>VYZX01014653.1:216306-379223 GCA_013401335.1 Brachypteracias leptosomus
ATCAAAATCCATGTTTTCTTCATTAAAAGAAAGACCTCTGTTGGGTTCAGCAATAGCACACATAGAGAGCTCTCAGAAGGCAGCCCAAAAACAGAGGGAAGGGAGCAGAAATTACATTTGCAGAGCAGGAAGCAGATGCTTATGGCAATGGTTCTGCTCAGCCACCGGAGCGCCTCGAGGAGGATTATGCAAGAAATAAACTCCCAGCTTAAAGTATGTAAACCGATAAAACAGCCTTTGCTTTGATGCTTGCTCTGCAAGAAGCATTTCAGCTGAATCAATAACACAGCCTTGTTCTATCACTGCAGTGACACTGCAGCGTCTGCAGGAATATTTTCACATTTCAGCTGGGGTGTTTATTCCAGAAAGTGCAAAGTTTGCTGTGCTTAGGTTCTGGAGATGCAATCTGTGATGGTACGTTGCTGCAACCACTCAGACTTTGTCATGGGATGGATGATGTAGGATTTAGCCTTCTGTTGTGTACAGCATGCCAGATTTATGTGCATATTGTATTTCTCCAGTAAGAATGCCTGACTTTTTACAGAAACCACAGAGAGATCCAGGTGGAGAAGCATTCAGGATATGACAACCACCTATTGCAGATTAGATCAGAAAGGGAAGCAGCAGCCAAGCTTAATATATGTGAAGAAAGAGCCAGGCTTAGTTTATGGCCTTTTCAGAGCATCTAAAAAAAACAACTATCCATTTTAAGCAGTCCTAGTATATCACTGGTAGTTTTGCCATGCCAAAATTGATAAATGCTCCAAGAACATGTGCTCTCTTCCTTTCTTTGTGTTGGTAGGAAAGAGCTGCTGTCAATGCTGACTCCATCTACTTACTCTATAACATGACCTTTCTGGTCCCAGATGAATTGTTTAGGACAGCTTTTCATGGCAAGAGGTAGCATCTTATCCCTGTATCATTTTAACCTCTTTGCCTTGCATCTCTCTTTACTCCAGCTTATGGGAACAAGAAATAGCATTGCATGAACTGTCAAATTAAGAGGCACAACTCAGCAGCCTGATGGTGCTCAGTAAGTGCAGAGTCATGGCTCTCTCCAAAGGCATTTGCCAATTTTTATTACACAGGAATAGGGTAAGTCAACCCATATGACCTAAGCAAGCCACCAGAAAGTACGTGGTCAAACTGGAATGGGATCATTGAATCCTGAGAGAGACTTTCCCCCCCAGTTCTCAGTGAAGCAAGGGTCAGCTCCCTTGGGGTGGGATGTAACTCAAGTACTGCCAAGACATCCATGGGAATTGCATCAGTCAGGAGGGTATACAGCCCTTCTAATAGAAGACAAAAGCACTTGGGAACAGACTCTGAACACCAATTCTTTATTGTTCTTTTGGGTTTAAATAATCCAGTTGCTGCTTCATATGTTGTATAACTTTTCCTGTGGTTTGTCAGTGCATTTGTTGCTGCTGTTAAATAATATTCCTTTGGAGATGAGCTAGATAGCACGTTTTCTGGTGTTACTCATATCTCAGTTTGTCTCTCCACTCCAGTTAGATGTAGGAGTCCACTACACTGACTGCTGTACTCCAACAAAAAGTTTATCCTAGTCATAAAGAGTTTGCAGCCCACACAGAGGTAATATAGGGAGCACAATGTGGTTATGTCCCAGGCATATACAAAATACTCTTCCCTCTTTGGATGCACTGCCCTCCTACAGGCCCAGCCAGCTCTCCTCCTCCAAGGATCCACAAGAGGTAGCTTCCCAAAAAGCAGGGCACTAGTAGATATATGGGGTCCCATATCAACAGCTCTAGTTCCTTACAGCTCATCATTGTATGGCATTGCAGGCAGCTCCAGAGCTCATGATAAGAAATAAGGAACCTAAACCACTACAGCACACCCTCAAATACTCACATCCCTTCCTACATCAGTAATGCTACAAGGAGCTGCTTGCAGAGCCCACATAAGTGAGTTCTGAGCTGTACCTCTGCTGCATAAGAGCACAGTTACTTAGAAAAACCAGGGCAACTTATACTCAAATACACTGTAAGTTAAAAATCACTCTCTATAGCTCTGAATAGACTATCCTGCAGCCTCTCCTGTGTGCATGATTTGAATGCAGCAATCTTGCAGGAGAGAGGAAGAGTCACTTGGCCATTCAATTGTCTCTGTGCAGGCAACACGGGCAGGAGGAAAAGTGACATCCTGCCTTCTACAACCACCTCCTGGCCTTTGCAGGAGCTCCCTCTGCTACTGCTATGCTGCTGCAAGCAGCAGAAGAAACACATTGCCCTTTGCTGAAAGGGTTCTTGCTCCTATTTTGATTGGCACAGCCCTTGAGAGGACTCTGGGAATTTGGAAGCTCGAGAGAACTTGCTTATTACACATTGCTGGCACAGCCAACACAGGCTTCTGCATCCCGTAACAACCCCTCCTTCCCACATAATCTGTTTTCCCCGAACATTTAGCCATCTTAAGGCCCTAGTTGGACCTCTGCAAGGGTTTATCACACTGCTACGTCACTCCTCCATGGGGCTGCCCAAGTGCTTGCCTAATGTCTGCCTCCTGAGAAAGGATGGCTGTTTATAAAAGCTCTAAATGATGCACATAGTGACGAGACTTCAGACTCAGCACACTCTGTCCAAAGTTTTACTATTAAAAATAGCCTGGACTGCATCACTGCATTTGTTCTGATCTGGAGAATTCATGTGTTCTCTCTGGTGCCACTAGTAAATAATTGACTGTTTAATATAATGAGTGTCAGAATAATTTAATGTTTAATCTGCCTAGTGCTTTTGTTGGAGTTTTTAACTCTTTGCTGCCTCTGACCAGCCTCTCCTCTATAACAAATTACTAACAGAAGAGGTGGAGGGGAAGGGAACAGTGACTTCAGGTCATCTTCCTGGGTCTCTACATGTTCAGCACTGACTTGCTCCCATGATGATTTAGAGCCATCAGCTTCAATGATGCTTCAGGCCGTATCTTCTCCCATCCCCAAGGATCCTCAGAGATCCCCAGTTGGGGACAACCCACCAACTTGCTTCTCTTACCATAAGGCTTTTTCCTTTGGTCTGCCACATTTCCAAGAATCTCTCATTGGCAGGCTTCCCTTCATCAAGTTTTGCAGCGAAACAACCAATTTTTCTTTATAAAATATTTAGCTAGTTTTTCACAGCTCTCCTGAGGACATTCCACTGCATAATTAAAACCAAAAAAGAACAACAAAAATGACAAAGAATGAATCTTCCCACGTTGAAAATACTCACTGCAGATCTTGTTCTCTTTCATTTTGCTTCATTATAAGTTACCCTCCAAAAATCCTTTACCACCTTCTTTGACAGGTCTTCCCTTCTCCTTGCCCTTGCTAATCTTCCTGCATCTCTTGGGAGGGTGAGGAGGAGGGTGGCTGTGATGCTTTCAGGAAACTCTGTGCTCTTGCTATTTCTAGAGTTTTAAAAATTGAAACAAACTCATCATCTAAAGCTGATGGGAATCCTGCTGCAAAGTTTAGAAGCATGTTATTACTACTGGACTACACCAGCAGCTACATGAAAGAGATTGGTTCTAAACAGCCAGTTTGAATTGATGGGCTCTGTCAACTTAGTTTAGGGTTTACGTAAGGTTTTAAATAATCTAATTGCACTTACAGCTGACTAATAGATATCCTGGAAGATGTTTGTAAAAGGCCCTGCAGTAATTTTCTCACTGTCTCACATCATCCTCTAGGAAGCCCTCACAACTGTTGAAGCTGAACATCAACAACTTCATTTTTAGATTTTTATATTCTACCTATGCTCCAATATCTTCCATTTATTATCTATCTTCCCAGTTTGACCTGTCCTTCCAGGGAGACCAAGGGAGAAAAAAATCCACACAAACCAAAAAAACCCCCAATTGATTTCACAAATGTTGTGCCAGCGTTCAGAGACATCAGGACTGTTAGACACATTAGATGGTACTAAAATATTGGCACTGTTTGGAAACTGAACTCTTGCAGTCCCAAAATGGAGATTGTGTCCATTTTCTCCTTGCAAATTGTCATTAGTAATAAACCACTGTCTACATTGCATCAAAAATACTCAGGGAACCTCAGCTGTCAGCACACAACAGGTAGAGGCACTGGTGGAGCAAACCCTGGGAGGTCAAGGAGCTGATACAAAGCTGAGGACAGCAGATTTTTGTTTTAATATTGCAGTATCTTCATATATCAAGAGCAAACACACTCTTTCCTTCTCTCCAGGAAATACCGTGCCACATTTGTGTGGCATTTGTTTGGTTTTTCTGGACCATATAGAATTCCTTTCCTTATTTATGTATTTCGGATGAATCTGCTCACAATAGCTATTCAACATTTACAATCCTAAGACAGCAGCCACATAATTTCATTTCCAGGGTTGTAGGAAGCCAGCACAGATGTAGAAAGAGCACATTTCAGTATTTATGAAGTGCTGCCTTCCCATAAAGGGTGAGAAGCTGGTTATCATATAACTGTTCATTAAATCCGTAACACAGTTACAGGTGAACAACAGTTAATCTGGAACAATAAAGTTTTAAACAGCCAACACTCACAAGGCCAGGCCTATGTCCTTGCACATTAATCTTAAACACACCAGAGTCACTGCAAGTGCTGCAAGATTCAAGAGGTTCAAGATTACACCTGAACAGTGCAGCAAGCAAGATCTAGAGAGCTCCTGGAAATACATAGGTTGTTAACACTGACATGGTGAACCATCACTGCTCAAGTCATCACAGCATGCACCACAAGAAACCAAGAGTCTCACACAACTGGTGTAAATTAGCTCTATCACACCTCCATTGCTATTAACCCCAATAATTCTCCAGGGAGAAATGAAGATTTTTTTTTCCCCTTAGTAGTTCTATATGGAAACATACATTTAGACCAAGTTACAATAGACTTGAATTCATTGGACAATGTTTGGGACCGAGGCAAGAGAAAGATGTGTGACATGGACTAGCTAAGGCAAAGTCACATTGTCAGAAAATGTAAGGAAATACACAACCCATCTTTTCCTGATGCCTTCACCATTACCTCTGATATTGGCATCTCACATTCAAATGAAGTCGGGCCTTAGATTGACCTGGTAGAGCCACTGCTGTATCCTTGTTATTCACTTTCTAAACCCAAGTTTTCCTCTCCAGCAGCCCTCCTACAGCCTTTCTGTGAAAAATTCCTCAGAAAAAACAAAGTGCAATTTTCTGACCTTTGGTTCCTGTCAGGGCTGCATTTGAAGCAAGAGATAAGGTCAAGAGCAACTTTGGGATCCCTGGGATTGACAGAGTTGCTCTTATAATATTCAAACCCACAATAGCAGGAGATAACTGCAAAGTGTCAGCCTTTCTTCTGGCTCAGAGCCTCGAGGTAGAGGAGATGGAGAGTTTGGTGAGAAGTTGTGATTTATAAGAATATTCTGTAACTGACCCTGAGTTCTATATCAATCATAGCCAGCTATTTGCATCACAGGTTATAAGGAATCCCTTACATCTCAGAGCAAGGAGAGAAGGCCCACAGTGACTGAGACAGGTCTGCCAATCCAGGACAACATCCAGATTTCCTGCTCCATAGTTAAATTTAATCTGTAGAGGTTTTCTTATGATCTGGGACTCCTGAAGCAATTTTGTGATGCAATATCCCACCTCTTGCACGTTACACATTTTGTTTCTGAACTGAATGAGGAGCATCAGTTCAAATAAAAACCTAATGTCTGCACCTCCTATTCCTCCACCTATTTTCTGCATAGCTTAGCCAGGAGGACTGATTTTATGTGTCCTCCAGAAAACTTCATCATCCTACCTTGTCTAACTATCCAAAGAACACTCACCCACCTTGGTGCATCCTGGTAGGCAAAACACTGGGGTATGGGTATAGGAGGGAAAAGAAACGGGTCCAGGAGGGCCAATTACCAGACCTGTAATGCTGCACTTTGCACTCTCAGACAAACCTCCTAATTCAGGTTTTGCTGATATTTTGGGGATTCTGACCCACTTTCATAACAGACAAGGAAGAGAAAGTCTTAGAGCTGTTTCTCCCAAAGGAAAGGAGGAAGATGTGGGACGAGCACAATAGTCCAGCTCTCTGGACTCTGCAGTTTCTGTCGTCATGCAGATAGAGGCAAAAGTCATATTTACAGACATTTTAATTTTGTAAATATGCTGTTTTGTGGCCAGCTTTTCCAGTCCAGCAATTAGATGGAGATTTTCAGAAAAGCTCAGCTCCCGTGAGTATTTATCTAGTGGCTACTTTGTGCCTGTGAAAAACTCATATCTCTCCTTAGTGTTTGCAAAGCACCATTTTGCATTAAAGTCCTAAATAGGAGCAATTACCCTTGCCTTGGCAGTAATACAGATCTTACAGAAAGCCAGGGCTGCTTTGTCTCTTCACTCTAGTTTCCTCCCATGGAGCTATTTCTTTAATACTCAACTCTGTGCAGTGCTTCCAGAACTTGTGCTGCTATAAAAACCTTACTTCAAACCACCTGACTCTTATTTCCCTCTCCCTAAATCTTAAAAAAAGAAATTATGATATCTGGGGCTTATAATAGATGGGATATATGCCAGGTGGAACAATAGGAGGAAATGAAAGATGAAATTATTAGCCAGGAATTAAACAGGAGATGAAATTACTCTGAAGTGTTTTGGATCTAAGAGGACCTTTATTTTTGGAAGAAGCAGGAAGATCCTCAAGACTGATTCTGGGTGGGGGAAAACTCTTACAGATAAAGAGACAATTGCTATCCTCTTCTTGTCCTTGCTGTTCCACCCCAACATATTTTAAGGATCATTTCTATTCTTGCACACCCACTACATTGTTTCTTCCCCTACCCATTGTCTGTGATTCAACAGCGTTTATAAGAAGAATGGTAGTTAGCAGCAGGATGGACAAAGCCATGCTCAGTAAGACAAGAGAAGGCATGGGCTTTGGAACACAACCCAAAACTGGCAGCCACAAACTCCTCTGATTTCATCCCAGGCTGGCTTCACACAATTCAAGCTGTTGAAGCACTGGAGTACAAAGTAAGGGCTGTATAGCCAGCAAGCTTCACTCACCATCCTGCCAAGAAGACAATGTTGAGCACATCCTCTCCTCCTGCACAGGCCATCCTCCTCAGACTGATCCTTTCTTTCTTCCTCCATTTAAAACCTACTTATCAGGCTGGAGAACACATGGTCATTAGGCACTCATGAGAACCTCCTGTGGCCTCTTTTTATACCAGCACTTTATACAACTGCTGGGTTTGGAAGAGCAATCAACTCAAGCAGCTTGCCTGCAGCTGAGGAGCCCAGCTGTAGCTTGGACTGCAAATATCAACATTTTCAGAACAAGCTAAGATAGAAACCACAAGAATCTGCTCATAAGGTTGCATGGAGAAAGAGAGACTACTTACTACAGAAGACTTCACAGGTGTTTAGAGTGAGCAACAGCCCCAAAAGCTTTCACAGGTGTTGGTGTGAGCATCCACCATGGAGCTGAGTTTAGAACCATGCTTATAGCAATAAAGTGCTTTCTGAGGTACAGTGAGCTGATACGTCAGAGTGAGATTCTCCCACCACCACAGCAGAAATATCTGGCATCTTCTTCTGTCCATGATTCTCACTGGGGACACTTTTTTCCCTCCTATCTTTCCTTCTTCAGCTACAGCTCAAAGAACATACCTACTCTGAGCTCTAGAACAGACAGATATGCCTCAAGTCCTGAAAAAAACCAATACTAAGACCCCAAAACCAGCAGAATTCCTTAAAATCAGGTTCTGCATGCTGATGTTGTGGTCCAAGATGCCCTCTTCTGCCCAGCCAAGCCCACCATGACCTGATGCCACAAGCCTCACCCCTCAGATACAGCACACTAGTGCTTGTCCTCCAGAGCAGCCCAAACAAAACCAGACAGGGCAGAGAGAGAAGAAACACAACCAGGAAGCAGAATTAGGCAATTTGGGCCCTTCTCAATCACATTGGAGTTCATTAAAAAAAATGAAGACATGTTTATGTGAAAACCTCTTATTTTCTTTACTTGAAACTTCAGGTCAGGATGAAGTATTTCTAAATGAGCCATCAGATCAGCTATTTTACTTCCTATCCTATTTTTCATGCTGTGCTATTGATTTTATTTGGGCATTGCAGATTTTTTTGTACACTGAATTTCTAAGGCTTTTTTCACCCCTTTCTCATTAACGATGTTACCTACAGTTGAACTATAGCACCAGTTGCACTACAGTTTCCCCCGAACAAGTGGTGGTCAGGGAGAGCTTTATTTGGCACAGAAACCAACATTCATTTCCCTTACAACCTGCTATAAAAATAATAAAATATGGCTATTACTATTAACCTTCTCAGCATGCTTGCTGAATGATGAAGGCTATTAAAAAAGTCAAGGTTATCATTCTTCTGCTGAAAGGCAGAATTCCAGCAAAACTTATATTATTCACTATTGAAAAGTTAAAAATTACCCCAAATAGAAACTCTTACCCATGCTGAGAGATGGGAATTGAGGATAACAATGTGTGCTCCATTACTGAGTGGTAGGTGTACGGCCACTGCAGTAGAGGTGACTCTGCTGTGCTGAGACACTTAGCACCAGCCCTGCCCCTTCTATGAGTGTATGAATTATAATCATTTTTCAGTAACCACCTCATCATTCTTCTGGGGACACTTTATATTGCCCTGGTAATGTCTGCTTTATGTACCATAGTGATGGATCTATTAACTATTCAGTGCCTTCACATTTTCTGCCAGGCACTGTTGGTAGCAAGCAGAACCTCTGGGTATTGTCTGGCTTTTGGTGCCTTTGTGAAGCCACGTTCTGAGCTCAGTTCCCCTTCACAGCCAGAGGATGAATCTGTTTGACAAAATTTCCATGTAGTATATCCCCAGTGGGCTTTTGACCTAGTGTTATGCAAATCTTTGCTCCCCTAGAGAAGAATTGGAGAAAAATAAGCTGAAAAATATTCCAGACAGGAGTGTTACGTGTAGAAAATACGTTAGTTTAAGAGAGGATGTGAAGGATGAATCTGAAATAGAGCATTATTTCACATTAGGCAAATAGACCACCTCTGATGCATATTTAATTTGCTTGTTGATGCTGGCAAGCATATATTCTTGTATTTCTGAGAATTGCTCCTGGTTGTGTCACAGCCACAGCTCTAGCTTGATCAGTGTCTTTGAAGAATAAGTCCTCGTTTATTAATGGTCAATAAATACAAGAGAAAAACTGGATAAACACTCAATGATTGGACCAAAGCTCAGCACAGCAGCTATCAGAACAGTCACTTCCCATCTGCTTGGAAGTACATACAATGCTCAGTTTGATCAGACGCCACAAGAGAGAGCAACAGCTAAAATGGAGTAAAACCATATCGTAGCAATGTTTATTTTTCCAGATTTTGCATGTCTTTCATCTACTCAGTAAAATCACAAATGGAGTCTGATCTGACCAGCTTTCTCTTTGTGGTTTGTGGCCCTCTCTGCTCTTCTGCTGCTATAAATCAGGCACTGCTCCACTGAGCCCTGTCAGAGGAGGGGTGTGAGAGCAGCCCCTCAGCCCAGCATCCTCGCCTACTGCATCTGGGAGATGAAGATGCAAGAGACACGTGGCCTGAAATCTGATGCTGGCTGCGGGAGCAGAAAAACTTAACCATGTGCAATATCTATGCACAATAAAACCTGAAAATCCATACCAGTCACATTTCCTCACATCAACCTCAGCCATGTCCCAGATTTATAAGCCACTTCTAAGTGATTTCCTTCCTAGGAATGCATCCTGCCTTCGTGTGCAGCATGCTGCTTTTGATTTAATCTTGATTAATTATTTTTGTCCAGCCATTCAAAGCCCACTCGTCGAGGACACTGATTTATGGTGCAGGGCATGAAATAGCCAGATTCTATTAGAAAGATTTGCAGTTACAAGACTGAAGCATTATTTATTGGGGTTTCACTAGTAATTGGTAATTTTTCCCCCAGCACCTGTGAGTGGGCAAGCAGATTCTGTTATGCATTTTCTGGGATGTGACTTCTTTCATTTACTTTTTTGTTCTCAACAGCCTTGTGAGAATAACAATAGTTACAGGTATCTAACTACCCACATCTAAATAAGCCCTAATCACTCTCAATTGTAAGTGGAAGGGAGGTAAGTCATGAGTTTCCAGCACTGTGCACACTTGATACTTGAATCTCTAGGTAAAAAGATGCAGGTCTTACTGACTTTTAATTTAATCCGTCAAATGCCCAGAAATAGAAGTGTTGAACACTGATTTTTCTATCTCACAAATCAGCTGAAAGTTTTCCAGATACGCTTGAGCTTTCATGCCAAGTTAAAAAATGTTGCTCCCAAAGTATCACAACTGGTATTTTTGTGGGAGTTAAAAATATACTTATATTTGAACAAATATTTCCTCTCCTCCCCCCCTGCAGAACCAAGGCTGCTTGTTTGCCTGTGCTGAGAGAGGACACAGGGACAGTCCTGGGACATGATGTTGTGGAGCAGCCCCTGCTCTGCTCCTTGGTCTACACAGCCCTGCCTGGACCAGGCTTTACTGCTTCCCCACTCTCCTTTCTCCTTGTGATATATGATTTTTCCCTCTGACTCTGCTGGGGTGTAACCCACCAGGGAGGTGGTGGAAGCCCCATCCCTGGAAATCTTTAAGTCCAGGCTTGATGGGGCTGTGAGTAACCTGCTCTAGTGGGAGGTGTCCCTGCCCATGGCAGGGGGGTTGGAACTAGATGATCTTTAAGGTCCCTTCCAACCCTGATGATTCTATGATTATTTTCTATGATTCTAAATACTCCAAGAGAAAGGGCTCTGGCTATTTTATAGATGAAGCTATTAGTGGGAAGAACTGTGTGTAAATGGAGATGTTGGGAAGAATGTTGGACTTGATGATCCTAGAGATCTTTTCCAACCTAAATGATTCTACGATTCTAAATTGAGAGGCACTGGAGGGTCTGATGGGAGCTGGGCTCAGGAGGTCAAGGAATTCTCTGAAACTCAAACAACTCAGGAGACACCATATAGATGAGGTTTATGTCTGTCTTCTGTGCTGTGATGCTGCTCTTTGCTGCAAGCCAGGATATTGGAGACATCATCCTTGGTGTATTGCCTCTACTAAAATGCAGGATTTCTGATCCAAATTACAAAGTATTTAGATATTTAAATTAATTCAGTCTAACCTGCATAAACTTGGTCAGAAAATGGTCCATTTTTGGCTTAAGATATCGATAACCAAATTTAGTCTGCAAAGCCACACTGCTATTTCAACAGGTGTCACACCACGGACCAGCAGCTGCTCTGGATGGAGTCATGCACCTAAGAGCCCTTCATTTCCCTCTCTTTGCACCATGTGTGAAGAGAAAGCTCTGGTCAGTGACAAATACTAGTTTTCCCTCTGCACCTTGCCCTGATCTCTCATCATTTTTGACAATCTAAACAGGACTGGGCTCTTTCAATGTGTACTCAGGAGCCCAGCGAGCAACGCATAGGAAATGAGGGGAAGGATGCTGGCAATTCTGTGGCATCTTTTGTAATAGATGGGGTCCTAACCCCAGTGTCCTGGATAAACTCCAGTTCTGGTAATTGCATTCTGCATAGTTAAAATCCCCCCGCAGTCTCCAATGAACCCATTATTCTTCACTTCCTCTCCTAAATTGCTGTGCAGCTTTGCTTTGTGCTGCTCAAGAGTTGCTTTGTTTCACCTGAGGGACGATGGCATTTCAGGGCTGTATGAAATGGGTACAACAGTCAGTGAAACACTTTGGGATTATTAATAATTAGGTATCTGCTCCCTGCAAATGAATGGGTTTGTACCGCTGGGTAAAGGAGTAGAACACAAAACGTTGCATCTCTCTGTACTTGAAAGTTCGTAATATAAAACTTATCCAAGCAGTAAAAGACAGAAGTTTTCTGAAATTCCCCTTACCCAGCTAAGCATGCAAGCTTTAAGGGACTGTCTCAGTCTTTACTTTCCCATATTGTTATTGATTAATTGCTCTACTTCAATTTCCTTGTTCTAAATGGAAACTTTACAATCATAACTCCAATCTCTGGCCACGATACAAACTGATTTTCAATCTTTAAATCGTGTCAGTGGGAGGAGGTGATGGGGGGTGGAAGGAAAGCTTTTTCTTTTTATGATTAATTTTCATGTGTTCCAGGACTTCCTAATCTCACCCAGATGTAGAGAAACCACGAGGTATTTCTGCTGCAGTCAAACCCAAGAGATGCCTCAGCATCATAAACTTGCTCTGGCATGATCTTGTCCCAGCAGTGTGTCCTGGTAAGAAACAAGAGGATATTCCACAAACATCAAAACATACCAGTTGTCCTGGGGTTGAGTCAGTGACCTTTTCCAGCTCCAGCTGGCTCAGTTATAACTTTGTTCCCCTCCGAAAATTTGGTCTTATTGTACTCATTGACTGTGGCCTTGCAAGAAGGCAGGCATCTGCTGAATTTCCAGCTTGTCCTGGAAGGAGGTGGTACCACCTAGCAGCTCCTTGTCCATGGCAGAGATACGCTTTCTAGGAGCCTTAACACGGGAGAAAATAGCCAGGACTCCCACCCTTGTAAATAGTATTCTTTAGCTAACACTATTCCTTTGACCCCAGGATATTACACACAAAGCAGAAGGTCAATATAATCGTGTAAGTAGATTTCTCATGACTTTCCTAGGTCACAATCTGCCCCTCGATTGCTCCAGTGCTGCTTTGATGAAGGCAAAGAATGAAATCAATAGAAAAGATTATAGAAAATTATGTATGATGTGGCATCTTGGGAAAAAAAAAAAATATGCTTAATCTAAAACAGAAAAAAGCTGGCTTAGGAGCCACATGTGCATCTCATTTGGAAAAAAATCTATACTGTTATTAAAGTAGCCACAACGAGAACATTAGCTACAAATTAGGTATGTGCACTGGGAAGCAAGCTCTGTGCACTGGATGAGAGAGGGGGAGCAGCAAGTCTGACACTGTGAGACAGACCGAGTGAGAAGCTCAAAGATCTGAGGGCTAGAGAGAGGTCAGCTCAGGACTCAGCCGAGTTTCAGTGATATTTTATACTTGAACAATATTTTGTGCATAAACCTCAGTATTTTAAGAAAAGTCCTCTAGCAAATAAAATATCAGAGAGTAAATACCACGTCTTTTCTTGAAGATCTGCAGGGTCAGGGAACCCAGACTGACTAACCAACCAACCACAGCTGACAGCGTGCTGCTCCTCCAAATGCCAAGGAGCACGTGTCTGGCACTGCTGCCTTGGAGGACTCCAGCATCACCATCTAGAAGCCTCATGTGGTTAGAGAGGACCCCTAAAACCCAGCTGTGGCAGATTGGCCTCTCTCCCTGCCCAACCCATCACCTTTTTCTGCTGGTCCTGCAGCAGCTGGGGCTGTTGCAAGGATCCCATCTCCATCCTCCATCCCCATCCTGCAGGGTGGGTTCTCTGAAGAGAAAATAGGCAATAATTTGCTTCCTACGTGCTGCTTTGCCATGTCATCCAAGCTTGCTCCCCTTCCTCTTTCAGGGAGGAGGTGGTAAACCCACCCTTAGCTTGAATATTAACAGAGTCCTTTACAATGGTTATGAGAACTGGTGGGAGTGAGCTGGAGGACTTCTCCCCCAAGCCCAGATACTGGCCTGATTTTGAAATGAGAAATTTTCACAAGCAGTGCTTCAGGGATTTTTGAAAGTTTTCCAATTATTTTTTTTATAAAACAAAACCGGGAAGTGAGTAATTTTTTTTTTTTTTCCATGTTCCTCCCTGCCCTTTTAGCTTTCTTTCAGTGAGAAAAGTTAAAAGGAAGAAAAAAAAAAAGGGAAACGGGAAGCATAAATGAGAAATTATTCTAAAATGGATTATTTTGATTAAAAGTCCTGTCAGGGCTTTGATACAAGAATGCCCTTTTACCCACAGTGTGGTGGGGAAAGGACCGTGAAGGAGCAATGAGAGGAATATTGCCCCTGCCTCCCAGCTGGGTTAATTCTGTTAGTTACCTATGGTGAGAGCAGTATTTACATAACCACCTCGGTGGGACTCGCACACACGGAGCTGCTCCAGCTTCCCGGCCAAGAAACTGGGCAGTGACAGCTCTCAAGGACCTTGCATTTGGCAAGTGATTTAATTCACAGGCGTAGGAGCTTCCAGAGAACGCCTGCACGGCTGGATTAGCCAGCTCAGTCCTCCTGGGAGAGTCTGCAGGGGAAACTCCTCGACCTCTCCTGGGAGGACAAGGGTTGTGGGACACCCGGGCAAGGTGAGCTCAGAGCACCCTCTGCTGTAACCGGGTGCTGGACCAGATGCACAGCTGGACGTGGCCATGGGCTGTGGATGGACACTTGGATGGCTCAGCTGAGCACCTGGACCATGCATGGGGCATCACCACATCTGGTCACTCCACTGGAGAGAGACTGGCTGCCAATATCTGCTCACAGACTTTCAAGGAACTCACTGTTAGGATTTTAGGCATCAAAATGGTCTCTCTACTACCTCTTTTGAGTTTCCTTTGATTTTGCTTTGGTTTTCTCCCCCTCTACTCCACCCTCGTGAGACCCTACCTGGAATACTGCATCTACTTCTGGAGCCCCTATTACAAGAAAGATATGGATGTGCTGGAACACGTCCAGAGAAGGGCCACGAGGATGATCAGGGGGCTGGAGCACCTCTCCTACGAGGATAGACTGAGAGAGTTGGGGTTGTTCAGTCTGGAGAAGAGAAGGCTCCGAGGAGACCTTATTAGGGCCTTCCAGTATCTTAAGGGGGCTACAAGAAAGCTGGGGAGGGACTTTTTAGGATGTTGGGTAGTGGTAGGACTAGGGGGGAATGGATCAAAACTAGAGGTGGGGAGATTCAGATTAGACGTTAGGAAGAAGTTCTTCCTCAGGAGGGTGGTGAGACACTGGCACAGGTTGCCCAGAGAGGTGCTGGAAGCCCCATCCCTGGACATTTTGAAGGCCAGGCTGGATGGGGCTCTGAGTAACCTGCTCTAGTGGGAGGTGTCCCTGCCCATGGCAGGGGGGCTGGAACAAGACGATCTTTAAGGTCCCTTCCAACCCTGACAATTCTATGATTCTTGGTGGCTAGCCATGCCTACAGTGAAAATGCATGTGCTGCTTAAAACAAAAATGGATCTTAATGTAACTCACAGATAATGGTTCTCACTGTTCCTATAGGCTGTATGGAATAGCACCCATAGAATATTTATTCCTCATGAAGATGTGTAAACCCTGTAATCACACCAAGGCTGAAATCTTTCTGATAAACCAGATTGAGCTCAGTACATCTCACAACATAAGGTACATTTTCCTGCCCTTGTAGCTCTACTATGGCTCTTTGTGGCATCCTTTCCAGTTTTGCACCATCCTTCCCAAGGTGTAGGAGGCAGAACCACATTTGCTATTCCAGCCTCACCATAACAATGGAGTAGGCAGAGATTAAACCATCCACTCTGTTCTCCTATATCCCTGTTCTCAGAGGTACAAGTGAGCAGCACTCATAATGCTTTGTTTCATTTTATTTCCTTTAAGAAGAGAATACAATTTCCATTCAGAATATCTCTAAAAAAAAAAGAATCTGTCGCTTTTAGGACCTGCATCTTTTATTCAGCCTCTATTATAATAATCCCTGCTCCTGTAAGTGAAATGGATTTGAACCCAGGTGAATTAACATGACCTTGTTCTGCAAGTATGTTTAAGAAGACATCTGGCATGTGATGTTGCCCTCTCATTTTCTTTAGAGAAAATCCTATCTAAGTATATGCCTCAGGAAAGAGTGCAGTAGTATTTGGTACTACATGAGACACTTCTTGTGCATTTAAAATTTTCCCTGGTGACAAATATGAATTCTTTCTCCTTAAATAAAGAAACTTGCCTTGCAGTCACAGCAGCTGTCCACATACCCATTAATAAGTTGCTAAAAAGAGGTCACCTTTGCCTTCAAAAGTTTCTTCAGGAATCTCTGTTCTACCATCATCTGGTTTCCTGGAAAAAAATGAAGATATATCCATGTTAAAAGATGTATTTACAACCACCACTGGTTCCTTTTCATACTGTTAGTTCCTCAATATCCTAGCCATAAAAGAGCTGTAAAAGCAACTGCTTGTGAGAAGCCCTTACACTGTCCCATGAGCATTCACAGCTACTTATTTATGATCAAGAGCATTAAAGAAGAGCAGAGAAAATTGCAGATTCCAATTTTTCTCTGCAAGAAGTGAACATTAATTTATTGTGTAAATACAATTTAGGGGCACTCTTTAAAGCAGAGGTGATTACCCAAGGATGGAAGTGTAAGCTATTATATGCATTGAGCAGACAAAATGATGTGTTCTCAGAATCAGATACAATCCATGCTTTAATCCCCAAGTCAGGCACAAGGATCTCAGCAAGTGCAATTTGAAAAGTAATTGAAATATCAATATTTATATTCACATTATTTTACTTGCAGTCAGAGCGTTATCGTAGCACATGTCAACTGAGCTGGCCAAGACTGAGTGCCTTGTACAACCCATGTAGACAGAACAGGTTCAGACACATGCACAGCTCCCACCATGGCCAAAATAGCTCTCAAATGGTCACTCCAGGAGCAAGTGGACTTACTATAGAAAATGCATCCCCCAAAACCCACATAAGGAATCTTAAGTGGAGTTGCAGAAATAAAATAAGGTAGTGACTATAAGATGTATTATTTAGGATGGTTCCAGATTCCAAAATTCTCCCCAAAGACAGGACGCTTCCATGGGGCTACCCTGCAGGCAGCAGAATGGGAATATAGAATCATAGAATGTTTNTATGTCCACATCCTTCTGGTGCTGGGGGCTCCAAAACTGGATGCAGTAACATGGTCCCTGGAGTTTGGGACCCCCAGCTCACTCTGCCCTATCAGGTGTGGCAGCTCTCCAAGGATATTGTGCCTCACATCAAAATACAGATGGTTGGGAACGTAGCCCAAACAGGGTATTTTTTTTTTTGCCTATAGAGGAAACTGTTCAGTGCCTTTTGTTATAATCTGTGTACAATCAGATTAAAGGACAAAGAAGAAAAACTTCACTTGCTGAAAGACTTTTTATAGCTGACTCATTCCTCAAGATACACACACACTTACCCACTGCCCTGATATAAACTACTTGTGCTGTGTAGTGTCCAACCCAATTTGATGATAAGCACAATAAATAGCTGTGCAAGTAGCTAAGAAAAGCCATAGGTAACCTTGGGATTGCCTTTGTTGTTCCATGGTGCATTACTCCATGATCTCCTCCCAGGGCAGGCGTGAGGAGCAGTGTCCAGCTCTCATGCCTTGGTCTACTGTTAACCTCACATGAAATGGCCTCAACAGATGGTTGAGTGCTCCTCACATTGCTCACATGGGCATCGGGGCATTGCACAAGGAGACATCCAGACACCTTGATGTGACAGATTTGGACACCGGAGTGCTGTTGAAGTTACCTGGACTTCCACTGCTTGATCTGAGCATCCAGCAATTTGGCTTGGGAAGCACAAGACCTTGGATTGGGTCTTCTGGGCACCATCACACTACAAATGCTAAATGGCAGTAGATAAGCTGCATTTCTAATGTGAGTATCCTCTTTTTTTTTTTTCTGAAGTGTAGTTTGTTGATGAAGACTCTATGACAGGAGAAAGATAATACTCACTTATAAATATTTATCATCAATTACTCTTCCTAGTCTCAAGAAAGAGAATACTCTATTTACCAAGAAAATAGAACCTCATTAGTGTGCACAAACCAATTATGTGATGTTCATCATCTTACCACTTTCATAGGTTCTTAATTGCTATGGGAGAAACAGTTGTTGTTAAATAGCTATTTTTATATGATCCAGATATTATGTCTGTTGAACCAGTGAAATGTACGGTGTATTTGTGCCATTACTCTTAAACTTTTTTTCTTCTTGGATCATAGATGTGAGCCTTGCAAGACAGATACAAGTAAAACGGATGTCCTAATATGTGTATGTATATATGCAGCAAACAAAAAAATACATACAGACAGACATATGCAGCTCCCTAGGGCATCCTCTTCCCTCTCAGCTAAACCAAGGTGTGCTACAGCTTAAGATTTCCCAACTGAATTGCTCCAGGCTCTAAAAATTCAGGAGTTCATAAAAAAAAGTCACGACAACTCCAAATAAAAGGCAGCAGAGTCTTAACTTGACTTCTGAATTTTGGCCCTGCAGCTTTGTATGTTCAGCTTTCATTTAGTGCACTAAATATTTATTCCTTTTTCTCTCCTTTAACGGAAGCTGAGATTCTCCTGAAACACTACAACTAAATAACCTTGAATTGCTTCACCAATATCACAAGCAACAAGTCCCTTAGATCTTAAATTAGTGACTAACGAGCAAGGAAGAATCACTGGCAACTTTCAAACAGGATACGCTAGAATGGAGGCCATTTATCCAAACCCTGGGAGGCATCTGCTGTTGTGAGATCCTTAGAAAGAGCTGAGGAGGCCAGGCTGTTCTGAATCACAAACACCTGTTAGAAATGTCCTGCTGATGGAGCCACATGAACACCGTTGGTTCTCCAACCCCACAGGAACACCACACAACGTTCCTCTGATACACAAGATCTCGAGTTTCCCCCCAAAAGACCCACAACTGGTGCAACTTGGCTAATCAGGAACTGAATCTATGGAACAGACGTGCAAAAATAGGAGAAAAGGAAGCAGAAAGGAGCCAAAATAACCCAAGGCTGAGAGTGTTTGCTGTGTCCTTAAGGAAAAAATCACTGCTCCCAGCAGGCAAGCTTCACCTTGTCCTGCTTGAACAAATGACATTCACCATCCCAGTATATCAGAGAGGATGAGCTGGCAGAGAGTGTGATGAATTGCTATAATTAAAGGAAGAAAAAGGCACCAAATTAGCTGTCAAAGAGCAGGATTGGAAGACTGCACAAAGCACAGCTCCAAGATAGAGCTTCACCACCCCTTTGGAATACTCAGGGCAGTAAAACCACAGGTGATCCCCAAACACCCTCTGGGTACTTCTGTCACACCTGGGGTATTAATTTAGCCTACAACACTCCCTGTCCTTCCATTACAGCCTCTGCAGGACAGTATTTTCCTTTGCTTTTCAAACTGTTGTATAACACAGTTGTCTAAATGACACCTACAGCAAGCAGAGGGAGTTGATACCACCAGGTGCTTTGTGAAGCTCTGCAGGACACACCATGATGCCCATTGCAACACAGAAGCAAGAGTTTAATGTTGCTCTACCACTGCCTGTAAATGGTGGTTGCTAGGAGGCAAATATCATATTGAGAAACCTGAAAGGAAGCAACAATTTCAGGTCCAGTTTAGGCCTCATTTTCAGTCTTTCTGTTGACTTTAAATAGGATATGATTTATCCTCCAGCAAAGGTAGTGAGATTTTTTTGAAGAAGGAAAAGCGGATCTCACCCAAATGACTCCAGGTAATAAGGATGAACAACAAGAGGCCATTGGAAAGGAAGAATGACTGGGGAAAATGAAAAGCAACATCAAAGGGTGTTAGTGAACAAAACCCCATCGGATAAAGAAGCCGAGTGGGAAAAGCTAACAATGAAAACTTGTATAAAACACGTGTTGTTCCTAGGCTCCCCCCATGCCAAGGTTAAATTTGGCAGAGCCACTGGGGTTTTTCACATCACATGGCCATTCTCACCTAACAAATCCCCTCTACCTGTAAATCATTGCTGCCCTTCACCCATTCTGCCCACCTGCTGTGGCACCTTGCAGTGATTTTAGGTGTAGATCTGGGTTATAAGAGGTTTAAAGTTCACTGGATGGGGCTGGGGGAAGTTTTGGGGCATGTGGTGTGAACCCATCCCAGCTCTGATCCTGACCTCTCTCTGCTGCGCACACAAAACCACCCCGGGGAGCCCTGAAACACCACAGCTGTTTTGTGGAAGCACAAACGAGAATAAAGGAACTTTCAAAGTGGGAAAAAAAAACAACCATCAGACCTGGCTGAAACACAGTCAAATAAACCCCGTTGCTCCCTGCCTACTGTACCATTGCAGGACAAGCCCTTTTGTTCAGCAACCCCAAACGGCTCCCTATTAACGAAGCTCCATGTGGGCTCTCTCTCCTCATCCCAGCTGAGGTTTGGCAGGTTTTGGGCTCCTTTCTGGCAACTCCAGCACTGCTCGTGCTATGGAGTCCCTGAGAGCTGGGACCATTGCCCAGCATGACACCTCCTTTATTTCAGGGAAGGACAGAGCTCCAACTATCTGGTGGGGTGCCCTAAGGAAGAGCTGGCAGCCAGGATACTGCAGAGCACAAATCTCTGCAGCCAAACACCTGTAATTAGTAAAGCAATGTCACAGAATCATAGAATGGTTTGGTCTGGAAGGGAAGTTAATGTCCCCAGGTCTCCTGCCATCCCAACCAACCCAGGGGTCAGGTGGGGCTGACCTGCCAGCAATATCCATGTTGGTACCTCCATTTTTCTTTCCTTTATCTGAATTCTCTCTCTGTGACTGTCCAGGGCTGAGGACAGTGTGCTACACACCCAGCACAACTTGCAACCCACCGTGACCACCCCAAGCACTGTGGGATTTAGCAATCTCTGTTGGCATCATAAGCTGGGTGGTATTTTCGTTATTTTGTTTATTTTCGCTAAGAAGACACAGAGAAGTAAGATCAGTCTGCAGCAAGATGTGGGTTTTCTTGTGTGATTGTTTTGATAGGAGCTTCACAAGGATAAAAGCTTATTGCAAAACAGTTGAAAAAAGTATTTTCATCACCTCCAGGAACTCTCTGGTGGGGTTTCAAAGTCTTTGCTCACTGCTGAGATATTCACACCTACTCTAGTTCTCTAGGGAGGAATAATTTCCTCAGGTTTTGACTGTGTTCAATAAAAAGGGCACCTCTCTTTTGCTGGTGAAAAAAAATGAAAACCTCAAAAAGAGAAACTCATCACTGTGATCCTCACCTCTCGAGTGCTAATGTGGCTTTAGCACAGAGTGTCCGCCACCTGAGGACTGGTCCTCTCATCTCCAGAAACAGTACAATCTTCTCTTCAATGTCCACACAAATGAGCAAGGAACACCAAAGGATGACTGTGCAAAAAGGCATAAAAATGCAATTCCTTCTCCCAGGAAAGCCTGGTAGCTGATTTTTAGCAGCTATGGTATGTGGTTCCTTGCTCACACACATTCAGATATTTGCCCCAGATGGGTAAATTATTAGAAGCTCCAGGGCCCTGGAAATTATCATCTTTACTTCATGGATAGCAGATTGAATCACAAAACTCACCTTTCTGAGACTAGCAGGATCCAAACTTCGCAGTGCAAACTCAGCTTGAAGGTTCCAGCTCTCTGCAACCATCTCACCCATGCTTGGTCATTGATTGCTGTGAAGCTCCTTGATCTGCCTATTATCTGAAATTGGTTCAGGTGTGGCAATAAGCCAGGAGAGCCTTTACTTTAGTAACTCAGTAAAGTGACCAGCAAACTTCAATCAAGCTATTATAAATATTAGCAGACAATTTTAAATAAACCCTGTGTTCCACCAGCCCCAGCTGTTGCTATCCTAAGAAAAATTCAAAGTGGCAAAGCAGAGGCTCCTAAATAGGAATTAGATTTAGATTGATTAAGATAGCTATTGCGTGTCAATTTATTTAAACATAAATGGATTATTTGGAACGTGTTCATTGAAGACTAACAGCTCTTGAATACAATACAGATACATGGCTAATTATAAAGTCAAGCAGTCATTATTAATACTTCTAATGATCAATTTGTATTCCAACAACATAAAATCATCAACTTCAAAGCTCCAGCCGTCATGGTAATTGGGAGAAGAGACTGCTCTATGCAGAAAGCAATCAGCTGACTAGTGCCTGGCTGAAATAAGAGGTATAAAGCTGAGTTTTCTGGGGTCCACAAAAAAACCCAAGAGCTCAGTCTGATGGGGGCTGGAGGAGCTGGAACTGAGATACACGCATGGGTCACAATGACACACCTTAACACAATCCCAGAGAGACAGAGAGGAGATAGGACAAGTAGTCCCTGTGTACAGATAAGATTTACTCAATTAGATATACTTAGATGCAATAGATTTCCAGGGAAAAACAGATGAGTTGTAACTTCCATTCTGCATGTCAGCTGAAGGAGCAGCAATAATTTAATACACTGCACTTGCAATTCTGTGAAGCTGCAGTGTCGTGCTGCTGGGTCACTGCCAGAAGGAAAGTAAACACACTTTTCAGAAGAGAGAGTGTCTTCAGTAAATTTGGACCAAATTAGATTTATCGAGCACTGGCACACTTCAAGGCCTTTGGAGAGGAGAGCTTCTCCCACCAGACCAAGGGGCATCTCCCAAAGGCTTCTTGCTGAGGCTGTCAGGTCTGAGGCTCACGTGTATGGGTGGAAATCAAACACCTGAGCTCCCCCCAGGCTGGCTGCTGTTCCCTGGGGGGGTCCTTGCTGTGTGCCCCCACCCTGCTCCTGCAATGACAGCCCAGTGCAGGATGAGCAGCCAGGCTCTCCAGGGTGGCTGTGCAGTGTGAGGGCACGTGCTGCCCTGCAAGGACTATGGCCCTAGACCAAACTTCTCCCCATCCCTCAGGGAGCCACTGGGACCTCATGGCATCATTGTGGTGGGAGAGTAGGAGGCAGGAGCTACTAGGTGGGCTAAGCCTCCCTCCATCCCATCACCAGAAAAACCCAGATGGACCATCAGCAACAAACCTCTTGCACAGCCATACAAACCTCGATGAGCAAGTCACAGCCACGGTGGGTTTGAGCCCTGCCAGGCTGGCGGATGGGGCTGGGGCTCAGCAGCCACTAATGACTTCCAGTTGCTGTCCCCCTCTTGCAGAAGGATGCAGGGTTTTCACTTCATTGTGGAGAGGATGAGAACCTCCACAGCAGCGTGCAGGAGTTTTAAGGAGCAGGCTGGAAAAAGCCCATCCTTGGGGCAGATGCCCAAGGGAAAAAGCCCATCCTTGGGTTTTGGGTTTTTTTAATCTTAGAGCTAACTCTGAGTGCAATTCTCACCTTGAGACAAGGGCTCGTCCCTGCAGAATCTCTAATTTCCTGGAAAGCAAAGATGGGACTCAGTGCAGGATGGCACCAGGCAATCAGTGGAAGGAAAGGGAATGGGGAAAGGAGATGTCCCCTTCCCTGTCACTCCTGACTCATGCATGTCACCACTCCAACAGGCCAGGTCTCATGAGTGAGGCCACCACAGGGAGACTACCCCTGAAGGGCATCTCAGGAGAAGGACTCCTGGCCAAAAAGGGCCCTGGGGTGAAATTTTGGGCTGTTCTTTCCAGTTGAAAGCAACAACTTTGCAGGGGAAAAGAGATGGACTCATGATTTTTAACTGGCTGTCCCTGACGTGATGGATCAGAAAGAAGCATGATGGCGGTACTACAAGTGCTGTCTTGAGCCCCCTGCTTCAGAGCTGGGCAAAAACTTCCTAGCACAGTTTCTGATTCTTTCTTTTCAGCAAAAACTCCTGGTCTTTAACCATATTGACATATTCTGTGCAAACTGCTCTGTTTCAGGTCACCACCTTCATGTGGGAGTTAGCATATCACTGAAATGTGTCCTCTTGGCTCTGGTTTGATTTTTACATACTTGTGTATAAATAACAATTTCTGTAGTGGTTTTGTTATGCATAGCAGTGATTTTTTTCATGCTTCATTTTTTTCATGTGGGATATTTTGAGCAGATTCAGGACAAGATGAAAGCCTGAGATCTCTAAACCCCTCGTGCTACAGAAGTTTTCTTTATCTTACTGTACAAACACCAGTTTGCAGGAGCATAAAGAGTTCAGCATAAACACAAGAAAAGACTCTTCATTCTGCTGGTAAATCTGCTCGACTTCTTCATCTAGAAGGAGCTGAATACAGCATACTAAAAAAGAAGCATTTTTTCCCAGCTAGCTAGGGGTGTTTATTCCTCTTTCCTGTAAGCACCGCTAGATTTGTGATCTAGTGACTTGTGAATCTCAATTGTTTTGCAAGAAAAAGCTTCCCCTAAAAACTGCCAGCACTTTCGCTATTCCAAATCAAGAGCTGGCATCTCCCCAACTCTAATTAACAGTCGTTATTTTTTGCCATCTCCTGTAGCAAAAACACCACAATTGGCCAAGAAGTAGAGCAGACACAGCTTCTGCCACGACCTCCTGGGCAGTCACCGTTCCCAACATCACAGAGAAAAAAAGAAAAAATCATGCTAGCCTTAATATATTTCTTTTTCCAGTGCAAAATAAATGTCGTACTAAATCACCTGCTTACCACTCCTAGGCCTTTGCAAATAAATCCAGCCTTAGGTTTCGAGCGTGTCAGAAATTTTCCAGCAGAAAACGCTGGTTCGATGCAATATGCTCTGTGGGAACATATTGATTCTGTCTGGCCTTCGGGCATAAACCATGTCTGGCTTTTTACATGTCCATCTTCCCTGCTTTCCTGGCTTTACCACTGCCTGCCTGCACAGGGAGGTGGCTCCTGGGATGGTTCCACAGCTCCTGACATCTCCAGCATCCCTCTGCCCTGAGTGCCCTCCCCTGGGACAGAGGAGCTCAAAGCAGTGCTGTCACTGGGAGATAAAAACATGGATAGTGTAAGCCTAGGAACACCTCTGCAAAATAGAATTTAAGGCCATGAAGAACATGGTTTCTTCATGGGCTTAGACCCAGTCACATCCCTTAAGAGAGAGGAGGTTGTGATTGGAGAGTCACAGAAGCAAAAAGGCTGGGAAGGACATCAGACGAACATTTCTGGACTCTAGAGCACCCTTGTCCCAAGAATCAGCTCAACTTTCTCAATGCATGTTAAACTGACATGTCCTAAAAGCCTTCCAAAGCCCGTATGGTCCTTCCCAGGAAATCCTCAGGGCACTTTGCCAGCCTTCCCACCAGGATCCCTCTGGCATGACATAGCTGCAGTTCCCACTGTGCTCTCCTTCCCCTGTGCACTGGGGAAGATGGACTCAACCTGGCCCCATCTGTGAGGGCATCCCCCAGCCTGTCTGCCTCCAAGTCCCTGAGCTGCTCCCCTACCTAACGCACAGGATGGGATGTCACGTTTGTCCTTGCTTTGTTTGCCAGGACAGGGTGGAAGGAAACTACAGCCAGACCCACAGTCTCCCTCTAGCCTTTAATCTTGGGCCAATATTGACTGTGTCAGATAGTCACCCAAATCTAGAAGGACAAGAGCATTACTCAGAGAAAAGCTTTATGGCAATTGCCTGATGTTTCGCTCATTCAGAAACTAAATCTCAAGAAAAATACATATGCCTTCTATTCTGGGCTACTGGCACATCCTACGGCAGGGCCGGATGCTGCAATGACAGCCCAGCACTCAAAGTGTATTTTAGCCTTTAAGAAAACACACTCTGAGCTCAGAAAACAGACTTCAAAGCACCGTGCTTGGTTAAAACCCCTCAGTGTTAACATCTGGCCAGTCGGTGTCTGATGTCTCAGCAGCACGGGGAGGTGCAACCACCGTTGTCACCCTGCTGTAAACCTCTCCTGAGTTGTTGTTTGGGCTTGCAGGTCACCCCCAGCACCACCCCCCAGCCTTACCTGTGTATTGTCTGGTGTTGCATGTGTTAGCAATGAGCCTCCGTGGCCTGTTCTCAGAATATGAGCTCACTGCAGAAAACAAATCTCCCTCCCTTCCCCATTCCTTGGCAAGACAGGAGGTTGTTCCTGCAGCTGTGCTGGAGCACCAGCCACCGGTTCAGGGGATGGTTTCCTGCTTGGATGGAGGTGGCGGGTGGGTAGAGTCTTGAAAGCCAGTGCTGGAGGAGCCACTAAAGTATGAAAGATGCAGTGATTCCTTCACTTAGGAAAAGTCAGAAGAAATAGCCAAAAATCCAGCCCTGCAGGGGCCCACCTCACACTGAACTGGAGGCAGGCACAGTGCGTGGTGTCTGGAGCTACCCTGAGCTCCTCACACAGCACGATTTCACACGCAGGGCTCCTGGTTCAAATGCAGCATTTTGAAAGCAGACGTGTTATGAATTGATAAGGTGTCAAATGGTTCTGACACTGTCTCCAGAAATAATATCAGCACTCATATTTACACTCTGTCCTATTATGCAACTGCAAATCTCCAGCCAACTGACACCCCTCAGCTCACAGTGCTGGGGCCTGAGGAAGGTGCTGGCACATCACCTCACTCCACACATGCCCATCTTAGATTAGGTGCAGCAGATACCAAAATTTCTCTGTGTGTTATGGCCATTTGTTTGATCTTTATGGCATCATCATCCTGCCATGTCCACCTCTCCACTTGCAGAACTTGTTAGGCTTTGGTTACATGAGAAATGGTTTACCAGTCAAGCTGTTTCCTCATGCAGACAAGCCTTCTGCTGTTCATACAATCACTTCATCAGCAACTCTGGTTTATCTATACCCATATGAGGACCAATATTTTCCAGGCATAGTAGTGCAATCGTGAAATATAAATGCATATCAGCTTTCCTTTCCTTGAAATTTCTATCAGTATGCCAAAGAAAAATAATGGAAGATTTCCCTGCCATATTTATTTAAAGAAAAGTAATTAACCTTGTGGCAGGACTGTGAATCTCAGATGAGCCAGCACCTCATTTAAATGGTAGGCACAGCCTTCCTTACCTGCCTGGCTATCCAGTGGAGCGATGGCAATCACTGCATGGTGACATCCATGCAGTGTGTGCCAAGGTTCTGGAGGTGGAAGGAGATCACCTGGGGCTGCAGCAGGGCTTGATTCCCACCTCCCAGCACCTCTCAAGCAATGGTTATAAAAGCTGACAATGACAGAAAAGCTGGAGCTGAGACGCAGCTTCAATAATCATGAGCCCAAAGCAGCTTCAATGCCTAGGGAAAAAGCAGTCTTTACAAAATCAGACACATTCATGCTGGTGCTGCTTTGCAAAGGATAAGCAGATACAGAGCATTTTTAGAGCAGAAGAGCTGTGGCTCATCAGGTGTCAGAGCAGCTTCCCAGCATCCTCATCATTTGCACGAACTCTTAAATATCATTTACTCAAATCCTTGTGATAAACTGCACCAAAGTCTGCTCTGCCTGGTAGCACCAAAGGCACAGCACTCACCTCTATTTGGGGCAGGTCCAACACAGATGTCACACACCTTCCAGGCACTGCCCTCCATCCTTGGCTTCCCCAGAGGGACAACCCATGCCCTAGGGTTGCCCAGACAGACAAGTTCTTTCTGTGATGCAAGGGGTTGGGAAGCTGATCAGCTTCCAGATTCAGAGTAGTTTGGGTTGGGAGGGATCCCTGGACATCACCAATCCAACCCCTGCTCCAAACAGGGCTCACTTCAAAGGTGGATTAAGTTGCTCAGGACCTCATGCCAAGCACCTGAATATGTCCAGGATTATACAGTCTCTCTTTCCACTGTTTGACCACGTCCATTGGGAGGAAGTTTTCCCATATATCTAATTGCAATTTCTTTGGCTGCTACTCATGCCTATTGTCTTTCTGGATACACTCTTAGCCTCCACAATACGTTCTGCTACCGATCAATTAAATGTCCTACAAGGATTTTTAGTTTTGGGGTTTTTTTCATTATAAAAACTAGTCACATTTTTCAAAAAGGGGGAAATGCAGGACAGTGACGGAGGAGTCACAGGATTTTTTTTGATAGCCCTCTCCTGCTATGCATGGCAGAGCAGCTTCCAGCAGAGCATCCCACACTACAGCAAATGTAGCATGGGAGAGCCACACACCACACGTGTCAGCAGGGAGCCAGCACACATTGCAAGCACTGATTTTTGCTGATAACTCAGCATTACACAACTCTTTAACTGCTTCTACTAGCTGGCCACCTTGAGTCTTTGGTGATTGTCACTAGACAAGGCAAACAACAGCATTCCTGTCCCATTCAGTCACCACATTTGTGAGGGACTCCCAAATTCCTAGGACTCATACCTGTGGTAAAGTCATGCCAGAGTTTAGCCACAATTCACCTCACCTCAGCCTCTGCCCCAATTATCTTGTCACCCCATAGGAGGAGAAATTGCCCCTTTGCAAAACGTCTCCAAAAGGAGAATTTCTAACTAGAATGTGATGCTGCAGTACCATGTTGTAGACATTCATTTGCAGTCCTCTCCCTTGTTATAATGCAGACCACCTGCCTCAGAAGACAGCTTTGGCAGACAGGACTCCCAGCAGCACACTTACAGCTGCATTAGCTGCCTGTTTATTCAGGATACAAAGTTCCTAGAAATAGGTTAATTACTTTCCTTTAATTACACATTCTCTTATTAAATGCCAATAATAAAAGGGAATGTCTGCCCCAGAGATAAGATTACTCCAGATTCATAATTTGCCTTTTTGGGGCAGCAGATAAATGTCTCAGCCATTTTAAAATACAAATTTGTCATTCATGAGAGCAATAAATAATGCAAACAGGATATGTGGTTACACTGACATTATCACCTCGTTGTTGCTTTAAGGCACCCTGGGCATGAATATGTGACAGTATTACCTCAGACTCTTTGATAAATTATTGCCCATCACAATCCTATCTAACAGAGAGGAATGGATGAGCACTGGAAAGATTTTATGGTTGCAGTTGCAGTATTTTGCAGCTGTAATACAATTACTGGAGTTATTGCTGAAGCAGCAAGGGATGCTGGAAAGTAAGGGAAAGTCTGCATCCTCCTGGGAGGTAATGTGTAAAGAACCCGTAACGAGTATACCCTGTGGGGGATTTCCTACCCTGCATGTATTTAAACTGCTAATTAATTCCTATTAAAACAAGGTCTTTTGTGTACATCAAAAAATGGTGCCTGAGGCTTTGAGCCTGCAGTGGGATCTCCTAGGACTTTGCACCAGCTGAGCCTGGCGAGCTTGGCTGAGACAGTGTGAAGTGCTGATGAGTCCTTCAGTGGCCTCCATCTCAGGGTCGGAGCCCCATGCTCATGTTCATGGCTTAAGTCCATTTCCAGGCATGATACAACCACCAGAAAAACTAGAGAGCACAAAAGCAACCAGCCTCCAGGCACAAATAAATTATGCATGTCTATGCTCAAGCCTTCCTTTGCCCGTGCAGTAACACATGTCTCAAGATTAGTCACCACAGCTACACATAAAACCTTGGCTTTTAACGTTATGCTTCCTTGAAAACAGGGAAAAAGTTAGAGATAACCCACATTCTCAGATCATTCAGGAAAAAAAAAGAGGCTGACAAAGGAGCCTCAGAGGCCAGAGAGCTCCAGGTAAAACAGGACCATGCTGGGGAAGGTCAGGTTACTGGTACCCTGCTGGGGATGTGATGCTCGTTTTGTGGAGATGTTCCTCTCCCGATCACTCCTCTCTAGGAGAACACCTTTAGGTTTATACACTCACAACCATTTCCGTGCATAATATTTTTTCTTAACTTCTCCTCTTTTATCACCCCATAAAAGGCACTGACTGACAATGAGGTTGTCTTTTACTGACACAGTACAGGGCTGGCAAGCCTGTGTTAGACCAGACTGGTTCTTGTGGATCCTGGCACAAATGCTCCAGTATCTACATTAGAGACAGCGGGAGCTGGGACATCTCACCCCCAGCCATGCCAGGGAAGGGATTTGATAAAGCACTGGCATACCTGCCCCATTAAACCTGCATGCAGATACAAAGCAGCTGCTCTTGGAGCTTTCAGTGCCACCAAGGTAGAACCAGAACTCCCAGTTGACAGAGACAGACAGACAGACACTGTAAGTCACAGCAGACCCCCATGGTGGTCAAGGTGGCTGCCACGACCCCAGAGCAAGACCTGTGCCCCCAAATGCCCTCCCAGCGGTATCACAAGGCAGCTGACACCAAAGCAGGTGAAGATGGTGGTTTATGAGCTTGGCTGCCTCTTCCACCGCCCAGCCCTGGGTGGGAGCTGGTCTCACTCTGCTGCTTCCCAGGCAGATGCCTCTTCAGGAACAGGCTAAATTAATGAGCCATAAAGTGTTCCCGTGCTAATCGCACCCTTCTGCGACTCAATCCAACGTAACACTGCCCTCTTGTGCTCCAACACATAAGGGGCCTTTGCTGCTAGGTGGGTTTTTTTTCATTTTTTGATTGGAGGGAGGGGCAATCTACAAAAGCAGGTTTCCCCAATCGTTTGCAAAGCAATGCCCATGGTATTTTATCCCAAGAGGTCAAATCGTTTCCATCTCTCGTCATTCTCAAAGCATGCACTATCTAGGCTTACTCATCCAATTAAAAGGATGGGTAAAGGTAATAAAATCAAAAGGAAAGTAACAATATAACCAGAGGTCAAAGTGGAGAAACAATGGGAAAGCTAACAAATAGAAAAGTGCACTATTATGAAAGCACTTTGCCCCACACAGGCTGTGTTAAACCTTTTTAAAGGACTGGGTAATGACAGGAATCATCATTTAATTAATGCTCTGCTAAAAATTAGTGCTTATAGGCACATATCCCAAGCAGAAAGAAATCAATCCACTGTGATTAATGTTTTACCTAGAAATAACTGCAACCCACTCAGTAATCATGGGCAATGGCACGTCTGGGGCTAGAGGCTTCCCCTCCTCTCCAGGAGACTACAGGGAGTCAATTTTCAAGATCCACATTTAGTGCTCCATTATTTCTTGAGGCCTGATGGGCAGCACAGCATTTCTACTGAGGATAAAGGTCTCAGTAATACTGCTACATCTTTGACAAGGCATCCCATCCCTGAAGTCATCCACTGCTTCACCCACTTAAAAGGATGTTGATCAAGGCAATCTTGGCCCCTGGTGGCCCAGTTATGGCTGCTGTGCACCCCACTGCCCTCCCTCCCAGGCTCCTGAGACAGAGCTGGAATTGATGGGATATCCTGTGGAGAGGTGTTGCAGAAATGGGAAGGCACAGGAGTGTGCATCTCCATGCAGGCTGCACTGCAGGATCCCTCCCTGTGTTTTTACAACATCATGTAAATGGCTGCAAACATCACCTCTCTCTTCTGCAGAAGGGACATAGATCAGGCCTGATTTTATTTCACTATTTATCAGACCTGCCTTAGACAGCACTTAATATCTGACAGAAATGGGCGTTGAAAAAACTTGTTTTTAAAGACCAGTGGATGCAATGCAGCAGCTGTAGCATTGAAGCAGAAAGACATCAGAAGCTCACTGGGAGAGGAAGGAATGATGCTCACAGAGGAGAAAGAAAAACTGATAATGGCACAAGGGAAAAGGTGCTTTTCTGACACAAGACTGATTCTTTCTTCAGTATTGCTATTTAATGGATAATTTGCATAAGCAGAATAGAAAAAAAAATATGAAGAAAATGAAATAGGTGCCAAGTAGAGACATGGACATCCTGCATCATTTACTAAGTGATTTTAGAACAGTCTGTCCCCATCCAGATGAACACTCAGGCATGTATATAACCCTGTGTTTTCACACCATAGTCTCTAATGTGTAACCTGCTGTGCAGGGCAAGGCTGCCTCTGTGGACCTGCACAAATGTTTTCTTAAGTTGAAACCTTTGTCCCCGGGTCCTTTGAAGAAACCTCCAGGGGATAAACATCCATTCAGAAGGGGAAAGGACTGTAAGAGCACTTCAATCAATAGCCTATGAAATATGTAATCACTGAAGCTACACCAGCTTATGCTGGCTGGAACAGGATGAAGCTCATTTGCTACAGCACAAAGCTATAGAGGAAAAAAAACCAACCTCTAAAGTGGCTTCAAAACCCAGCTCTTTGCACCCCTCTTGCTGTGATAACAGAGCTGGCAGTGGGTGATCACACCAGCAGTCCTCCCTTACCATCAGGACAGGTCGTTACTGATGTTTGTCCCAGCATTTGTGAGACCTGGTCGTGATTTTTTGGCTGGCAAGAAGAGGACAGCATCATCCAAATTAAATATTGAACATGTTTATGTTAGGGAGAGAAGTGGCTGAGGATCTGGGAAGCTCTTCAGACATTATTAAAAGGTACTAAGTGGTTTGCTGGCAATTATCTACCATTGTTACCGACTCAGGCTGGATCTGGTGTGTCAGAAACTCCTGCACCCATTTTTATAAATAAAACCTAGATAAGAGAAGATGACACAAGGTTTTTGACCAGGAAACTTGACATTTTGGTGTTGACATCTCCTACCAAGTATCCATAATAAACCTTCTAAGGAAAACAGACAAATGACATTGTGAAGCTTTTTACTGGGCAGAGTTTAAGGTGCCCTCGCATGAACTGATTTGAAACTTCTACATTCTTCTTTTTCTATCCAGCCAGAAGCAGAAATTCCTTCCAGAGTTACCCAAACTCTTATTATACCAGTGAGATTGATTCTTCTGATAAATCAGCTAAAGCAAAATACAGCCTTGGCTGAGGATGCAGCAGAGTGACCTGCCTGGCTGAGGTTTAGTCCCAATAAAACCGGTGACACATTGAAGGGCTATTGAAGCCCTGACTAATATTGTATTTTCTTGTCCAGTTGAGGGTGTCTTGATGTCACAGCCTGTACTGTGTGGGTTTGTGGATCCTCAGCTGCTAGAGAGGCTTTTTCAGCAGCAATGCCCTGGAATGCTTCACATTACCTGCTGCTGTCTCCAGCCAGCGATAACTCTTAAGAGTTTGTTTCAGATCTTGAACTTACTGCCATAAGAGTAGCATTCGTCAGCTCAGGACTTGAGTCCATAATGTATTTTTCCTGAGGCTACACCTTAAGGCAACCTAGAAATGGAAGGGAGTGAGGATACCTACTTATTAAGTATGGTAGGGATTTTTTACTCAATGAAGTTTAAAAAAAACCCCAAACACTGGAAATCTAACTGGGGTTCCATTGCCTACATCAAGTGCTTTTATTTTTTCCAAGTGTATGTGGGATCTTGGCTAACAGTGGGGACTGTAAGAAAACATTGAGAAGCCAGTACAAAGGGCAAAAATCGTTATTATTGTCCAGAGTGAATTTACTCTGGGAATGAGAAATATGTCTATAAAGCATCCTGGGCTGGACTCATCTCTGATTCAGCTTTGCAAATAGATTTCTCTAATATAAAGACTGTTCTATTTATAAAGCATTTTTATGGTGTGTTTGCTCATGGCAGCAGAGGGTGAGACTCACTGACCCCTGAGGACTTTCATTAGTGCAATGCTCTAACTTTTAACACTGTTAAAGTTTCCATGTTTACCTGATGGTGAAGAAATACACATGGACCACGAGTTCTTACAAAGGATCCTGCAGCTCCATCTTCTAAGGTCTCAGATCTGTCTTCAGAGCTGGGTTGGTTTTATGCTCAGGAGCCCATGAAGATTTTCTCTTGGCTGAGAGTGCAGGTGTGGAAGCAGGAGCTGGGGATGCTGAGGTGGGGCTGAAGCTCCTGGGGGGCATCAGCCCCTTGCTGTTCCACAGGGCAGGGGACCGTAGTACCCAACAGGATGGATCAGCCCAGAGAGGACACATCACTTATTTCCCTTGGCACATAAAGACAAAAAACAACAGGTATAAAGGCCTTTATAAACTGAATTATTCTTCTCTAAGGAAAAAAAAGGGGAAGTGAGGTGGGGGGAGAAAGGAGAAAGGAGTTCTCTTCCTACAGCCAGCCTTTGCCAAGCATTGTGAGGAATAACTAGCAAGAGAAATCCATCTGTAAAGCCTTGATGGTGAAGAAGAAAGATTTTTACACTTGCCAACTCCACTGTGGCCACATTTATAGGAATTTAAAGTGTTACTATGTGACAACAGAAATAGCTGTATGTTGGTTGGACCTTTTTTTTTTAATGTGTTAAAGGGTCATTAATCATTTCCTAGTGTTCCAACAGTCAGATGTACTTGATATCTTCATATACTTGTAACTTTCATACCAGCTTCTCAGCTATCTTCATTTCCTTGGAAACAGCTGTTTTGGCTGTTAAGGAAAACAAAGTAATAAAAGATAAAAAAATAAAAAGAGAAAGTGGAAATATGATAAAGGGAAACACAAAAACTTGAAGGCTCTCAGTAAATACAGACTTCTATTACGTGCGTGCAATCAATAAGGTCACTTGGGTAGTAACTCATAACAAAGTACAGTTGACAATGTGTTATTTTTCTGCTGGAGAATATAATGTGAGGCCGAGCATGCTAATGACTTTTGGAAACAGGCAATGACAAAGATTGATTAATATCAGTTGACAGCTTGTTCCACAGCTCCGAAGCAGGAATAGCAATGATTGATTTGCCAAAATGCGGGGCACAGGCTTTAGATAATAGAAAGGCTACATCTGAGCTCGATCTGGTTTCAGGAACACGATTTAAGGGCCAAATGTTTAACAGTAGTTAAAAGCTTGAAGGAAAAGACAGAAATGCAGCAGTATTTTCAAAAAGCACCTAACTTCAATGCATTTTTTCCATGCCTAGGTACCTTTACAAAGATGAACCTGTAGGCTGTTGGGTTTAGGACCAGAAAGCCTATATAAAATGCAGAAAAAAAAGAAAACAATGCAGGGTGTGGGGGGAAGCCAGCATAGATATTTTCTAAAACTCAAAGAGAGACACCATCAACATCCTAAATCAGCAGGTTCCAATAATGAAATCTTTATCTAAGGTCAACCAGTGAAGAGTCACTTTCTGTGATGTTGAGGAACAAAGTGAACAAGGAGTTATGACAATTTATAGGGCTACATGCTCACTACCCAGGCTTCTGGGTGAAAGAGAAATATTGTACCCCAAGCCAACAGGGATCCCCGCATTTTTAGGCAATTACATATTACAGAATCACAGAATGTTAGGGATTGGAAGGGACCTCGAAAGATCATCTAGTCCAATATTTGACAGAACACGCTCACCCTGGGAATAACAGGGGAGGAGAAGTGATTCCACCCTCACTTTTTGGGGGGGCTGAGGGATGGGAACTCCTGTTGAAAGCTTGGCCCAACCCTTCCCCTTTCCTCTTACACTAAAGAGTTCAGCTTTTTACCAAGAACAGCACAGCTCGAGTGCCAGACCTGCAAGTGAATATCTACACCCATGCTCCATTTATAATGATTTTGTCCATTGCAGCATGTAAGAGAGAGCAGGAGAGAAGGATGGAGGATTTCATGACAGATGTCAACCAAAGGGCTAGCCTTCATTAGGGATGTGGTCATGTGTGAAGGGTTGAGTTAGCTGACACGATGCTGGATGTTCTGCCTAGACCAGGCCAAACTGCAGTCAGTCCTAGGTCAGCTAATCAGGATTAAACCTTGCTGCTAATCAAAGCAGAGCCTCTGAAGTGATTCCATCACCTCAGACTGCTGCAGCCACCACCCTGGCAACGTAACTCACTCTCTCAGTTATATCTCACAGCATGATAGACTGAAAGCTGGACAGTGCAGACCTCATTAGGGAAAGAAAGCATTAAGATAAACACCAACAAAAATGCAGGTGTTTCCACAGAGCACAGAACCTGTGAAGAAGTGGACAGGGGAGCTTCTGCATTTCCTAGGCTTGGCTCCAAAATGCATCTTTTACATAATGAGTTGTGTTGTGTTACTATGTTATTTTTCATATGGACAATCCAGAAAGCTCCCAAGGAACTATGGAGAGGAGCATCCCTTTCCACTCAGGCCTTTCAGACAGGGTCTGAGTTTGGGGATTTATGACGTTTTGAATTACATGGCATTTATCAAGATGCTTCCGAAAAGAAATGCAAGACTCTCCTCCTCTCAGGTCAGCTCATTTATAAATCAGTAGCATCCACAACTGACAGATTTTCCTTAATAAAGTGGTTTTGGTGTGCAATGATAAACCAAACTTTTAAGATGATCAGCTGCCTTTAGCTAGTAAACTCTGCAAAGAAACCTCCACCCTGGGTAAGTTGTCCCTTAGATAGGGCTGTGTTGATCATACATTAAAGTATTGATGTGCCTGATCCTGTGGACAGGTCACTGACATAGAGAACTCCTCTGCAGCACTAGTTGTGCAAGAAATGATGATGAGGAGTAGGCTGGCAGGAGTGCAACATTTTTATTGGTTGGTTGATACCCATCTCACCTTCCTTTGGTCATCTCAAAGTCAGGCATGGAAGGTCTAAATAAGTTATCAAAAGGCTCCTTCTGCCACCTGTGGATAAAGACAAGTGCCCTCAAAGAGGCTTTGTTCCTCCTACCCTGGACACCTCATTTAATTGTGCTAATGGACATAGTATGTATGAAATGAAGAATTTGAGAAAACCTATAGAGTGGATTATAGTTGTAACACATCAAAAAGCAGTCCTTTTAGAAAGCATAATCTGTAAAGCCAAATGTGGTTACCAGCTCCAAATACTCAAATTGGTTCAACCAAAAGACGAGGGCTGTGACCCACAGAGGACTCTGCAGGAGATGGGGCTTTCCTCCCAGAGCCCATCCTGAGGTCTCCTTGGCTCCAGTGCATCGTTTGCAGGTGCTCTTGCTGCAGAGCCTTCCCTTCCAGGCAGCAGCAGCCAACCCTGGCTTAATATCTTTCCATGGGATCAGAGCCCTTGGTAATTGAGCTGGCAGCATGATGGGCAGATACTGAAAGAGAAGCCACTGATACTGCTTGTCCTTCTGACCAGAGTAATTAGTCACAATTCAGACCCTTGGAAGTTATTTCATTTAAGGGTAAGTTGAAGGGTCAGGTAGCTCCATTGTAGTGACAACTGCATGAAGTCCAGCTTTTGTAGAAAAAAACAAGGATCCAACCACAGAAAACTACCCCCTCCTCATGGCTCCAAAGCCCTTTCTAAGCTCCCTCAACACTCACCCTTTCCAGTGCCTCTTTCTCTCTTTTGCAAATCCACTTATACACTACTTTGCAATACAGCATCCAACCAATTCTGTTCTTTCAAAATCCCAAACAAGACTAATTTGCCCTTTTTTGGGGGAGTAGAGGAAGGGGAAGCAGGAGCAGGTGGTCACTGTCTCTTACAGCTGCCATATAAAAGGTGTTGGTTAAACTTAGCCTTAGATAGGGTTTAGCTCAAACCAGAGTGACATCACACAGTGCATTGTGGAAAAAAGAGGCCTGACCATAGAAATGCCTAGCACTGAAATCATGCTTTTTAGGACTTTGTGAGCCCATCACTCAAGTGAACTTTCCCTTAGAAATCAATAAAATTGATTTTGTTTATGCTGGACACTTTTCGTGTGGCTGCATTGTGCTTGCTAATTGGTAGGTCAAAAGCTGTACATGGAGTTTGGTAGAGAATACCTTAAAAGTTTGTGTTTAAGGGACAAAGTTAAGTGATTATAGATGTCACTAACATCTAGTCCCAGAAGCAATCACAAACAGTTTTCAATACTTGAGTTCATAGTGAAAAGCTCCAGCACAAAGAACACTGACACTTTGCTGCCATAAAGCTCTTGAAGGCTCAGTTCCCCTGCTCTGAAATGAAAAGAGGAGAAAGGTCAGGGAGAACATCAATTAAGTTGTTTTTCTAGACTGGCTACAAGTTTTAAGACTTTAGGAGAACTTTTGCTTTTATCCCCACTTCCCATTGGGAGGAATATTAGTATGTTTTTGCTAGAAGTGAGGAGTAAATCAAAATGTTTGTCTGTGCCACTAGTATCTAATCAAAGCCATGAGGCTTTTTGATGTCTCATCAAAAAAGTTTGTTAGTTTCTACAAAATATATATATGAAAATATTTTGCATGGTAGAAGCCAGTTAAGATCTCATCTCGCTGTGGTTTTGTTAATGGAGAAATAAGAACAAACAAGTTTGAAGTACCTCTGAACTATACGAAAATGATGTTTTAGCACCTTGTGCCCATATAAGACATTAGTGAACTCAAACTCTGGCTTTCAAGATGAAAGGAAAGAGCTGACCTTTGACAGCCTCTGGTGATAGTGTCCCATATGAACAATTTAACTGTAAGATTAACCAATGTAATGAAGCATTTTAACTATCATTTAAGGTATACTTACTGTGATCTATGGTATGCTTTGCAAGTGCTTATGGGAATAGTGTCAATCAGTTCTTAATATAAATGATGACTGTTGTCCTGCCCTAGTGACTGAGAGGAGAAACTCAGGAAGCTCCTGAGCAGGAGAAAATGTGATTTTACATCTGAGAGGCTGAATATCCAGTGGCTGCTGCACACAAGCGAAAGCAGAAGACCCACAGGGAATCTCAGTGGTTTCAGAATGAGCAAAATTGATTGTCAATTTACTTGGTGGTCAAGACACTAAATCTGATTCTTGAAACTAACACATCAAGCTTAATGCTAAGGGAATGTCACAAAACAGCCCAAAAACCTCTATCATGCTGCAGTATAAGTGAGCCATGGTATTTATCACCAACACAAGCTGTCTTGTGCTGTATGGATGGGGCAGCCTTATAAGTAGTTCAGTCATTTCTCAAATCAGCATTATTTTGTAGCCCTACATACACCTTCGGGGTCAGCACTCAGAGGAGATGTGAAGCATCACTACAACCCAACCCGTGATGTACATTAAATGACATGCTCTGAAGTTTGGCAGGTACTCAAGTGCTCCCATGAAAAGGTCCTTGGAGGGACTCCTCCAGGAGAGAGCTTGCCCTGCTGGGCAGTGGGTGCAGAGCTCCAACAGAGAGAGAAGTTATCCTGAGGAATGAGTAAATAAGACAGCTCCTATTTAAAAATAAACATGTTTCTGTAGAACAGCTTGGCACACAGACTCACATATTTATGTGTATAAATAGACACTGCCTAAGCTTGTTTTGGGCTCTGCTATCTCATACACATCTTTATAAAGCTGTTCTCAAGCTGAGAAGATATAAAGGGTGAGGAGAAAGAGAGAGCATTTCCTGGGAACTGCTAGAAGCACAGTTGAGGATGTGCCTGAAGAAAGTCCAGGAGGTGAGGTGGGGGTAACCAGCATAGTGTTGAGGTTGGAAACATCTGACCAAGAGGAGGAAGAAGGAAAGGATAGACTGGGTCAAGCTCATGGCTACCAGGAGCTCCTCAGCCCTGCTGCCCACTGCCCAGGAGCCAGCTGAGGTGCCCAGAGCAGGAAAGATGTCACTGAACAGACACAAGATGCCACAGGCTGATAGGTTCATGCAAACATTTTATCACGAACCTTGCGATATTTGGGGTCCTTGAGCTTTTTAGTTCAGGTGATCACAAGAAAAACCCTTAACTTCTAGAAAAAATAAAATTCCTGCTCCTTAGGGTGCTAGAAGCAGCTTTGAATTTGAATCTAGGAGCCCAAAATCCACGGAAAATACATTCAAAAAGAAACCCAAAGCTATCTGAATTTTATCTCATGCAGTCAAAGCTTTCCCTGATTTCCTGCGATTGTGCTCATGATTTTTGCAACTTAGGACTGGGGGTTTATTTTCTTTCATTTCCTGGACTCAGAGAATTACTTAAGAAAGAAACTAAGAAACTCTGTGATAGCATTTCTGTAATAGGGAACAATCCAGGGCTGGTCAGGCTAAGCAGCTGTGCCTCCCCCATTCCCTGCTATCTTCCACCTGGCTGAGTAATTACCATCCTGCATTGCCTCTTGTTCCGAGGACGAGTTATTCCCTCACCAGATAACAAGGTAAAATCAACTTTCCTCACAAATCCCATTATCTTCTGGAAGATCCTCTCGGAATGTAAATCAACAAGTTCAGCAGAGACAGGAGCCCAACTGCAGCCTCAATTCAAATTACCTCCAAGCTGCTGGATGAGACAATCTGGATTACTGAGAATTACCCGGACAGAGCAGTGACTCTGCATCTTATGAGCTCTTGTTCCTCAGATCAAAGAGGTTTGATGGGCATTTAATTAAAAGATAAAGTAGCCAGCCATGAAACACCAGGCTAACCTTTTGAGTATACAACTCAAGTTACAATTAAAGAATGACTGTAATTGTCAGATTTTTGGACCTCACCCGCAATACACTCTGTCATTAAGGGATAAATTGACTGTTGAGAGCAGTGCCCACCTTGCTTTTTAATGATGTCATAGGGCAAGCTGCTTCAGGTGGTAAGAGCTCACATGCAATGTTCTTCCCCTAAATCCAGGGAGATTCCCAGATGAAATCACAGCTGCTCTTTTGTTCTTCCAGGACTGCACCAGAGGTGTGCTGGTCCTTGAGGAAACCATCCTCACTCTTACCTTACCCATAATTTCTATGGGGTATTACAGTCCCCCATGCGCTGGGGAAGAGCAGCCAAGGAGAAAAGCTGATTTAGAAGATGTATATATGAACACTGGGGGTGTTGTTAAGAATGTGCTGTGAAACGTGACAAAGAAAGTAACTCAAATATTATCTGCACGGGGTTTTGTTTCTCCCAGCTCAGTGATCTCACTATTCCCTCACTGTGCAATGCTGGCTGAGACAAGGTGCTAGGAGCTTTTAAAGACAGGTAGCAGAGTCAGCTTCTATGTCTCCTTCATCACACACACTGTTGATATTCACTGGTTTATCTCACAGGAAAACCCCAGTGCCTTGGCCCAGCTACACAACAGGACAGCAAGCTCTTGCAAGCTAACATCCAGCAGAAACATGCTTTTCCTAAAAAGAGAGGCACAAGTTGCACATGGAGAGGAAGAATCTCCCACCAGAATAACCGACGCAGTAGGAAAAATCAGATTGAGTTTTGGGTGCAAAAGCCCCTGAGATCTGCTTCAGCATCACAGTCTGAGAAGTGTTTCAAACCAACACAGAGGCCACAGCCAGTCTGCTGCCACCTCTCACATGTGCACAACCACCCAGAGCCCAAGAAACCGAGGCACCAAACTGATGTAACACAGCACAGAGCTGAACACCTCATTAAGCAGTGCCAGAGGAGGACACTCTGGGGGTCCCTGTGCCCCAGATCTATGTGCCAAGTCTTTGCTCCAGCATTTTGCTGATCACCTCAATTGCATTTTTGACATATTTGGTGCTTAACTGTACTTTTCTGCAGTGCATCCTCTTACTCCATCCCTGTGTATATTTACAGCCTGCTCTGAGGATGATTTACATTAAAACCCCAGTGCTAACACAGTGAGACCTTTTGCATGGAAAAGTCCAGAGCCATAAAACATTTACAGCATAACAAAAATGGTTTCCTAAATCTCTGGCTTACTTCAAGATGCAGAAGAGGTTATTATTTTCACTTTGCCCTCTGGATCTGGTTTGTGCTCCTTTTCCCTGTAATCTTGGAGGAATGAATCATTATCCAGCCTTGCTAATAAGGGCAGAACCACTCCCTGAGCATGTAGAATTGAAGTCCTGTTTGATACAAGAGCTGTGATACTCTTCATACCTTTGTTTCAGTAATGAGTTGTTTCAAAAATATTAAAGGATCTGAAGATGTTAAAATGTCTGGATGCTGGCAGGCTCTTTGATAAGTTAATTTTGCATTCAAAACTAATAAAGCATTGGACAAAGTGACACAGGGTTCGGATTTACCCTGGATAATTCCTTTGCTGCAAGACATTTAAATTAAATCAGTTAAACTTTGACTGAGCTTAGTCATTGGGATGTCAGTGCTAACACACCGTGTTAATTGAAGCAACGCTGAAGAGCATTTTTACTTTAACTGAGCAAAACATGTATTAGCTTAGCTGTAACCAACAAGTGGGATCTCCCTTGGTGAGTAACTATCCTGCAGGACAGTATCCAAGCTACAGAGGGAAATATTTTCCATTTAGAGGAGGAAGAGATTAGAGACACTATTCAGACTACTGTGCAGTGAAGATACAGCTGCTTTGAGCAGGCACTCAATTCAGAATGAAACTTCATGGGAAGCAAAACATTTACTTGAAGTTTATCTCCAGTCCAATCATGTCAGTTTAGGTACAGGAAACTATTTAAAAAGCAGGTAATCTTCTTGTGTGGGAAGATAACTGCTTTAACTTCTTACTGCTATTGCCACACAGACTTAACTACATTAGAACTGTTTGAAAAGTTGCCAACAAATCAGTTGTCTCTCTTGGTTATGACAATATTCGTGTATTTGTTTCCCCCACTGAAAGGAACTGAGCAACTGCCCTTTTCTTCTAACTTAATACAGCATCACCACCAGGATGGCCAGGCAAGAAAGAAACTGGGCAGATTGAGTTTTCAGACCTTCAAGTAAAATCTTCTGGAGATGCTCCTTCCCCTTGAAAGTTTCCCTTGAATTTCACAAAGTATTTCCAGCATAATCGTGCTATGCACAAACCCAGCATGGCTGAGATAATCCCTACACACAAACTATCAGAGAGCACAGACCATTAATGCCATTAAAATTTCCTTCCCCAGTCAAACCCAACACCAGTTGCCCAAACATCAAAATGCTCTTCCCCCTCTTCGTAGCCCTTACTCTGTTTGCCTGCAGAGATGCAGAAGACAGCAGCAGAATAGCTGCAGAGCTCCATGAAAACAGCATCGGGAGCTCCCCTTTTGCACACAGCAAGTTATTCACCAGAGAGAGCTTATGGATTGCATTAAAGGAGATTGTTTTTATAAGCATCCTAGTACCAAAAAACTCATTTATTTTTAACTTCCTGAGTCGGATGAAAGGTGATCAGATCCAAACAGCAAGTATGAATTTGTAGTCCATCTAAAGCCCCAAAGCCCTGGGGCCTGTTGGTGCTGCAATTGTTAGCAGGGCTGCGGGTAATCAATCGCTCGCTCCCCGTGTTTACGCCAGTGGAGCTGATTGATTACTGACTGCTAACATGATTGCCAACGCTGCAAACATTTTTCTCTGGACAGGTCTCCAAAGCAGCCAAGGTCTGAGGCTAACAAGCACTCTGCCGGGAGTGGAGCAGAGAAGCAGGGCAGCAATTTTAAGGTTGTTCAGGTTAACATCGTAACTGCGAGGCTCAAGTGGTCTGAGCCTCTTGAAGCCCCCAGAACCTTCAGAGGGTGTTAAGGCACAATTGAGGTCTCCTGGTCAAGGCAACACACATTCAGCAGAGAGAACTGAAGTGTCCCTTACTTCCACATGACATATTCACAGAATCATAGAATTGTCAGGGTTGAAGGGACCTTAAAGATCATCTAGTTCCAACCCCCCTGCCATGGGCAGGGACACCTCCCACTACATCAGTTGCTCACAGCCCCATCCAGCCTGGCCTTCAAAATTTCCAGGGATGGGGCTTCCACCACCTCTCTGGGCAACCTGTGCCAGTATCTCCCCACCCTCCTGGGGAAGAACTTCTTCCTAACATCTCATCTGAATCTACCCACCTCTAGTTTTGATCCATTCCCCCCAGTCCTACCACTACCCGACATCCTAAAAAGTCCCTCCCCAGCTTTCTTGTAGCCCCCTTAAGATACTGGAAGGCCACAATAAGGTCCCCTCGGAGTCTTCTCTTCTCCAGATTGAACAACCCAATTCAAGAAAGTCCTGCTCATACATTTTCTGAAGAGGGAGAGAGGGTTTTCTGTCTTATCTGCATCCTACCCAAGGGAGCAGGGGGCTATTCCCTCTTCTCTCTTTGTTTAAATCTTCCCATCAAAAGTACTCCTCAGGGAATTGTTTACAGTGCTAATTCTACTCATCCTACAGAAACCCAGGACCTCAATATTCTCCATTGTCCATTACCTCCTTTCATTATTTTATTTGCATATAAAGGAACACATCTCTTTCATTTCTCTCTCTCTCTCTCTGCTTATTTACAAACAGAGAGAGACAAGTTCACCTCCAGGCCATATGATGGTTGGTACGAACTGACATCCTTTGTGATTATGTTAAACCTTAGACTGAATGATGCAGAGGGATAGACCACAGCTCCCTCCCCACTCAGAGATGCTTTCAGGCAGAGGTGAAGCCCAGGGGCTAGATTATGCCTGTTATTAAATGAATAAACTGAACCTTTTCCCCAAAATGCTGCTTTTGGGAAGTGGGGATCAACAAAAGCATCATTTTTCTCTAATCAAAGGCAGCAAGTAATTAAGAGAACTCTTTTATGCCATTTTCATGTTTCACACTGTCTGTAATTTGAAACCCAGACAAACAAGTAAAATAACCCAGAGTCTTTCTGGCAAATGGCACAGACAAGACAGTTGAACTACTCCCAAGTGCCACAAGCTTTCTCCAGGAGCCTTTTACAGGACACTATTAATTGAGATTACAGAGAAAAGTGTTGGCAGTTACTGATGATCAGAAAACACTACCAGCTTGACTTATGTGGATTCTTCGAGACCAATTCCAGCTTTAAAATTAATTCTCTATTTGTCTCTGCTGTCCTTTATAGCACCTTACACAGCAAAAACAATGCCAACAACAAAAGCAGTGAGGTACTAAACAAGGATGCTGATTAAAGGTGCATGAACAGGCAAAGCACAACTAACAGCAGAAATGGGTTCTCCAACCAGATTCTTGTGTCAGCTACAGTACAGAAGCTTTAGTAGCTCCTTTCCAAATATATTCAAAGAGAAACTGCATTATAGGCCCCTTTTGCTACCTTTTGGCTTTTTTCTGTTTATTTTTAGAGGATTTTTAAGGAATAACTGTCTCTTATAAGCATGACAAAAATAACTGTACCCACTATCCAGCACAACATTTGAAACACTAAGGTAAAATTTTCTATTGTCTTCTATCTTCAACAGAGGATAATGTGTTAGGGAAGGTGATGGGAGGCTGTGGATGTTCAAAAAAAATACTCATAGACACCTCCAACTTTTCCCAAGCAGTTGGACATCACCAGTTTTTTGTATCTTTCCTACTTTCTTTTTTAAATTTGACCTTTCTTGCTCCTGCTCTCCCAAGAAGTGGCCACATCGACTCCAAGTGACATTTCAATCACAGAGGTAGGTCTTCAAGCACAATACATTATTAAAAAAACCCCACTAAATCAGAGAATGCCATAAAACTTCAACTGCTGCAGTTGTGATGCCATTAATCAGGAAAACAGCATCCCTGCTACAGACAGACACACTGGCTGGGGGTATCTTGCTGAAGGATGCATAGGGAAGTAAAATGGAAAGGATTTTTCAAAGACAAAAAGAGTAGAAAACTCAGCAAGTCAAGAGTTCAGCTGAAATACATTTCCATTCCCTCAAAAAAGAAAAAAACCTGGGTTTTTTCCCCAGCTGACACTTTCATGGGCCATTTCAGACTCTCATATTCCCATACACAATTCTACAGTTAAGGAAAACATGCACGTCATGCCAAGGTATCACCATGTGAACTTGTTTACCACTTAGCAACACACTGACAGGGCAGATCTCTTGCAGTTTTTCCCCTCCTGATGATACACCTGAAAACTCCAGTGTTAATGGGAGTAAACTGCAGTTTTTGTCAAGAAGAATAGCAATTTCCACTGTTGGTTTTGCTGTCCTGGATACTCACGCAGAGCTTTGCTTAATCATCTGCTTGGCTGTTTAGCAACAACATTCTCAATAACCATTTAATTTAATGATCAATTTGGTTTTTAATGAATAATTACACATAGTTGCTGGAGGTCCTGCCAACAATCAACTGGTCTGAGTTTTAAAGAAGCAGATGAAAGAGCTGGGCATAAAAGGAACCTTAGCACTATATGTCACTGAGTGGATTACTCCAAAAGCAGCATGATATAGAGTAGTCAGAGAGGGAGTGAAGTCCCTACCTCAGATTCTAGCAAAGTCCTTTGCACATCAGAGAAAGGCTCTGCAGACCATGACATCAAATAAGATGTAAAACTCTGAAAGAAAATGGTAATACTGGTGTCCTTATTTTTTCTATATTACAGTAGCTTCTCAAATAGTGGCTGTGATGTCTCAAACATCCTACTGACTTCATATGCACCCTCCTTGCATTTGAGCTGCACAGCTACAGGGTTCCCCAGCCCAGTGGGTCACCAGCTGTGGGGGGATGCATGTGCATGGCTGACAGGGTCACTAGGAGATCAGCCCCAGAACATCCTCCTTGGCAGGCAAGAGGAAAGCAGAACCTTCCTCCACCCTGGCCAGCTCAGGACTGAGGTAGAAATGGGTTCATGTCCAACATGCAGCTGTGAGGGAGCTACCCCAGAAAAAGGATGCAATGACATCCCTTCTATGGCAGAACAACCCTAATGAAATTCAGCTAAGCATCCAAAGCCCTCTGCTCGGTTGGTATTGCTGAGCCAGCAGCAATGCCTAAGGACAATAGTGAGTCCTAGCACTCATCTCAACCCCTGCAGCCCAGCATCACAGAGGTGTGCCAGGCAGAGCTTCGAAGCCCCACGAATTCAGGGACACCAATCCCAATGTCCTCCATAGGACTGCCTTTCATCCTCAGGTTCTAGTCTAATTTTATCTCCCTTTCAGTCAAATACTGCTGATTTCAATGGAGACCATCCTGATAAATGCCAGCGTAGACAGACGCAGAGGCAAATCTTCCCTGCAATCACCCAGGGCATCCGAAACCAGGAGGCATCTTGGCAGGATACATGAATGGCCTGATTGTGTCCATTTTCAAGAAGGAATACATATGTATAGCTCTGCCATCCAGCTCAGCCTCCACCAGGTTCTGCTCAGCTTGATGAGCAATCAGGCTGCTGTGGGAACAAACACATAATGACTGCTTTCAGCTGCTAATGCCACTGCTTTTTCTGGAACAATATAGAGGCCTGAACTGCAAATTCACATCTGGCCTCGTTGGAAATTAACTGGGAATCGAAAGGGGTTTGCAATTAGCCTTTGGAAAAATCTTCACTAATTCACAACCACGGAACAGGACATCGGAGCCTGCAGTGACATTTCTGAGGGATTTGTTGGTGGCTCTGTAATAGTGGGGTTTGTGTATTTATTTTGGGGATAGAATCTCTTTTTTTTAGCTTTGGTCTATGAAAGAATTCAGAAACAACGATATTCCAAACATATGGTGATATTCATATTCACAGCAAAATGAGATTTGACCACAGTTTCCTACAGCGTGCATCCAATTTCCATGAATGTTACTGGGATTAAGATTTTTCATGGCTTTTTCTCTTGCCATTTTCAATGAAAATTGGCATTGATGTTTGTACACTTGTTCTGCTCTTGAAGTTTTACAATATTCTGCTCTGTTAAAACCCTTAAACCTGTTTATGGTTTACAACATTCATCCCCCCGAAATTGTTTTCCAACATTTAGCTCGCTGGAATTCCTAGTCTTTATTTTTACCTGTTAAAATCACCAGTAAAATGAATTATTTTCGCCCAGTCTAACTACACTTCTGTCCAGTCCTCACACATCTGAGAGGATTAGCCAAATGTTAGCTCTGGTCAAACAAGAATAAAAGCATCCCTACTTTTCTACCAAATAAATAAGTCAATTTGAGAAGAGGAGAAAAAGACCTAAACTTTCTAATATTGTTTGGAACAGTGTTATATTCATAAATATAAGTAAATCACTGTTCTTGGACAAGAAAGGGGAATGTCTCCAAGCCAGGCTGGTCCTGGTCTTCCAGGAGGTCACACACACCATCCCCTGCTCCTGCCCTAAGGCTGCACTTTGTGTCACAACACGGCTCCTAAAAATCACTGAGAATCATCTCCCTGATCCACACAGTGCTCAAAAACCTCTGTAGCTGCTCCTCACAACATCACTGGAGGGGCTCAGGGGAAGGGGACTGAAAACTCCTCTCATTCATATTTCTACCAAGTCTTTGGGATCGTTTGCTGACTCATTTTGCAGTGTAGCTTGCAGCAAACTCAAAATTAAGTTACTAGAGAATAATGACCATTAAGTGACTGAGATTGCTTTATTTCTCTGAGCCTTAGCAACAGTGATTTCACTTGCCTGTTGCCATAACAACTATGGCATGCACATCAAGGTCACTAAGCCCACTTCACTTCTTGCCTGTAGCTATGTCTCTGATGGCTTCTATGCCTCATTTTTATTGTGGGTTTGTGCACGATGACTAGAAGGAAAAGGTACGTTTGCATCTGATGAGCAAACAAGAACATGAAGATGAGCATTTTTCAAGGCAAGGGAAAAGAGACAAAAGACAGAGCACTTATGGGAAACATCCATTTCTTTCTTAATGGAAAAGAAATTCTTAGAAAAAAAAAAAAGGTGTACAAATATATATATATATGAGGTCCGAAATACCTAACGTGCAAGGAGTCAAATTGGCAAAGAATTCTCCTTTATAAAGATGAAGAAAGATTTACTGAGCAGTATTGTGTATATGAATTCCTTAATTTCCAAGAGGACCTACCAGACTCCCCCAGTTCATTAGCTTGGGGACGTCAAGGTCCCTGAAGTGCCACCTCAGATATTGAAAAATTCTGACCTTAGTGCTTAAATAAGTAGAACTTCAATGGAAACACCCCATTTAGTGTTAATCTAAGAAGATGCAGTGCTCAGCCATTCCCTGAGCATGTTGGCCTGAAATTGGGAAGCAGGAGAGGGCCACGAAGCTGCCTGGCTGATGAGCTGCAGAGCCCCAGGTCAGGAGAGAAATCACTTGCAACATCATTTTCCTTAGTTATTTCTTTCTCACGTTCTAATGGATGCAATTTTTACTCCAGAATATTTACACCTCACACGTCATTTAGATTGTATAGAAGGGTTATAAAACACTTTTTTAATACAAGTGAACTGCATTCATTTGGTTCATAAGTCAACCAGAGGCACTTTCAAAGGAAATTCTAAGCTTCTACATTACCAGAGCATTTTTTCTGCCATGTGGAAGGAGAGAAAAGAATTATTCTCTCTGAAAAATATAAATAACTTTGCCACCTCTTCTTATAGCTAGTTGATTACAGCAGCCAGTGAATGAAAGATTTCGCTGTTTATTTGTCAGCTTTACACTAAAAATACCAGCAAAAAAAAAAAAAAAGATGAAATGTCCAGAATTGCAGAGGGATTTATGAGGCACTAAATACTTCTGTGATTCAGGACCGAAATGTAATCTCATATATATGTGTGTAGTAGTTGGCTACAGGACAAGATAGATAGATAGACAGGCAAACACACAGAGGCACATTAATAGATAGTCAGCCAACCATACCACAAAATGGACCACAAAATGTCAAATTTCAGGTTTGCTTCATCATTTATGGTAGGTCCACTGGCTCCAGCAGAGATTCTGGCCCCATTCACCCAGGTTCTTGCTAGACAAGGCAGAGCAGTAATTTCATTTTCCAGATAGAAAATAGGAGAAAAAGAATTACGGATGATCATACAAGCCCCCCCAGGACAAGATGAAGAATATTAGGAAGAAATTCTTTACTGAAAGGATGGTCAGGCTTTGGAACAGGCTGCCTAGGGAAGTGGTGGAGTCACCATCCCTAGAGGGGTTCAAGAAAGGAGTAGATGTAGCACTTCAGGCCATGGTCTGATGGTCAGGGAGATGTTGGGTAGAAGGTTGGACCTGATGATCCTAGAGGTCTTTTCCAACCTAAATGATTCTGTGACTCTAAGAAGTTACCACATCTGGGGACCCTCAAACACTCTATGACACAGACCTCCATCACGTTACCAAGTTCCTGGTTTAAACACCAACGAGTTGTTTTGGAGTTCACATCAAAAAATGGCTGCAAAATGGTTGACTTTCTTGGTTGTTATTATATATTAGTTGATATTCTTTATAAAGTGAGAGGGCTGAGGTGCTCTTGGTAACAACTATTGCCATGAGTGCAATGCACACAGGAAAATACTATTTACTGACTAGTTAGACGCTAACTGCCAAATTTAGAGCTCTCAGGACTCTCAGGAATGATCCCACTGCTTAAAGAAGGGATGCATTGCCCTCTTAAAAAGATTTTTGACAGCTGTCATACCCCTGGTGATGCCTCAGAAGAGGGTGGAAAGTGCCTGTCAGGCATCCAGCCTGCTGCACATCTGAGCTGGGGAGCTCCAGGCAGCATGGCAGGACCAGGCAGAGGGGTTGGACGTGCCAGGCAGGATTTGGGCAGCCCTGGAAGCAGCTGGAAGCTGATGCCAGCCCTTCCTGCAGGGCATGGTGGGAAGGACAGTGCATCAGGGACCCCACCGAGCTTGCTGGAGCCCCCAGGCTAACCTAAGGACAAAGTCTGTCTTGCTGAGGATACTCGAGAGTGGGTAGAAGCCGGTCTCTGAACCCTTTTATTTATTCATCAGGTCCAAGTTTATCCTTTTCAAAAGTTGTCTTATTTAGTGTATGTTCCACACACTCGATGCGAGGCCAATTTAATAATTCAAAGCCCCTTTGATGTCCTCAGTGTACTCAGTTTACAGGAAAGTCCCAGCACGTCCACCCCAGAGCTCTGGCGGACTCCAGGTCCAACCAGAGACAAAACACTAAAAAGCTCAAACAGAGCCAAAGTCTCAGTATAAGTCTGTGTTGAAATCAAGGGAGCTTGCCCAGCTCTTGCTCTGACTGACTACAGGTATTCAAAGCGTGGTGCTTAAAGCCTTTTGCCAGAAAATAAGCTGAGAAGTATCTCAGGGAAAAAGTCCATTCAGCTGCTGTGGGATCTGCTGCTTTCCACAGAGTACCTCTTGTTGTTCCTTTAATAACCCAAGAGGAAATCCTGTTAATCATAAGTTGCAAGGTTGTGTGAGTTGACAGCTGTGATATCACAGCTGTTGATAACTCTGCACGGGAATGATGAGATAGCAGATAACACACATTGTGATTTTCAATAGGGAATCGAATTGGTTGCCTAATTTTTTCATCATGCACACAAACCCTCACTCCCCCAAAATGTCACACATCTTTCTTCTCCGACCTATTACAACAAATATATTGCTCCTACAATCAGATGCCAACATACAATTCAGGACATGCAGGTGTCTAGTACTGATTGTCACTGCTTAAGTTAGGCAGCAAAGGGTTAAACAGGGGAAAAAACAAAACAAAACAGCACAAAAAAATCCCCAGACAAATAGTCCAGAAAGAAAACAAAACAAATAACTGAATTAAATTAATCTCTGTTGGTGTGAACTCGAATAGCCTGATTTTTGCCATTTTAAAAATCAACAGCCCAAGCAGCTGCCTGCAACATCAATAATCTTTTCTTCAGACAATTGTTTGAAGTGCACAGTTCATGTGCCAATCAAAGTGCCAAAATGGCAAAATGAGCCTGGTTTTGAGCCTCCTTTGTGGAATGAACTTCCTAAAACGGTGGCTATCAGAAAGCTTTTACACCCAAGCACGTGTCCATTATCACACATAAAAGTAAGAAGTCATCCAGCACAAACTGACTGAAGCCTGGCAAATAATTTAAACCCTTTCTGATTTTAAACGACACTCAGGGATCTTCTATTTTCACATCACTTATTGCCTCTGACACACACAATTTGTTAGCATGCTTTGGGTTACAAGTCAACAGAGCAATGTTGAATTACAACATCCAGGAGGACTTACCTCCTTCTCACTTATGTATCCTCTGCAGTGTTTATGGGGTGTGTGGCCTATAGCTCCTATAGGTGCTGTAGAGGTGGAGGTGACTGCTGTCCCAGGGGGATGTTGGCTAATGGGCACAGATGTGGCCCCATCCTTCCTCTGAGCCCTGAAGGAGGCTGCTGAAGGGTCCCACGGAGAATTAAAGGACTTTGTCCACTGCAAGGAAATTCCTGGGAGGAAAGAAGTCAAAATGTGATATGCCAAATCTTGGCTAACGTGGGAATTTTCCTGAAGGAAGAGAAGAAAAGTGAAATAAAACACACAAACATGGCCTAAAGAGGCAGAGAATGCTAATGAAATGGTTTTTTCAGGAGGGACTGTGGGGTCAGCAGTCTGGGCTGAGGGCATGGAGGATACAGCAGAAGCCTCCACTGCTGGTAAATAAGTCAAACTACTCAGCACAAAACCATGAGCAGCCCTGCAGCTGCTGGGCAGCTCAGCCTTGTTTCTCCAGACACCCTGGGTGCTCACCTTGGACAATGATTTTTAATTTCACTGGAGAGGGCTGGTGTCCATGCAAAACTATGCACTTTGTTTGAACTAGAGTTTTTTACCTTCTGTTTAAGCAGAGCCTGCCAGGGCTCTGCAGGGATTTCAGGGGAGCTCTTTGCACCTTCACCCAAGGAGTGCAGCAAGCCCCAGCTGCACTGCACACACAGCAGCCAGCACGGTGAGATGTCTCCTGGAGAAGGTCCCCTGAGATGTCCTGTGCTGCCCAGATTGACACCGAGCCTCCAGAGAGAAAAGGTTTCACTTTAATTATCTGAGAGCCACCCTTGCAAAAGTTTCTTTATGTAATACTTCAAGATTAACAGTGAAATAAGAAGAGACTTGACCTGGAAAAAGTTCCAGCTCAGGCAAAAATTATCTTTTTTTTTCCCTCCTCATTTTTAGTGAATGTAGTGACGACTGAGTATTATAGGTACAGCTCTGCCCAGGAGCATTAGCTATTAGTCACCTCATGATAATTAGTCATCTAAGATACCATCTTTTAAAGACCTCAGATAGCTCCATCTGGTTGTGACACTAAAGTTTTAAAGGGGGCCTCAGTGTAAGAGAGTAGCTCTGGTGCTGCGGGGAACCCAGGAGAAAAGGCACAGTGAAGTAATAGGATGGAGGTGGCAGCTAAAAGGCCATCTCAGCCACCCACCTCACTTCTTCCTTCTGTAATTAGGGAGAAGAGACACCAGCCCCTTTTTCTAAGTGCTTCAAGACCTAGGTAGTTAAAAGCACAGTGCAGACAATATTGTTTTCACTCCTGATGTGCTGCTGCAGAATCACATGCCCTTGCTGAGCAGGAACCGTGGAGCCCCAGCAGCATCATTATAGACCATGATGGTTCCTCACCTTCAGGCTTGCCTGTAATAGGGCTGTTTTCTGCACAGGGTGATGGGCTGAGGAGCCCCAAGGAGCTGGAATTGCTGCCCCATCCATGAGACACTCAGATCCAGACCTTCCCTGATACACCCTCCTCTGCAAGGAGGAAAGGAGGAAATCAGTTTCAGACATTTTTGGACCCCTTCCCTCTCAAATCAAGCTTTTAGGATTAATTGAAGGAGAGAATGAGTCTCTGGAGTAGGAAAGACATTAATCTTATCAATTATTTGAATAGGGTGGAATGCAATGACATCAGCAGCTAATGAAGTAAATCTAAATTAAGCCACTGTCTGGACATATTTTTAATTATTATTGTTTATATTTTTTTTTATAAAAGGGAGAACATCTGGTGTTTGACAGTGAGCCCAGTCGAGTCTCCAATTAATCTCTGCAAAGTGGCATACCTCCTAGTTGTTCTGTGTGCAACCATTTCTTCAGTCCTGACCACTAGTACAGAAAATAGCTTGTTGAATGAGCCGCTGCAGAAATCTTCTTGTCATGAAGAACTCATTAGGTCAGCAATAAAGTGATTTATCAAAGACTTGGAGTTCAGCCATCAGCTTCGCTTGTACAACAGATTCGGTTGCAGTGCTTCGAGCAAAGGCTTACAAATTACCATTATAATCTTGTAAGCATGCCTCATCTACACCAGCCAGTTCCTGACCAGTGAAGTGGAGACCAAGAAATACAATCCTTTCTGACCTCTATTATATGCTGCCAGCCATCCAGATGTGATGCAATGAGCGGAGCAGATATTAATACTTCTGAATGGTGATGAAAGGGAGTTCACAGTCTGGAAGAGAGGCTGGAAGCAATGGGAGATTGCATTATGCAATCTTAACTTCTCCTGAGCCTCCTCTGCCTGATCACACCAGCCCTGTTGCAGGGGAGACCTCTGAGGGAGTGGACAGTGTCTCCATGTGGCAGCCACCAGCTCGGTCTTACGCAGCACCTGACCTTATATAATCCAGCATGTGTCTGATGATATTTTTCAGTTCCCTCAGGTTGAAAACTGCCGTTCCCACATCTGTCAGAGTTGTGTTTCTGCACTAATCCTGTTCTCTTGTCTACCTGAGCCAGGAGAGCAGAGGGGAAAAGGTGGGGAGAAAGGGGATGATTTCTTTAAGAATTAAAAAACTTAAGTTTCCATCATCCGGAACATAGGATCAAGTTCATCAGCTTTTTCAGCCCATCTCAATCATAACTGGTATTTTTCCTTGCAAAACAGATCTCATTTTCTTAACTAAGGCACTTTTCAGGCAAGAAGAAAACCCACTGCTAAGCACAGCTTCAGGATGGAGCCTCATACGTGCCTCCACACACATACTGTATTTAATTTCCCATTCTCTGCTCTGCCTCTGACCCTTTCTCACCACCAGCTGGGTTTTGATGTCTCTCCTCACCACCTTTACCTCTCTTCCACCAGTTTTTCCCATTGGAATTCCTTCCCCTTCTGCCAGCATCCTCCTTTCCCCCAGGACATGAACTCAGTCACATCAGCATTGAACTTTCAAACCCGTAATGTTCAAGTGGATTCGAAATTAGTCAAAACAAGCTCATCCATCAATAGCTCTTAATGTCAAGAGCTGTGAGGGCAGGGGTGGGGGTGGAAGGCAGGGCCACAGTGCATATTCAGACAACAATGAAAACGCTGTCAAAGAGCAATTAAGTGTGCTCCTGTGACAGGTTGGCACGGCACTTTTTCTAAGGTGAGATAAGTCATAAAACATTTACAGTTCACCCAGCACCAGCAGCATCTCCTCCGTGGCCAGAGAAGACCCAAACTTGCCTTGTGCCAAGTGGTAATTGCATTTTTAAATATCATTAATCACCTTTTTATCATGACTTTTCAATTTGCCAAGTCAAATGTCATATTCTCTGTTGCTGGGCAGCCCTCTGCACTGTGCTGTGAGCAATAATTAAATGGACAGATGGAATTTGTTATCATATATTTGGGCCAAAAAGCATAAACATAAATAAAGGAACTCTACTAATATTAGTCTAAAATAATTTGTTCCTACTCAGCCATTCATAAGGAATATGATAATAACACTATCTTTAAGAGTGTAATCAGAGTCAAACTCCCATTCTAGGCAGAATAATCTGTACTCTCTTCATATTCAGGGCTATTAAAGTTATTTCTATGTACATGGGCTACAGCACTTTAACATGTGAACCTGGCAGGATTCAGCTGCTGCAATCCTACCTGGTATGAAAGTCAGGGGCTGAATTCTAAGAAGAGATGAATTGAAAGCAAGCAGCTGAAGAGGCTGCTTGATAAACAGCATGTCTTTCCTGAGCTAAGAGCACACGGGGTAAGATTTCCATAAGGTGAAGAATGTGGTTGTGAGCCAGATATAAAAATGGGAAGAAAAAACGGCATCAAGAATTGAATATCTGAAGACTAATGAGTGAGCTGATGCTCCCTGCATGGCTGAAGGGCTGGGTATGCTATCGACTGAGATGATGGAGGTTTTGGACAACATGGAAAATCAAAGAGATGTCAGGGAGCTGGAGATCCAGCATAGTTTTGTATCTGCTCCTTTGCAAACGAGGGGAGCAAAGCAGAAATTTCATAATACAAAAAATGCTCATGCCTTCAGTTCAGGGAAAATTCCTTTTGTGTAAAGAAAGGGCTGTGGACAAAACAGACTGAATGAAGGACTACAAACCAGTTTCTTAATGCAGTGCCTACCTGTGTGAGAACAGCTCCTGTGATCCTTCTGATTAGGCCACTCACCCCATGGGGGAGAGACCAGCGGCAACCAGACAACTCCTCACCAGCCTCTGCAGTTACTGGCAAGAACATATCACCTGATCTTTAATGTCAAATGATACAAGACAGACTAAGCAAAAAGCATTTTCCTCCATTGGTGGAAGGGGATATCAAAGCCTGAGCTTGCTGAGCACTTGACTTAGTCCTTAGTCAGCCCAGGAGACATCAACAGAGAGTTCAGCTGCACCCAACACCCACAGCTGCTCAAAGAAGAACATTTCTCACCAACGCTTTTCCAGAGCAAGGGAATAATTTTCATCTCATTTTATAGGAGCACAAAAGTTACTTGACTTCAGAAACAACTGTCTCTGGCAGAGCTGGGGCTGGAAGCCACAGCTCTGGGGTCTTGCTTCAACAGCAGAAGCACTGTCCCCCAGGCTGAGCCCTGGCCCTGAGCACCAAAACTAGGGACAGACCATCTCATTTTACCTCCCATCCTAACCCTCTCCCCAGCAATTCTGCAAATATCGATTAAGTCTTTGCTGTCCACTCAGGGTTGATATGTTCCTCCAACAGCTTGCTATGAGAAATTTAAAATTGCTTTATTAAACCATCTCCTATACATTTACCTACCAGCAACCTAATAATGATATGAAATTAAAAGCGCATTACCTTTATCTGCTATTATCCCGTTATAGAAGCAGGCAAGTGCTGCAGGGGCAGGCATCACATTTTTACAGCATAATTACTTTAGATAAAAATTACAGGAAGGCAGGTTTCCTATCTGTGGAGAGATAAAGTAGGTCCTTTCAGAGCTTTGGCCAGTTTGTGACAGGAGGTCAAATGAAGATGTGTGAAGGCTAAAGTCAGTGTTTCCAGGTGACCTGCATTTTGCCTCCAGGAAGCTTCTCTTTTCCCTTATCATTACAGTCTTTGTCACCTGTAGAAGATTATTCAATAGATGGCTTGTGTTTTTGTCTCTCAGCCAAGATCCATCTTCCTGCAGAACAAGCAGACAACCCCAGAAAATGAAAGGGCACCTGCTGGTCTCACCTTTTTGTGGAGGGCTTGTCCACCTTTTCTCTCCACTCCAAATGGTAGAAATAAAAGGGCAGCTTTTATCCTGTAATACAGATGAGAAGTGTACCCACATCACATTCCTTCTGTCGAGCTGATAGATCAAACTGGGAGTGGGGGAGGCAAATGCAGGCAATGTAGACTGGAAAGAACAGCATTAGCTAGAGAGATAAGCACAGTTGGAAATCAAGTAAGAACTATCCAGTCCAGTTCCCCACAGCCCCGGGCAAATGTGACACCGTTTAGTCCAAAACTCACTTCTGAATCTTTTTTGTGTGCCTACTGAAAGCCACCCATGTCTCATACCACAATGAGCGTTTGTAGGCACCAAGCTGTAGGGGAGAGAGACTAGATTTGCCTTCCATGAGGACTTTGGGGCTTCCTAGATGTCTTGAAGAGCTAGGAGTGCCATGTTCAAAAGCTCCACTGTTTATTATAGTCCTCATCAAGGGAGACTGGATCCCAAGCCCTTTGGTGCACCCAGAGCAAGATTCACTTCTTGCTTGGCTTTTCAGGCTCATCTGAGTTTCAGAAGAATCAGAGAATTTGGGTTGTTTCTACTGAACATTGCAAAGTTCCTGCCTCTTCCCAGTCATGTAAACTGGGATTTTATTTTGCAAAAATAGGACAAAATGTTTCTTCCAACCTTTCTTATGGAACGGAAGTCCCACTTCTGATCATCTCTCCCAACAGAGCCTCCATCCAAGGAGAAGATGTCCTTGAATACCCTCTTTTCCTCAATGAGTGCAGAGCTTTCCCCATCTGCTAGCTGAGCATAGACACGAGCCCAAGCCTTGTGTCAACATGTTCCCAGCCTCCTTTCGCAATATGGAAATGACAGCGGTTGCTGCATGCGAAGCTGAAATCAAATGAATAAATGAATGTCAACAGACTGTGGGTAGAGGCACAGAGGTTGCATAACAGAGTGACTACAAGTGCACAGATGCAGCGAAGCCAAATTGGGTGCTGAGTGGATTGTCAGGGCTTGTTTCTGAGGGATGCACCTAGCCATTTCACAAGCACAGCTGTCAGCCCATGAATTATTCCCAGTGAATTAAGGAGCAAAAAAAATAAAGTCCTCTCCCCATCCAACACTCATGCAGGCCATTTAGAGGGAATATTCTGTGACATCTCTAGGTAAATTGGATGGTGAATTATTATGGAACAGCTCCTTTTCCCTGCAGGAACAAAGTCTGGAGAGATCCTACAAAATCCTTACTGTGTCAGTGTCAAACTCAATAATGCTCTCTCAAAAAATTATTACCAGCTGCATATTGGGCATAAGTGTCACACTAAGGGCATGACTGCATGGATGGGGACTGACAGACTTATGCTCTCTGCCCCGGCTCTGAGCTGGCCAGATGCTAATTAATTCTGTTCCAGAAGCAGATAGCCCCATTAGCAGGAAGACAGCTTACTCGAGAGGCAAGGCTAAAATGTTTGCCACTATATGATTTTCTGAATGCCACTGTTTGGTGTGTTTCTTGCCTAGGAGTCCTTTAACCTGAACTGGAATGCTTTCTATCCTCCTCTCTTAGAACAGAATAGGAGACCTATACAAACCAACGCTGCTTTAACAAACATGGCAGCAGCTTCTTAAATAAACAGCCCACTTCTGCACCTCACTCCTCTCAAACAGAAATGCTACTTCAGCTTCTTTGTGCCGCTTCCCCTCCAAAACTGCAGCAGCAGCAAAGCAATCAACGGGAGCGTGAAGTAATATCACATCCAGCAGACCTGTTTCGTTCTGAACACACACACAAATAACCACCAGCTTGAGAAGGAGGAATGCACAAACACTTAGGAGCTAATTCCCAAACCCAGCAAGACAAAGGCAGAGTTAAAAGACTCAAAACACCTGAGCAAGCAAAACAGTCTCTTATCCCTCGCTAAAGCAAACAGAACGACGAATTGTATTCACTTTTCAGCCCGGTAAGCCAGCCATAATATATTGCCTGCCACAGCGACGATGATTGCTCTTGTGCTCCCCACCTCAGCCTGATACACACTCAGCAGATTCGTAACTCATTCAAGCTCTCCAAGATAAACACACGGGTGCCTGATAGAGAATTTCAATTGTAGTGTTCCTGGGAACCTCCAACACACTGCCCTCCACACCCAACACAATGGTGGATTCAGCCTCCCCACCCCAGGGACGTGGCCTGCAGGTCAGGTCCAAAAGGGTCAGAGACTTCTTGTGTTTTTTGGAAGCCTCCTTTCTTCAGTGAGGAAGGTCCCTGTCATTTACAACTGCCTGGAGCATCCTTCAACACTCCCATCCCCAGGCCCAAAGGAGTCATATTGTGCTGGCCACTAGCACATGTGACAGGGATGACCAAAGGTCTTGCTGCACGCTGACCTCACTGGAGTTTTTGGCAGCCCATCTGTCTTCCTCTTCTCTATGGTCTGTGGCTGAGGAGATCCTGCTCAGCTTGAAGCCTGCTTCCTACATCCAAACCCGAGACTGAGCAACCCTTATCAAAGGCTAAAGTGCCACAAATGACACGTTTCATGGGAAAAAAGAAAAACCACTCTCACCCAAAGGAGTCAAGCAGTTTAGAAAAGCCATCTCCCCCTTCACCCCTAAGCCACAGGGGACTTACTCTGACAACCAGCCATTACCAGAAGAGGCTGCTGAGGTGGGAAGGGCACCCCACAGCTAAGAGCTACCACTTGCAGATAAAGTTAAGGGCTGCCAAGAGCCAGGAGCACACAGGAGAGCAGACTGCATTTAGGTAAGGGCAGGTGACCTGATGGATTCAAATCTTGATTGAAGGAACCCATTAGATGCACTTGTTTGATGGTAGAAAAATACCTGACAGTCTTTGGCTGTGTTTAGCACGCAGGAAATCCTGGGCAGGAGGACTGGGAACCTCATGTGCGTGTGCATGCATGCAAAATAAACTGCAGGTGTTTAGTTTCTAAGGCAGCAACCAGCATATTCAGAAGTGAGAATCTGCTCAGGACTCTCACATCTATTGCTGCCAAATACATCTGCCCTTGTACAAAAGGCAGTGGATGAGCAGCTCTCCTCCAGCCCCTGTGCCAGCTGCCTTGTTAGTCCTGAGCTGAACCTTGCATCACAGCTGGCTGGGAGTGACCCGAGCTTTGTATCCTCAGCTCTTGGATGGCTGTTTCTTGGCTCTCAGCTGGACAGTCCCTAAGTGCTCCTGCTTAGCTTGGCACCAGCTGGTCTGCAGGGTCCAGGTTTGGAGAGCTGTGGCAGCTTCACCATCAGTTCTCAGTCGGGGCCACTGTTGCCAGCACCCTCGCCTTGCCCTGAACACCCCAGCGAACGTGTGTGCTGCAGGGCTGGAGCCAGTGGATCCTCTCTGACCAAGTGTGTGTTACTCAGAGGGACTCTGTGGAGTCCAAGTCCACGCTGCACCCAGGGGCTGAGCAAGAGACCCTGCTCAGCAGAGCTGGGCTGATCAGATCCTAAACCCGAGAGCCCATTTCAACAACATCCAGCAGATCAGGGATGGTTCAAATATTCCTAGTGAAATATTCTGCCTTTCACAGAGGGTAATAGCTTCTGCAGTCTGTGAAGCATGGCAGATGCATCTTGCATCCTTTACACAACAGTATTGGCTGAAATACTGCCTTCATTTCACCACTCAACTCGTCCAAAACCAAGGGAGACACTTCCATTGCTCTCTCCTCATGTTTACTGCCTGCTCCTGCTCCTGACATCCTACTGTTGTCAAGATACTCTGGAAGTTCAGCATTTTGTCCTGGATAATAGGAATAAAACCAAACTGGAATCTTCACACCATTTCATTTTAAGTCCTTAAGATCAGAACTTAACACAATAAATGTGGAGAAGGAAATTTTCCAGTGAATACATCAACCGCTTGTCCCACCCCACCAACCTCCTCACCAACACATCTGGCATGAGGTACTGTGATTATCCTTCCTTCTAAAAAACACAATTTTTTAATCACTAGAGAAAGGGCAAAATAAAAAAGAATATTTATAGAAAAGAGCAGGTACAGTCTCACTGTCTGGGACCCAACATCTATGTACCCACCAAGCTTTTCTTACATTATGGGGTGCACTTGTTCTGGGAGTTTCTCAGAGGCACATTGGGAAACAGCCTCCCTTCCCATTGACTTATTTTGTGGTTTTGAATAACAAAAAAATGAAACAAGTCTCTCACCTTGTCAGTATTGACCTTGATTTTTTAAAGGTCCATTTGTCAGCAGTATCAACATAATACAATTTACGCTTCCCTGTAAACATGGGTTCACATCAGAAACCCAAGAAACTTTAGTTACTGGATCTTGGTCCAGCTTTTAAGCTTCACTGTAGTATTAAAAAAGCTGTAATTTGGTACAGGGATTAACATGCCACACAATATGGTGATATAGGGCAATTTTCCATGAGGGGATGCTGGTCTGACAGACCAGTAAGATGATATGATCAGCAACCAAGGAGCAGCAAATGACACAAGGCCCGGCTGGTCCTGTCTTCTCCCTGCTTCAGAATCTCCACCAGGACCCTCTGGTCCCATTGAAAGTGGGCTGTTTCCATTGCTGGTGGCAACAGCCCTGAGGCCAACCCTTCCCACTGCGATGGTGAACCTCACTGACCCCCAGCCTGACAGACTTTGATGAGAAATTCTTGCCTCTTCAGTACAAAGTGTTTCATGACTCCTAACTCTAACATGCTGGCACTGAGCACCCAGCTCAGGGTTCAGTCCTTTGCCAGTAACACTCTTGCTCAAGCAGAAAGGCCACCAAATGGTGGCAAGCAGCTGTGTGCTGATGTGCACGTTATTTCACACAGGGAAGAATATCTGCTGTTTCCCCTTCAGTAAGGACAGATGAGGTGTCTGACAGACAGACTCATATTTAACCCAGTGCAAACGTCCCTGCCCACACATCTTGGCCCCCTCTCCTGTCCATGTCAGTAAGAAAACTCTCTGGCAGAGGCATGGGGAACCCTCCATTAGCTCTGCTGCAACCCAGGCCTCCTGCCCCAGGGGTGAATATTGTTCATACAACGAACCCTTCTTGGCCGTACCTTCAGGATCAGTCTCCTGCTGGTTCTTGAAGTGTCCACTTGTACTTGGCCCGTGCTTTCTCCATCACTCACCATGTCTGGCTCCACTGCCTCTGCAGAGTCACTCCGATCTATACCACGGTCTGCAGGAGGATCAGGCTCGCTGACTCCACCAGAAAGCTCATACCAGCCCTGCACACTGACAGCAGCCAGAGGCAGCTCCGGGCTAATGTCACAGCCACAGCTGCAGCACATGGTGGGTAGAGTCTGACCTAGTTTTAACCCTGCTAAATATGTAAGGAAAGAAAATGAGAGTGTGTAGGGAAAAGCAGACCGAGGTTTTCTCCGTTTCCTCAGTACTTCTCTGCTGCTTTATCTCTAATATTCATACTACATGTAAACATTTCCACTACCAAGCGTTCCTATGGATGTAGCAAGAGAGGAAAAGCACAGTAACATTTGAAGGGTGGGATGTTTGGGTTTGGTTTTGTGGGGTTTGCTCTGGGGTTTTTTTGTACAAGCTTATAGGAAGGTAGAATTTTCAAAGGTTGACATTGTGACAAAATCTAAGAAAATTTGAAAACCTTTTTGCCATCTTCCGAGCAGAAATCTCTCTTCAGCTGTTTACCTTTCCATCTTGTTTTCCTTGCAGTCTTTTTGTTCTTAACTTAGTCATCAAGAGCTAAATGCTACCCTGACTATCATTCTGACAGGCCTGGGTTTTTGTTGTTGTATTTTTAAGAAAACAGATTTTTGTGCACTTGGCTTGGTCTTTGTTTCAACATCTGCCTTTCCTTCAGCATTTCTGGTTCACTTCCACCATAGAAAACACTCAGACTTCTTCTTCTCCTCTTGATTCTTTTTTAACTCCAGAACATTTGTGTAGCACGTAACCACTTCATTGCTATGGAAACACTATTTTATTTGAATCACCCACATGGTTCTGTACACCTGGGTTTTGGCACCTTGATTTCAATACAAAACTGTGCTCACCAACAGTGCAGAAGGGCTTTCTCAAGAGTCCAGGTGACACAGCGTTCTGGTCTATGTCCTTCAGCAAGTACTGAGCCCCTCAGTCAGGGTCTGGTGACACCCAAGATGTCAACGTGTCCTGTAAGTCTGAGAACACACCTGAGGTTCAGCTATGAAATACCATCATGGTGAGACTGGGAATACTGGCCCACAGAGCAACTATAAGAACCTGTGGCAGAAAGAAATCAAAACCCTCTAAATATTTGCTATCAGTGATCATGAGAGATGAGATGCTCTTCTCATCCAACACACCTAGATAAATGGATATCCCCAGTGCAGAGCCAGTTTCCATCCTGGAGAACATGAACTCTGCAGAGCAAGCAGAGAAATGTGGTGAAGATGTCACAAAGAGGAACTTCCTAGAGAGGGAGAGGACAGTAACAGGATGCAAAGACACAACCAGATTTTCAATGAGCTCATACTGCACAAGGGGCATTACCACTTAGCACACGTGGAACAAGTGGAACAAGTCTCAGACATGGAGAACCTTGTCGGAGTGGTTAAGAGAAAAGCCAAGAACAGGAAACCAAAGAAAACCATTAATCAGTAGACCACAAGTGGTGTTTCTGGCATGGCTTGAGACAATGCTGGTCATTATGACTCCTGTGAACGTTCCTGACCTTGCTCAGGAAGGCTTTCAATTAAGTGATTACGTCCTTTGACTTCTACAGAAGTCAGGCACACGCTTCCACAGCAAGGCTTTTTTTTCTGAATCAGGATCTCCATGATTACAGTTAACTAATTATTTGAAAAGCATTTTCATCTGGGCTCCAAGCAATCAAATTAAACACAATTAATGTGGGTTTGGCAGGACTCCATGCAAACAAAAGTTGCTCTGTTTTTGTGCAAAATTTTTGCTAATAGTCTGATGTACGAAATCTGCTGGTGCAGCTTTTCACTATTTTCCCATTTTGCTGCAAAACCATTGATGCAATTCTGCTGTGATAAATGAAGCCTCAAATCTCCCAACATCTTGCCTTTAGTACAAGACCTTGTAGAAACCAGAGACTGAGAAAGAATGAATTGCCATGGTTTGCAGTAAAAGTTGATAAAGACAAAGAGCACGCTGAAAATAAAGGAATCAACTGTATGCCACTTCATCAAAAGAGATAGAGCAAGACAATGATATAAAGCATGAGGCTTTAGCAGCTACAGATTTCAGGTAGAAAGGCAAACTGAGTAACACCATCCCTATTAAAAAATACTGAAAACCAAACCTCATTTTGGACAGATGTGCAAACAAGTATATGTCTGCTTTTGAATGAAGCTCACAACATTCTACCTGTCTCTCTACTCAGCACTTTACTATGAAATTCACTTGAATTTTCCCTCCAAACAGCTATCCTTACAGACCATTTTTCACAATGAAGCAGGGAGTAAAGCACATCTAAACATGAAGGCAGCTTGTGTCTATTTTTGGGTCACTGGATTAGGGTGCATCCTTTTTATAGAAGAAATTTTGATGCAAAAAGCATGGGATTTCATTGCTGTAAAGCACACGTCAGCCATAGGAAGGACAAATAATTGGGAAACGCCATGAAGCTGTGTTAGATGGATCTATCTTTATTAAATCATAATTGGAATAAGAGGAGTCAGGCTGATGAATGAAATCTTTAGTAAGCAGAGGGATATGAATTTTTGCAACACACTGAAGCATTGCAATAGCAGAAGCAACGATTGCAAATATTAATATTAGTTAGAAACCACGATTAATCTCTACGATTGGCAGAATTCCAAGGTAAAATAGTTGAATTGATGCAATATCATAGGGGATGGCAGCATTCATTGCTCCCAGCAAAAAGAAGCAGCCCTCCTTACTTGGAGGTCTTCAGGGAGGAAAATTCTAATCCAGTTCTGGGATGCCTCAGAGATGTAACAGACACTTAGGAGTAATACAGAGCTGTGTGCCCACCAGTCCAAGCCACAGTGCTGGAATAAAGGCCTCCCAGCTGTCTCTGAGCCCCAGATGCTCCAGTTTTGTGGGCAGCTGGAAGGCAGCAGCCAACGGGACAACGATGCACCCTGCAGATGTGGGGTCCCACATGCAGGTTTGTTCCAGGGTCTCGACACAGACTCTAGATAATCAAAATTGTGTGTTGCCACGTTAAGCACTTCAAAGCTGTTTCTAATTTGCATATTTTTGCATTGTTACTGCACAATTAAGCTGAAGACTTCCAGACCAAGCCGTGCCAAAAGCACAAGGAAATTCAGTGGTAGTCAATTTTCAATCCTGTTAATTGGCAAAGAAATTGTTTGGGCCAATGTCTGCCACGCACATTTGGATCCTGCACTTAGTTTCTTTTATTAAGGATTAAACCTTTTTTAGGGTAGTAAATCTAAATGAAGTGACATCAATTATCACTTGTGTAAAATGATACTTTCCAAGGACCACTGAAGAACTGGTTTAGACTTTTTCCTCTAAGGTTCTAGCAACACGATTTCTTTTTGACACCCTCAGTATTTTATCTAAAAACACCCATCTCATCAAGTTACCCTTTCAGGCAGAGAAGGGGCTGGAGAAGGAAAACAGATGTCTGATGCATCCTCAACAAGAATACAGGAAAGCACGACAAGAAAACATATGCCATGTATTTTTTTTATGGTCTTTTCTTTCTGTTACTCTTATAAATACCGTGAAAATAATGTGCACAGGAATCTTTAAACATCTCCTAACCATTCAGTAAATCATTCCATAGAATAATGAGCTCAGTACTGTGAATCAGCCACACAAATTTCATGACTTAGTTTTTATGTCGCATCTGGAAACCCATAGGATGTGGTACTTTGGTTCACCTTCAGAGAGTGATCCTTGGCTTTATCTGAGGATGCCTTCTTCTTGGCTCTCCATGGCTGTGGTTAGGACCTCTGAGGAGTAGGAGCAGGACATGCTGACTATGTCTGGTACTGTACTAGACAGCGGAGAAACTGCCTCATGTTCTTGGAAGTGAGCCCTGTGTTACACAACTGCAGTTCAAAGGTTACAAAGGCAAAGCCCTTGCCAGCAGACTCAACACTTCAAAGCAGTGGCAACAATTGTTGGATCAAACAGAGAGGAAAGAAGTTGCCTGTGGGTCCCCAAAGCAAACTGAAGTCTCAGAAGAAAAACAGGATCCAGAAGAATCTTACTGAGAAACAATGAGAAAAAAAAATGCTCATTTATGAGGAACAAAAGCCCGAGTCCTCAAGAAACTCTCCAAGTTGCATCCACATCCAATCAATATTTTCTTTAGCACATATGGAATGAGCCTCAGCCAACTTCCTCCTCCAGACATTCCTGTTTCTGACTATCCTTAGAAAGAAGCAAGACAGCTAATTCAACAAATCTCATTCATAATCACGGGAGCCACCAGGCTTGGAGGGACAGTCTCATCATCAAGTTTTCTTGAGTCAACAAACTACTGCAGATAAGCTCAGCCACAGACACATCCATACAATATGCTCTTAGCTCACAGCAGATACAAAATAATTGTCAAGTTTGGTCCTCTAATGACAGATGGAAAATCTGATGGCTGAAATTTCTGCCAAGTGCAAAGGAAAGAAGGAGGAAACCTAAGACTGGTTATAGATGACATAGGGGTGGAGGTGCAACCTGGTCTACAAAACCCAGAAAAGCAAGGTGGAATTCCTGTCCCATACAAGGCTGACTCTTTCTTACAGTCAAGACCAAAGTCACATCAGGTTAGGAATGGACCAAATAACCTTGGCTGAGGCACAATGCCTGAAATTTGAATTTGCTTGAGTACGACCAAAGTAAATGCTCAGCTTAAGTATTTGTCCACAGACCATTTTCTGCTGCTCCTCTCCCTCCTACTGCAGCAAACTTCCCCCAGAGTTTCAAGAAATTATTTGCTGCAAAATTAAAGCTAATGAGATTCCTTGAAGAGATTAAACTGCCTCCATTTCAACCTCAACATCTTGAGGCTCAGACCACTTGCTAGAGCTCATCTGTTGGCCTCTAAGCCCAGATATGCAGATAGTCTAAATTCTGCGAGTAAATACTGCCTGGGGCTGAACTCATGCCTAAACCTCACTTGAGTTTAATGTCATTTATACCCTCGTGGATAGGATGTGCTCAGGGTTTTAGCCACTTATGGGTATTTAACTGAGAATTCAGACACAATTCTGCAGACAGCTTTCTACATTTTGATATTAATTATTAGTTGTTAGTTTGTTTTAGAAAAAATCCTGCAGTTAGCACAATTCCACCTGGGCAGGAGCATGTGTGCTGTCCTCCTCTCCCAGACCCTGGAAACAGCAAGAAATGGTGATTTTAAGTATTTTAGAAACTCTTGTCTGCATAGCAATGACTACATTTTAAAACTCTGATGGCCACTTATTATTCACAAGAGCATTTTAAAGGATAAATTTCAGATCACAGCAACCTGTATGCTAATTGTCAAGAGTTCATTTGAAGACATGCTTTGAAAACCCCTTACAGGAATTTGGAAGATAAGAGGATGTCCTAAAAAGTGAAGCCAAGTTTCTCCCAGTGTGTTGTACAGGTACAACATGATCTTGCTGTGAGTTCATGTCAACAAAGGCAGTAAGGAAAAAGAAATACAAACGCCTTAAATTCTGAAAAGCAATCACTGACTTGACGTTTGTGTTTGTGGGGCAGATTGTCACATCGTGGTCAATCCCAACCACTGAACTTCTACATGTGTTAAGCAGCAGCCCTTATAGCAGCACATATTTTACACTCGTCTGTCCTGAAAACCCACAATTTTCCATTTCTATGACACTTTAATGCCTCTTCATTATATACCCAGGAAGCAGTGCTGATGGATTAGCATCGAATCCAAAACAGAAACTGGCATCATCTCAAGACCCACACGATTTACAACAGCTCCCAAGTAAATCTGGATACTTTTTTTAGTTCCCACCCTTCTTTTTTAAAAAAAAAATAAATCTTAAGAAAATACAATCCCAAAGGCCTAACAAGCACACAGTTATAGATGGCAGCAGTGGGTCATAAATGACATTTTTCCTGCTATATTTATGAAAGTCAAATAAACTGAACAGATTATGAGCCGTTTATAATGTTCTTCAGCAGAACATTCAGTCAAGAGACAGAGCAGAAAGGCCATTGTAACAAAAGGTACCAAACTGAGGAGGAGAACAGTATCTACAAAACAAGCACAGTACAGCAGATGGGTTTAACACAAGATCACCATTAAATAAAACACTGGCTCGTATGCCAAGAAATGAATATTCAAGAGGGAGGAAACTGATTAAAAGTGTGTAAAGGCAGCAAACGTGGCTCAACTAACCTAGAAGTTACTGGCAACTCTAACCAAAAAGATCAAAACCCACATAATTCTCCATGGTGGTTGAACAGCCCCTCTGCAGTCCAAAAATGTCATGATTAGGTATTAAACTCTTACACAAGTGACAGGACTGAGCACACTGATGGCACAGGATCCTGGCCAGGTAACACCGATAAAAAAAAATGTAAATCCCAAAATCAAATACTAACAATATAAATTTGTAGAGCATTTTCACTTACCATTTCATAAACTCCCCAGTTCTTCATCAGAAACACACTCTAATTCATCTTTTTGGCAGCTTCATAGTTGTAGAACATCTTTTGACAAAACATGAGCCAAGTTACAATTTAAAAAAGGGTTTCTTTTAATTTTTAGAAGTTTTGAAAAGTATTTATTGGCCAGAAGTGAGGCTGGAACTAATTAAAGAGAATAAGGCTGCACCATGGAATATGGAGCTGCAACGCTCATGCTTTAGAGCAGGGCTCCAGCTCTTGGTGGGTTTGGAAGCAGTAGAAAGGATGCCACCACTAACAAGGCATTTTGAATAACCTTTTTTTTTGTCAACTTGCAGTATTTTTTAAATTAAATTTTTCTGTAAAATGTAATTTTGGTATTAACTATGCAATACCTTCTTTAGCTTGAGACTCAACCCATCAGACACACTTCAGAAGCTTGAGACTCACCTGATCAGCTCTCCAAGATCATTTAAATATGCTATAACATGAACAAGGAGGGGAAAACCAGTAGTAACAGCAGAAGATACAAATTCAGAACCAATGCGTATCATTACAATATAAACTCAGTGCAAAAAGGCATTGAACATCATAAAAGATTCAAACCTAGAATATCCAATCGCTTTCTCAGTGACCCATCCCTACCCCTAAAGACTCGAGCTGCATCAGACAAATCCCTTGGCAGATGCTGAGACTGGAAATACAAACCATTCACTGGTGACTCTCAAGTTGCCTGGACTCCAAGCAGGTCAGCTGAAGTATCAGAAAAACATAAAACTGGGGCCTGATAAACTACACAAAATATAAAAGTTATTTTAAACACCCATGTGAAGCAAAGAGATTTGCAATCTTAAATTAACACATTCTAAGAACAAAGAGATGGGAGACACACAGCCTTGATGATATGTGTATATATATGTGTGTGTATGTGTATATATATTTATTTTATATATATATTATCTATTTATATATATTTATTTTGCATATATTTCATATATCTTGAATATATATACTTTAATATATGTATATATTTATATTTATACACATATAAACACATACGTATGTGGCACCAACAATCTCAGCCACAGCAATAGAGTAGTTGCTGCCTTGGCTTGATTTTACACTGTGGCACATGCTGATATGCTATGAAGGACCAGTGATACAGGCTCCAGATGTTGTAACAAACCCTGCTTCACCTAAACCCTCAGCTTCTGACTACTCTGGGGAAGACAATTTCATATTGGAAAACTGGGAGCCTTTGCTTTAAGGCTTGTCAAATGATTAATTGTTATTTAATGGATGATTAATGCATACTTAAAGACAGCCCTTGGAGACTGTCACCTACAGCTTATTAATTTAGACAAGAATGAGTAAGTAACATTAAGGTGTGGTTCCTCCTTTATCTTATCACTACACTCATATGTATGCTTTGTATGGAAAACTTTATTTGATAATAAAAATAGCATTCACAGACTTTCTCCTTCTTTGTTGCTACATCATATACATAGTGTCTGTTCCAAGGAAAGAAGCTCGTACTGGGTAAGTCCACATCTACTCATACTAGTGTTATGTATAAACCCAATAAGTCAAATAAAGCTATGAACAATGTAGTATTTATATATGCATAGTGTTTTATAAAAAAAGATTGGCCCACATACTGCTTTTCATCCTCACAGAAAAGAGCATTATGCCTATAGCACATTGCAAGAAATGATGGTTGAAGAACATAGACTGCATACAAGTGCTTAATAATACATAAGCAGGCCCACCATGAAGAAAGAAATGATATTCAAACCAACGAAAGCTTTTCAGAATTACTTATACAGTTTCCCATTTTAAAACAGCTTTACATACCTGATTCAGTTTACATTAAAATATATCCCCTGAATCAATTTGTTCCATTTTCAGAAATATAAACACTTAATCACATTCCTCACAGCTAAATTTTGTCATAAATCCTCTTTTATACAAGAAAAAGGCAACAGTTTTGTTTTTTTTTCCAACAGGCTCTATTAATTACAATTTAATCTGTACACACAATGATCGGCCATCTTCTTTCTTGGTTTCGTTTTTACAGTACCATGGCAACAACAGTGATAGACTTGCAATGTTTTTTTTTGTGTTCATATGGAAAATGTGAAACAGTATACATGTACACACCAATGCACTGTAAAAAGCAGCAGTTTACTTTAGTGGTCCAACAGTAACGGCAAACATTTTGGCTCAGCTAGGCAGTAATCCATTAAAATCTTATACCAATACTACAGCAGACTTACCACACAACTTGCAAATTTAAAAATACAACTTAGAAACTTGCAGGTTTCCCTTTTGCTGCTGTGCTTAGATTCAAATGTACAGCATAAAACCAGTATGGATAGGCTTCTACAACCAGGTTGTCCCACTGATTGCCTCGTTTTGCCCGTGGTTTTCCTTTGATACATCTTTTTTTTCCTTTTATTTTTTTAGCAAGTGCACTCCTTTTGTCTCAGTAAGGATGAACCAGTAAAATAAAAAACTTAAATACAGAGTGAGAAGAGGAGAGCGCTTCTGGAATTTGGCAAAATAAGAGAAGCCCACTGGTTTTGCCTGAGCAGAAGGAATACACCTACTCCGAGAGGGAGGACTTTGCCCCCACCGCATTGTGCCTTGTCCCAGGATCCCGATCCCTTCCCTTGCTCCAAAGCAGACAAACAATACCATGCATGCTCGAGTTGCTGTCCATATACATCTAGGAGATGAGTAGGGCTGCGGCGGCTGCCTTAATGAAATATTGTTAAATGTTGCTGAGGCTAATGAGAGATCAACAGTCTACGTTAGTGTGTGACACAGGCATGGTGGTTACCGGTCCTTCTGCCTCTGTGCATCTCGTAGAGGGGGCCTGAAAGTATAAACTGTTCATGGAACACACTAGAAATTCCTTATCGTAAATCATCTTGTGCTGTGTGGGTTTGTATTTTTATTTTATTTTTATTTTTATTATTTATTATTATTATAAATATCCTTCATTGAAACAGTAGTCTTTTCAAACAGTTCTTGCAATTTTAGGAACATTTGTCTCTTTCTTTTTTAATTCCTTCAGCAGGAGCGCTCCATTCCCACTGAGATGAACAATTTTCTTCCTTCCCCACCCCCTTAAAAAATTTTCTACATACAGTGTAGCAGTGAGTCACTAGAGAACAGTCTGGATCAAATTTTCAAACTCGGTCATAAAATCCTTTGCCTATATTATATTACTGGCTACCCCCGTTTACTATAGTGGGGAGGGGGAAAGTAGCCCAATAAAGGAATTATTCTTAAGAAATCTACAAAGAATGTAGAAACAAAATTTTATAATCCTTTAGGACCAACATTTGGCAAGTAATTAAAAAAAAAAAAAAAAGAATCCACTGAAAAATACTTTCTTTAATATTATACATCAGGCACAACACTTTTTTTTTTTTGTTATAAGATTTCATCTGCATAAAAGGTTTGTAGGATCAGCAGGTGCCGGACGTCTCCTCGCCAGCTCTCACACTCTCTCCTCCGCTCCCGTGGTGTGGGGAAGGCGACGGGGACCCCGGAGGAGCCCCTCAGATGCTGAGGTCGGTGCTGCACTCCTTGTAGGGCCGCCTGCGCTGCTCGGGCGGGTGCCTGCGGCTCGGCTCGTGCCTCCAGCCGGGGTCTTCCCTCTCCCGGTGGGCACCTCGCTCCTCCCTGAGCCGTCGATCGGGCGACCTCTCCCTCCGCCGGTCGGAAGACTTGGCCCGTCGGTCGAGGGAGCTCTCTCTTCTCTTGTCGGGTGACCTCCTCGGCTCCGTGAGTCTCTCCAGCGACCGCCGGCGCCGGCCGGGCGACCGCTCTCTGCGCCGCTCGGGAGAGAGGTCTCTCCTCCTCTCATGTCGCTCCCGCCTCTCCAAAGTGTTGTCAGCGCTCCTTGTCCCTTCCCGCCGCTTTTCGGGAGACCTCCTTTTCTGCCCGTTCACCACCGCCCTCTCCGGCTGCCTCTCGTGCCTCTTCTCCGGCGACCTCTCTGTCCTCCTGCCTGGCACGTGGTCGTTGGTTTTAGAAGTCCCATTCCAAGTGTGGTGTTCATTGGGATGTCTGCTAAACTCTCTGCTGCCTTTTAGGTCTCTAACGTAAGTCCGCTTGTCCCCATGTTGTGATGATTTGTGAAGGTCTGGTGGATAACTGGACTCCGATGATGGGTGCTGCCGTCGGTCGGATGGCACGGGTTTCATTTCCGATACATTTTGTGAACCTGTGGCGGGACTGTTCCTGTCACTGCTGGGGTCTGAAAGAAAATAACAGCAAAGCGTTTGGTACCGATGCCTTCCGCGGCGCTGTGACACCACTTAGCACTCTTCAGACTTCATTAGTGACAAAAACAAACAACTGTTAAAGCAGTCAGTGAAGGCTACCCGAAGCTTTTGTTAATTTAACTGTGAACAAGGAGAGTTACAGGTTAGTACTGGTGCTGCTCTGTTCGTTAGCTGTGTTTTGGTCCAAGCCGATATCATCTTTACGCTCTTCTGGCCATGGGGTATTTTACATTTTCCCCAAGCCCAATTCATAATATTTCGGTTACACTACTTTCTTTCCAGTGGGGAAAAAAGAAATATTGTAGTTTGGGTGGTTGGTTCTTTTTTTTTTTTAACAGTTTCCAATAAAGAGGGCCTTTAGGAAATGATTTTTTTCTTTTAAGTCTTTTGAAAGAACTGCCTTCCAGGTGTGGGAGGCCTTGTTTCAAATAGCAGAAAACGTACAGAAAATAGAATTGATTATTAAGTTTTCATCTCGTAAAATAACATTTTGAAGGTGTGAGAATAAGACTGTAATCATGCCATTTCCATTTCATTTAAGACATTACTTAATCTCACTTAGTTCTACCATGTTATGAAAAGTCCTAGGGTAGATTTTGGTTTTGCCACAATGATTCGAACAACGATGACAGAAGTTATGACTTTTTCATATCAGAGCAATGGAAAGATATTGTAATATGTAGGATGGCTTTGATTAAAACCTAATCTCCCGTTCGTTATTTTTAATGTAGTATTTCAGGGAAAATACAGCTGAGCTACCTCTGCGAGACACAACTGCAAAGCAGAAGAAAAAACCTAACTCCCAAACTACAAACCAGCCCCGTGCTGCAGCTAAGCTACAATTACTCACGTCATTTACAACGGATGTTTATGAATGATTCATTATAGACATGGCAAACGTTAAAGTAGCTGCACTGACTTAATGCGAGCCTTGTTTTAATTTGCTTATTGTTTTGGTTTTTAATGTAACTTCTGCACGGCAGCTCGGCTGGCATTAGCTATGGCTCCTGCAGGCTCCCTGCTGTTCATGCCCAGACATCCACCGAGAGGCGGGTTGTCCTGATGGCAACGACTGAAAACCCTCACAAACACTTGTGGGGACAGATTTTTTTTTCCTGGTTTTCTCCTTTTTGTCTCCCCTCCCCCAGGCCAAACACTCTACATGCTCATTCTTCTCGCCACCACGCAAAGCGCTTCCCATTTGAGGGCATTTCCATTCCTTAGCTTGGGAGGGTTGGTGCGTGCATGGGCCGTGGGTTTTGTGATTTCCAGGTGGAACCCATGTTGTGACTCACGTGTGTGTATTTCTGCTTTTTCAGGCAGCAGCTGGGGACCACATGGCTTTTCTGTGTGGCTTGTGGCAACCTGGCTATCACACAAGGAACAAGCGAGGTTTAAACGTGTCCTATGGTGTACTTAGAATTCAGGGGACGCAGGGTGCTCAGAATGAATTGCTGTACATATAAAATATAGCAAAGCGGAAAGCAATGTGAGGGAATTAGGCCACAGCACAAACACCTAATATTGATTTTAGCTACAAACCGTAGTTTGATTATGGCCCATAAGGTAGAAGCAAGACTCCCCGAGCTTGTCATTTCTCATACATGCAGCGATATTAGGAGGTATCATCGCTGAGGAAGGAAGAGCCCAGCACCAAGAAAAGTAAGAGAAAGAGAAAGAGAAAAGTAGAAAATTTAGATTCCCTATAATAAAGATGAAAGAAAGAAAAATCTTCATATTTTATCTTAGAATAAAGAAAGTTTATTTTTCCAGTCAGATTGTCTAGGCTTCACCCAAATATAAGGCTGCAAAGACAGCAGTTGTTATTATCGTGACATAAAGAGACATCTAAGAGGTGATTCAATAACCCAGACAACGAGAGCATCCATTCTAAAAGACAGCTGGAACAGCGACACAGAATGTCATAGAAAAAACATTAACAATCAAACAACAACGAAAAATAAAGTCCACCAGAGACCACAACATTAAAAATAAGTACAAAACTCATTACAAAAATATACAGCCTCATAGAGAAGCACGTTCCAATCGAGTCAGAAAAATATTGGAACTTAACATTATTAGAGGAACCATTTGCGACTGCAGCGAACAGAACAAAGAGAGGAAGGAGTCCCAAATGTTACAAGGATATTCTTTACAGTAGTGCAACCCCTGTATATTAAATCCTTGCTTGGAGAATGAATGTTTAGTGGTTTAGCATTAGCCAAAAGAAAATTGGTGGTGGATTTCCATCCTCAGTGCAACAGACATATGCTTTGAGAAGTGAAGCACTTAATTTACAGGGTATTTATGCAGTCTAGCATATGATACAGTACTGTACATCCAAAGGAGTATAGGAAAAGACAAAAGTAGAAAGAACATTACAGAATTTCAGTGCCATCATTGAACCTTCTGGTGTGCTATTTATATTACAGAAGTGTAAACCCACAACTTCCCTTCCATATTGTTAAACACTTCAATTGTTTGTTGGTTATACTCTGAATTGGTCATTTTAAGTTGCATAATGAGCAGAGTGAGCAGAAACTCTCAAACGTGGTACAGTAAATGAAAAGAAAATCTAGTTCATAAACTGTGCAGAAGGGTTTTGTTTCTGGTTTCAGGACATGGAGAGAATGATAAACACAGAACTGACTCACACAGAAATAACCCAAATGCGGGGAGAAAAGTATAAAGGACATCCCTTCAATCATCAGTTTCCTTAGAAACCTCAAAAGACCTTTGGTTGGGAGTAGCCCTCCATCGAGGGCACAATATTTGACAATTATCTCAAATAAATAAGACATAATTATAATATTAAATAGTGAGCTAAGTTAAGCCACCCAGCAATCCAACCTCCAGGGGAAGAAAAGGAAATCTAATGCAATTCTTAGTAAGAAACAAGGACTGAATGTTTCCCCCAAGACAGACACGAGAGCACCTTTTCATAACCTCCTCACCTTTTCAGACCTTACAAATTAACTAGTTGAAACCAGCAGACAGTTTAAGGGGGGAGAAAAGGGCTCAGGAGGCCAAATCAATATATTTTTGCAGTAAAGCTTTTTTTTTCTTCTTCTTTTTCTTAAATAACTTTATAAATATTTACATAAATATTAAGGGAAGGCAAAAATCTCATAAGCCATCTTGGCATTCATGTCTATGGCTACAGACAGGAACTAAGAGAAAAACCTAACAAAAAAAAATTACGGCTTCAGGATAATAACTCAGGATCCCAGTTTTTGCATTGATTAGAAGTAGAAACCTATTTGAAACAACAATTCAGCCGCTGAGAAACAGTTTGGCACAGTTCAATGACATTCCTTGTTTGGCAGGACAAGACAATAAGGTTTTTTTGTTTTGCTTTCCTCTCTGATCACCAAAAATACTGCTATGATGATCTTGCCTTACACTGTGCCCCAAGTCCATGGAAGCAAGCAAAGGATGAAATGTGTAGAAAATTCAGCACAAGCGAGGCAATTAACCATATGTTGCAAAGGTTGGTAAGACACTGGTGAGAAAGGAAAATAAAAAAGAATTCCCGCTTCAGATCTTGAGATAAATCATTCATGGAGTGATGCCAGGGAAGAAAGGAATGTTTTCATAGTTTGACCCACCATATTCTGGGACAGAGCCATCTCCACGTTTCAGAAACAGGCGGACCCTGCGGCCACCGTTTTTAATCAGTTCAATGGCCCGAGCATGCTTCATGTTTTTGGTAGTTTCTCCGTTGATCTCTAAGATTTCATCTCCAATCTGCCAATTTAACAAAGGAAAAGTCCAAGATTAGAAACAGGCCCTCACGAGGGTCACCACCAGCACACCACAAGACAATAGCCACAGCAAATGTGGAGGAACAACTACACACCAAGTGAAGCTAAATACACCCAACTCCTTCCAGTGACAGCCCACAAAAACCAGTGTGCAGGGCCCTGGGAGACATGAAGACCACAGGGAAAGCTTGAGGTGACAAAATGTTTTATTGTGGTTCTGTTGAACCACACTTCATCACTGTATTGCTCACTAGCTAGACCTGTGTTAGAACTGGTGTTATTTTATTTTACTTTGATTATTTGTAAAGGCTTTGGTCAAAGCACTTGTTTGTTTTACAGTCTGCTGTAACTGGGATGTTAAAATATCTTTTTCAGGTCCGTTTCTCACTTAGATATAGATACCTACTATGAAACAGCAAAGCTGCTTGTGTAAATATAATCATTTATCAGGATAGGAAAACAGGGCTTGGGGGAGATTGTCAAAGCATTGACTTCCACAGGGCAGTGCTGACTTATTTTCATCAGCAAAAAATTTGGACCTATAAATCTACCCCTAGCAAAAGAATTTCAAAAATGCCCTTCATGTGATAAATCTGAAAAAGACATATGCAGTAAATCTATAATGCATTCTTTAACAGAGGAGCAAGGAGTACATAACACTTGGCAATTTAATTTTTCTGTAGACATTTTATAACATATGCCCTTGTTATAGTGTTTATAATGTAGCTGATCCGTGAAGTTAATAGTTAATACTAATCAAAACCTACTTTATAATTTAGTTAAAATCACGGTCAATATACATGCTCTCTCCCCACACACTGGTTCTCCACTCACAGCTGCACTTTCAAAGAGCTGACAAAGATTGTGGCTGTTACATTTTCATTGCTTGTGTACTTCTGTTAGGCTTTAGAAGTCACATTATGCATTAGAATTTGGAAACCTGGGTTGGAACAAGGCACTGAAGTCTTCCAATGCACACACACTGCTACAGACTGTATACGGGGAGTGACAGAAGCCATTGACAGAAGCAAATAGGAACCACTGCTCCTTTCAGTTAACATTTAATTTTCCTTGTAGCTGGCACAGCAGAAGGTGTGCCTTAAAGGGAGAGGCAGGGAAGTCAGCTTAATGCAAAGAAATGTGGTTTTGAAATCTGTTTGTGCATACCCTCATCTTGCCACATCTCTCAGCTGGACCATCCTCAGCTAGCCGCAGCACGTACAGATCCATATTATACTCCCGGCCACCTCGCAGGCTAAAGCCAAACCCTTTGGCTCCTCTTTCCAGCTCAACAGTGTAAAAATCTTGGTCCTGCTGGAGGGGAGACAACATATGTGCAATTGAACAGAAAGTTAAATGCTGCTCTACTCTCATTTTGAAATTATTCAACCAAGGAATATTATTATTTTTGTTACTCATAATTAAAAAAAGAAAACCAGCTGAGTTTTCACACACAAACTAGGATTTTCTGCTTCCTCAGCTCCCAACGTGCAATCTGGGGTTCCAACAGTGGTCTGCAAAGGGCTGTTTGAATGAATGGGCTTGGCCATGTCCCGTGCCTTTTTGGATACCTCTGTTACCCAGCACTTCCCATATCCAGGGCAGAAAGGTGCAGTTCTGGAGGTTATTGTTCTACCAACTGCTGGACAACCTCACCTCCAGTGCCAGGCTCTACTTAACTGTCTAAAGGTACCTGGGATGAGTTTATGTCATGGTTCTGGCTTTTCCTTTTTGTTACCACCTCATCTATTCTTCTGCAAGAAGCTCAGCAGCATGTGCATTGCTTTTCACAAATGCTGTTAGCGTACAGATGTTTTGAAGTCCCTAATGAAGATGTTACTCCTGGGATAGCCAGTGGCATGGAAAGTTAACTGTGAGATTGATAATCTCTCTAATAAGATGCTGCCCATGAAAGCTGGAACACTGCAGCTATTGCTCCTTATTAAGTTTTCCTCTTGTTTGCCCTCTGAATTTATCATTTACACACAGCATTACTTTCTGGAGAGGCCCCTTAAAATATAACAATTGAATAAACAGATACATAAATTATTCCTATGGTAAACATGTTAGCTTTTTTTTGGTTTTTTTTCATTTTTTCCTCCCTTAAAGTCTAGATGAGAATGTGTTGGAAATGTTTCTCAGTTGAAACAACAGCAACACATATTAAGAAACTAATCAGCAAGTTCCTCTTTATTCAGTAAACAGACTGAGGGAGAACAGGTTTCCAGTAGGAAATATCAAGGGAATTATTTGAACACAGCCCTCAAGCAGATTGGAAGCAACAGTCTGTGATAAATAAAACAATTATAAAGGTACTCCTTACCTGTGCTGCTTGGGGTGGTTTGAAATCAAACTGGGATTCCTGCTTTGGTTTGGTGTTGTTCCTGCTGTGAAAAGTAAGAGAAAGAGGGAGAGAGGAAAAATACAGCTCATGGGATGTGAAGATGATCAAGAAGTAACCCAAGAGAGAGCATGTCAACATGCTCTCTTCAAGGCAAACAATCTGACCTGGTCTCCTGTGGTATTTGCTGAGGAGTATGTGTGGTTGTAATTGTAGCAATTTTTTCTGCATTGGTCAATAAAGTAGCATTGGAGGATTCTGCAAAATAAATTGTTATTTTCATTATGAGTGAAGATGATTGGCTATTCACTGAAAGAAAACAAAATTTTGCAAAGGCATTTCACTGGAAAGCATCCTTGTGTTGTTTTTAAAGAACTTGAGATTGGCTCAAATGTCTTAAATCCAAAAATTAACAGGATAAAGCCTAAGCTAAGCCATAGTAATTATGTATATGAAACTGTACACCCAATTGGAAAACAAACAAAACAATAAATATGGAATATCTGGATTAGAAACACCTCTGAATATTAGACACACTCAGAATGAAAAGTGACTTGTGGAGGAAGGGTTGAAGAATGTTTTATCTGTTGTCTAATGACATGAATTCCAATCATTAAAGTCTCCATATATGGTAGGTTGGCTGGATTAATTTTATAGTGCCAATAACTATTCCATGGATTATAAGCTTATCAGTGCTTCCTCCATCAGAAACTGTAATCTTCAGAAGGATTGAGATGTGGCTTTTATCTAATACCTCACAAGGTGATATTGAATGTGGCTAAAACCCAAACTTACTGAAATCCATCTTTGAAATATAACCCGCTGCTGCCTGAGCACTCAAAGCTGCACGCAGGGACCTGGAACCACCTGTACCAAATGCATCGACAGCTCTGGGTACCACTTACAAAAGGGCTCACCCAGAGAATACAGAGAGCAAGATTAACTTCAAAACTCAATTTATGCCATGGTTAAAGCCTCTCAGCCCAACACCAGGCTGTGCAAATGCAGTATTTCTCTATGCACAGCAGGAGGTGCTTCCAAGAGAGGTCCTCTCTCCTGCTTCACAGAACTGGGAGGGGAGTTGCTGTAGACACAACTGAAAAGTGAGTATCTAGGTGTATGGCAGGAAAATGGTCCCCTTGTAATTCTGGAGCTTTATCACAGACTTCAGTAAGACCAGAGTTAATTGTTTAAAATTCTGCCTAAACTTAAGGTCATGTCAATGCCATTAGCCAAATACCAGCGGCACAGCTTTGGAGGAAAGACCTGGAACTCTTGCATATTGAACTCAGCATATTTTCCAGAAATGCCTACTGTATCAATCCTGAACTGAACTTAATACTGAAGGGTTTCAAAGTTTTAACTGCTCAGAAGTCAGCAGCTTCTGAAAACACCCTTCCCATTTGAGTTCAGAGGAAGAGTCAGTGGTACATGCTTAACTACTGACTGAAATTCTCTAGTCCCAATCCCACTTTAAAAAAAGCCACCATCAGACAACAGCAACAAAAAAAAAGGTGGAAACATCTGGCTCTTCAACATAAAATTACAGGGTTTTCTACCCTGCCCTTGTTTGCCTCTTGAGCTCCAGGCATCTATTAATTCATTTCATTGACTATAGAGAAATCTGCCATTATTAAACAGAGTCCAGTTGTAACACAAAATTGCTGAAATGGGAGGTTTTTTGCCTGAACTAAGGAGAGGTGGTGGTCATGGGCTTACTTATTCCTGGGAACCTATCTTATTCCATAGATCTATTTTAATCGTGGAGAAATATAGATGCAGTGAAGGTTTTTCCTCTCTGTAGCTAGTGCATGCCAAGGGAAACTCAGGAAAAGGGAAAGAGAGGAAGAAGAACCATCTAAACAGATGGGTGAGACAAGAGCACAGCTCCTTTGCCTACAGCACTGTGCCCAAGTTAACATGCCCAAATCCTCAGCATATGGAGCTGTAACTTTTTCCAGACCAGAACTGGCTTGTGTCCAGTGGCTCAGAGAGCAAGAGAGGCTCCTGGGTCTGCCCACACCTCTCAGGGCAGGCATGACCAAAACACACCCTTGTGAGGATGTACCATAGACAGATAGCTTCTGAGGAGGAGATGTCCCCATCTGTGGTTACACTGTTGGATTTTAAGAAATAATTCTGTGTATTTTGTAAAGATGACTTGATGCTAAAATTGGTCTCCAATGTAAGAAAGCCCCAAAACATGGTTAAGTGTTCTGTATTCAGAACGTAAGCCTCTGAAATCCTGCACAAATATTTGGAGATCAGATGAAGATGGGCTTCAAAGAGAATGCAAGATTCCTACCCTTTAGTAGGTCACACTAAGAATACCAAGTAAAGCAACAACACATCTTTGGTGCAGATGTATCTTCACACCACTGTACTGCATCTATCTTTAGCCCACCCTATCCCATGAGTCAGGAGCTCTGCATAATTCTGCTAGATTTTAGACACTGGTCCAGGACGTGTGCCAGCCACCATGCAAAACTGGAACAGAACACAAGGATAGCAGAAAATATCTTGCAGAATTACAAATTGCACATTCTAAATCCTACATATTTCATTCATTCCTCGCCCTCCTCTGCCCTAGAACACTCAGACACCAATTAAATGCTTAATCTAAGCTTGCCATCTTCCAGCTCTCTGTATCCTTGCATCAGCTGGTAGCATGTTCAAGCATCATCATTTCATTGCAAACATACTCCTGCAGTGGTCTGTGGCAATGAGTTGGTCCAAGACTTATTACAAAGCAAAACCCCTTGGTGTTTTTAATAATGTTAGAAGAGATTAGCAGTGTGAGTTTATTGTGAGTCTTGTGACGAGCCTTAGTTTCATGTTGAGAAGTTTCATCTGAGAAGTATGGCTTCTGATTTATCCTCCACCCCCCTCTTAAGTACACTGTTATATTTACTGAGAAAGCATCCAAAAGTCAACAAAAAGAAAACAACAAATCAACATAAGCACCCAAAGACAACACGAAGAAAACAACACTGAGCAATTTCTGAAATCTCACGGGGCTCAGAGCAAACCTCTCAGCAATTCTGAGTGTTTGGTCTTTGTGGCTTTTGAAAATTAAATGCAGGTAATACTATGCTAAGTTGGCAATCTGACATGAAATAAATGACAATAAACACAGACTTGACGCCTGCATTACTATGAGAGAGAGGAGTTGACTCCTTTCCTAAATTCCAGATTTCCACCTGGACGTCAGTCACAGGTACAAGTTCCCCTTCTAACCTAAGCCATTTAAGATGGTATTTTTTATGCCTATTCATATAAACAAGACTGGCTGAGCATTCATATCAGGAGGCTATATTCTCCTTAAAAAATTCTTAAACCATTCCAAAGTTATTTATTTCTTAGGTATTTTTGCCTTAAAAAAAAAAAAGTATTTATTTATTGAAAGATTCAGCTTCCCTGATTTTGATCAGATACCAAAATACAGGTAATGAGCAATTCTTCCCCCAGTTTACTTTCCAAAACTGGCAGGCACAAGCCAGCTCAGACACTTGCCTGATTCACAGCCATTTTATTATTCATGAACACTCAATTTTCTGGAAGCAGCAAAGGATCATATACCATTTGACCTGGCAGCTACTAAACTGTAGGAAAATAAAGCCTTTATACAAAACAGATCATCCTAACCAGAAATAATTTATAACCAGATCATTTCTCATCCTGGCCTACTTTTATCCTATAACTAAACATAGCATAGCCATGCTCCGTGGGGTAATCAAATCCCTGTTTCAGATTAGAAAGTTAGCAACCACTGAATGCTGCTCACTGGAAATCACATCAAGTACCCTCTTCATTCTGCTTTACAGGTACCAGGTTAAATTCAGCCATACTTTCTCAACCCTTCTTTCAAACTTAATCTCACCTTCCCTACATTTAACTAAGTGCAAATAATGTCCTGCACAACTCTAAGAAATGCTCATTAACGCTGTCTCTGAGCCATTAATTCTTATAGCCGTGGATTCAGCTTAAAAAGAGAGCAGTGTAAAAAGATTTCTGCCTAATGAGTTCTCATTATGAATCTGTCCATGGCAGAGCAGGACAATGAGAAAATAAAATACTTAGAATTTAGACCCACAGCAGTTTTAATTCTCCTACAGGTACTTTACAGACGTTTCTGCTCTGTTCCTATTTGGTATCACAGCTTGGGATGAATTTAATGAAACTGATATATAATACAGATCCTTATTTTAATAAATGGTTCAGTGACCTGCAACCAGTACCAAGTGTCAGAGTATTATCAGGGATCCTGCACATTCCCTCTGCTCTGAAACAGTGAGATCCTGTCTAGGGTAACTCTTCCAAAGATCAGCTGCAAGCACACAGCAGCTCCAGAGACATCACCATTTAACAAAGTCATTTCAAAATGTACTGTGCTCGCTCCCAAAGCAACTTACCCAGAATAAAAACAAATCTTCTTTTCAACAGCTTAAAACATGACAAAGTGTTTATCCCTTTCTGTGATCTCTTTACTCTATAGCCTGCTTCGGCACACACAAAGCTTCAGGAATACTATGTATTAAGTGATTCCCAAGCACTCTAAAGCTGCATTATTAACCTAAGAATCAAATCAAAGTGTACCGAGATACGTATCAAATTTACAGAAGAACATTTTAAGGAGATACATGGAGGCACATGATCGAATGGATCTTAATGTAGAATCAGCACCTCCCTGTTTAAAAACAGAACTTCCATGAAACAAAATATCAACCTATGGAAAACTCACAACCTCCCTCACTGCTAATTCCCAAAGTGGGAGCGGAGATTGAGCCCTCCATGACTTTGCAGCTCCAAAAGCCTGGGAACAAAACCAACACGAGGGTGAGAGAAGACAGCAGGAAACATATACTTTACCATCTCCTGGAATGATGCGCAGGGTGACGGTGTTTCCCGCTTCCTTAATGAGGTTGACGATGTCTGAATGCGACTTGTTGGTGATGGAGCACCCATTGACGGCCAAGATCCGATCGCCCACTTTCAGCTTGCCACAGCGGTCAGCGGGACTCCCTTCAATTATCCGACCTATTTTGTGAGGCATGGCCACACATGCATTTCCCGCTTTTGTATTGGTTTGGGGGGTTGTTTTGGTTTGGTTTGGTTTGGTTTTTGGTTTGGTGGTTTTTTTAATTGTTTACATACGTGGGAATATGGTGAAGGGGAAAAGGAGAAAAAGGGTTGAAAAGGGAAAGAGAAGGTTAAGGGTTAATTAATTAATGCATCAAGCAAAAGTTATTATAGGATAGCTTTGCTGCCAGTGTTCAAAACATTGGCAATCAACTAATACGAGTGCACAATACTTCTTTTACAAAAAGGTGTCTTGTTAATCACTCCAAACTCCCCCACCTTGATATCTGTTAATAAATGGTGAGATTTTTCTAGACTACAACTACACTTTGCAGCCCCGTCGTAACCCACGTCCTGATTTTACTTTTGAGAAAAAAAATTGAAGCTGTTTGTAGGAAACACAACCCTCCTCCTCCAAGATCACATCGGTGTCAGCCTCTCCAGTCCTTCTCTAAGTCAACTGCTGTTCAAGCTTCTGCCAATGTTTTGTTCTTTCTCAATTTAGAAAGATAAAATCGTTCTAGGCCTAGGAGGGAGCACGACTCCCTTTCTACCACGAGGACCCACGCTACCAGCGCTGCATGGGGAAGCCACATGAAACGGTTTTCTTCCATCGTGAATATAGGTACTACCAGGGAAGGTACAGGACCACTACAGATGGGCCAAGACTGACAAAGGCAACCTGTTTGGTGCAGGCATCCACCTCAGCCTCTGTTAACCCTTCCCCTTTTATGATCTTAGATGGCATCAGGGTAGGAGCAGGGAAGGAGTAAGGACCTCATTTAAATACCTCTAAAACCACACACAAACCAGTGAGATATCTGACACACAGAGCAAGAGCATTTTAGGATGAATGTGTTTTGGAGGCAAAATTCTCCTCCTGGTTCCCCCCAAACTGCAGGGTTGTCCATAAACTGCAGAACTGGGACACATGAGATATACAACTTCACTCTGATAAATCCGTGGGGCTTTTGTATAGCTTCTTCACACAAGCAAGAGGCACTTGGGCACACAGCACGTGATTAAAACCATGAGGTACAGAGTGGTCATCTCATACTTTGCATCCAGAATACATTCACCCTGAAGATGCGCTTTTTCCTTCTGTGCTGCAGTCTTTATTTGATTAGTAGTTTTAGAGTTGCACACACAACAACACTAGAAAGACCATAAAGAAGAAAAGGCTAAGAAAAGGAATGTGAGGTGAGAGAACAAGGTTGGAAAGATGCGATGAAAACTGGCAGAAAGTGTTAATATTAGTTGCAAATGGTAGAGGGATTTTCTTTTTCTTCTTTTACTGTGATGTTAAAGTTTCTCTTTCCCAAAATTCAAATAAATACAAAACCCCACCCAGTTTAAAGGCTGGTTTGAGGGTATGAGTTCTGACTCTATCCAAAGCACTGAACACAGATGACAGAGCCCACACCAAAGTGACCAAGGCGAGTTTTAGAACCAGTTTGGCCCATCTCTAAATACTACCCTAGAAAAAAAACCTACAAAGCAGGTCCAAAGCAAGCACCACACAGCAGAGGGAACACATCTCATGCAGAGTATTAGGAAAAAAGCTGAATACATTTGAAAAAAATTAAAGGAAAAACAGTCACAGATCAACAGATCTCCATGAGGAGCCCCTGCACAGAAAACTTCCAGTTAGCGAGTATCTTGGGCTAAAGCAAACACAACTCCTTACAACCTCAGGTCAAGGTTTCTCTGCAGAAAAGAGTTAGAGCACAGTCTTCATACAGTAAAAGTTATTTACACACATGTTTGCAAATACTTTCAGAAGATAAAAGCTCTCTTTCTGATTTACACTGAGTTCAGTTTAATCTATATTATGTTACACCGTTGTGTTCTGGCACCAAAATACCTATTCTGGAAAAGCAGTTTCCAGCAGCAAGGACAGTGAGAGGTACCCAAGCACCCAAGAACTTAATGCACCAGGTCTGATATTTCCCCCTTGAAATCTCTCCTGCTGTGACAGCCCAGAACAGTGTTAGAAATGGCCCATTCCACATCAATACCAGCGAAGGAGGTGATGCTCCCTTGCTGTATTAGTAAGGGCATCACTGATGTGCAACAGCAGGAAATTTCAGAAAAAAAAGCCTAGAAAAAAGGGGGAAAGGCCACATCTTGACACACACACCTGCATGCCCCAGGAACACTCAAGCTGTACAGGGAGACTGAAATGTGTTTTGTCTGCAAACTCAACCCTGCTCCGAGAGGTGAAGATGCCCAAGGCACTTGTTCTGTCTTTCCCCCTCCATCAGTATCACATGTTACAGACTAACAGGGAGGGAACATCTTTTTCCCATACAAAGTATAAGTGGATGCTGCCTCTGGCCCTTTTGGAGGAGATGGAGAGGGAAGAAAATAGCACCTCTGACTAGTTTCCCCTCTGCAATGACATTTCTTCTCCAGATCAGGCTGTTCTGTGCACACTTGCAAAACCAGCTTATGTTCACCTCTTTTGTAGCAACACCTAGAAAAGGGTGTCTACCTAGCAGAAAGGGCTGTCTTCAGGAAAAAAACCATGACCACTTCTATTAGGGCAGGATATTAAGTGTGACATTGCATGAATTTCACTTCCTCCTATGCTGAAGAAATGGATTTGGGAAAAGGTGGAACGTGTAAGAAAACCCCAACATCCTGTTTTTTTAACAGTATTCTCCATCTATGTCTCCCCAGCAAGCACTATTAATTAAAACTTTCCAGCTATCAGCATGCTCACTCCATAATGAGGATCAGAATAACACTGATTGCCAAAGAGAAGTTAATCAGTTTAAGCTTTCCTGCTTTTAAATCAACTGGCTCAATTCCACCATCAGGAGACATATTTCATTCCACCTGCTCCATTTCTGCATTAGCAAACAGCATCACTGGTGGGATCCCCATTCCTGGCTGCTCTTCTGAGAGCAAACCCCAGAGAGGCGTCCAGCTAGCAGGGAGAGCCAGAGCTTCGGGGAACATCAAGAATTGCCATCGGTATCATTTTTGCTCTTCAGGTTGGGATTTCTCATCTTGCTTTTTTCTCAACTCAATGCGGAACCAAACCCAGGAGGCAAACACCTACCAAGCCTCAGCCTCCAATTAAGCTATTAATTACATAAATTAGGGCATGCTCACGACTTTTAATTAAACAGATCCCCGCTCGCCTCCTTGCGCCGCAGCGCTCCAAACCTGCCTCTCATTTGAGGCGTGTGGATAAAACCCCGGGACTTACCGAACGTCGTCCCTGCCTCCGGCCGGCTCACCGACGAGACGATGACGAAGCCGAACCCCTCGTTCTCCCCACGGCGGATCTCCACGTCGTAGGGCTGGACCACGGCGCTGACCACCCCGCTGCCCCCGCCGCCGCCGCTGCCGATGCCGCTGGTGCTGCCGCTGCCCGAGCTGACCGTGTTGAGGGAGTTCTGGCTGCCCTGCGGCGTCCGCTTCTCCTCCGTCAGCGAGGCTGGCTGGTTGCTGCTGTGGTGGGAAGATGCTGGGGATGGGACTTCATTCTCTGCCTTGGGAACTGGGGAGGGAGGAAAGAAAGACTGTGTGAGCAGGCTGCACTGTTTAGTGCTTGGAAAGAGTCATCCACTAAGAAAAGGGTGAAAAAAAACCCCAAAACCAAAGGCAATTAACCTATAAATCATGGCCACAATAACTCTGTCTCCACCATTTCTGTTCAGTGATGGCACTGACCACACATGCTCATCCTCTCCAGTGTGTGGTTGTGCAGCCAAAGCCTTCCTCTGTTACAGAGTACGGTTAAATCAGTGCAGTGCTGTGTGCTTAGATGCTCTGTGGCATTTTAAATCTGGATTATATTAATTCAGAGGTGCCTCCTCCACATCCCCACTTCAGTTCTATATGTGCAACCAGATATACGTGCACAAGATGCAAGGAGAGAGTAACATCAAACACCCATCCCTCAACGCCTGTGTATTCTTTAACTCAACACTGTTATTTTAGTAGCATCAATTGCCTTTGATTAATGTGATCTTAAGTCATAATAACCCCCCACACTAATGCATAGCAACTTGTGAAGAAAGCTTTTCTGGATGGAAGAACCAGCAACTATCATCTGTACAGCCTGGCACAGCTGGGGCAAAACCATTAAGCAATATGAACATTAATATTAAACAACTGTTTTAACAGCAATTGAAGTTGGAAGTGGTATTAGTTTAAAATCTAATCAGCTACCAAGGCTTGAAGAAACCTCAAAAAAAATTGCTTAGTCCACACTCTGCTCGGGTCAGGGCCAACTATACTTACTGTCAGTCCTGACAGATGTTTGCCTAATCAGCTGTTAAATATCTCCCCAGGCAATCTATTGGTTGCAATATCTAACTTAAATCTTCCCTGCTGCAACATAAGGCTATTATTTCTAGTTCTATCTAGCAGGCATATGGAGAACATATTATTCCCTTCCTCTTTGCAGCAGCCTCTTATAGTCTTGGGGAGTTTAACACCTCCTCCCCCTTCTCTGCTTTAGGCTAAACAATCCCAATTTGTTCAATATTTCCTGCAGACCATGTTTTCTAGAGCTCTCCTTATTCTTGCTGGTCCTCTGGACTGCCTCCAGTTGGGCTCCCTCCAACTCAAACATGTCTTTCTTGAAGTGCTGGACCATATTGCAGCTAAGCCATCATCTGCTGGGAAATCAAGAGAGTTCCCCCCTGCCTACATCCCAGCACAGTGTTTTTCTTCACCTGAGCCAACCCCAGGTTAAAGCTGGTGGCCCACAATAGCTTTCACTTCTTGTTACTCAGACAGTTCTCCACAGTCCATTTGCACAGCTGAGAGCAGCATATTGTACTTGTCTCTACTGAATGGCTGCCTCCACTAATCAGGTCACTTGTCCAATTTGGTGAATCAAAATTAAGTTGAAGATCTTAAAAGCAACAACAAGAAAGTGGATGCCAAACAAAATCTAAACCTGTAAACCCGTGATCCAAAGAAAAAGAAAAGAACTTTAAAATATTCTTGGATGGAAGTACCTGTCTGCACTTATAGACTCAAAGTATATACTGAATATATAGTATTCTACATATTAAGAATACAGGAGTATAAACTTTCCCCTATGTGAACTCCAAGACGTGGAGTATGCATTTCAGTGAATAATCTTTTCCTATTGGCATAGAGATGGTAGGAGAAATAAGGGACCAAAATTCAGGAGGAGGCTTCTCTACAAAGTTATGTCAGAATTTAAAAGCCTGCAAATACAAGGTGAAAGGAGGGATCCTGAATAATTTATCCTAGAGTAAGTGTCCACATTTGAAATGATTCAGAAATAGCTCGGTCTGGAGCAACAAGCCCCTGAATGAAATATCAAGAGATCTCTCATGCGTCTAAATCTTTTATGGCAATTTCCAGCCTGGAGGCTGTAAAACTGGATAGAAAATCTATGCACAAAAACAATACCAAAATTCAGCTGCCTTTCCCCTTCCAACACTCATCTCCTAAAGCTTCTCTCACATTGGCAGCTCTTTGTCAGGAACGAGACAAGCCAGTAGAGGAGAGACATAACCTGCCATTTAATCCACCATGGGAAGAAGGAATGAAATGAGAAGTGAACATTTATTTAATACTGTGTGGAAAGAGCTCAGCCCTGGAAAGCTATTTTAGAGGTACTGTTCTAGTCTTAACTTCCACCGTGGGTCTAATTTTCAACCTGAATGTTATTTTGATGCTTTTTAAGATGAAAGTACATCACTGCCTATTTTTCTGCTGATGCTTCAACTTGAAAAGCTATATCCTTTCCTTTGAATAAGTGAGCTAAACCAAATCCCACACTTCAACTCCCTAAAGGGACTCACAAGAAGAGGCAGCTCTCTGATATTAAGCATAAGGCTGCATGTCATTTAGAAAGCTCAGGCTTGTGTCTTCATTTTCTTTGCTATCGAGACATTTCTCTAACACTAATCTGGGTGCCACCATGCAGTGCCACTTCTCTCTGCACCTCTGTCTTTCTGTCAGCTTCTTTTTTGTCCATTTGGACCACGCACTTGTGCAGGGTGTGCACAATGTCCAGCATAACAAACAAGCACACCCTGCACTACCAGAGCCAATGACACTTATGTGGGTTTGTATCCTGTGGTTAGCCAATTACATGGTGCAACCTCAGCTGAAGCTCCTCCTGAGCCTGGGACATCAGTCACCACACACCAATGCCCTTGCTCTCTCTGCCTTTGCCTCTCCTCCTGTGGACTCTCCAGCACCTTTTCCCTCACTTCCAGTTTAAGGGTGGCTACCAGGCAGCGTAGTTATTTTGGGCAGTAAATAGAAAACACGGGCAATCAAGCACAGTGGCTGCTGCTGCATGAGCCAAATTAGAAATGGTATATTGCAACCCCATTTACCAGAAACCTTCACAAAGACTAGAGAAGCCAACTGTGATTGAGAGTCTTGACTGGAAACAAAATATGTGAAATGCATTTGATCAAGAACAAAACCCACTAACAATAGGCAAAAAGGAGGAAGAATAAAACCACATGCCTTGAGTTTTCCCAGTATTACAAGGAAGAGCTTTTTTTTTCTTTAAACCATTTACTGAACAGATGGAGTCTTGCAAGAAAATCTACCCCTGCAGAGCGACATTGGAGCCTACCTGTGTAAACCACTTTGCGCCTGACGGTCAGATTGACGTGCCCTTGCTTGGCTGCCTGTTGCATAAGCTGGACAACAAGCTGGTGGGACTTCCCGACAACAGGCGTCCCATCCACGCAGATCAGCTCGTCACCCGATCGCAGGCGGCCGTCGGCATCAGCAGCACCCAGCGGGACAATGTGACCGATGTAAATCTGGGGGATTAGCAAAAACAGGAGAGAAGAAAGAAGGGGAGGAGAGGGGAAAAGGAAGGGGAAAAGGAAGGGAACAGGGAAGGAGAGAAAAAAGGAAAAAAGGAAGGGGGGGAAGGAAGGAGAAAAAGAAAGGAAGGGGGAAAAGAAAGGAAGGGGGAAAAGGAAGGGGGAAAAGGAAGGGGGAAAAGGAAGGGAAGGGGGAAAAGAAAGAAAGGGGGAAAAGAAAGAAAGGGGGAAAAGAAAGAAAGGGGAAAAAGAAAGGAAGGGGAAAAAGAAAGGAAGGGGAAAAAGAAAGGAAGGGGAAAAAGAAAGGAAGGGGAAAAAGAAAGGAAGGGGAAAAAGAAGGAAGGGAAAGAAGAAGGAAGGGAAAAGGGAAGGAAAGGAAAAGGGAAGGAAAGGAAAAAGGGAAGGGGAAGTGATAAATGAGAACTAGCTTGACAGCCAGCTGGAAGCAGGGGGCACTGGTAGTTAGACCCAATTTAGTAGGGCCAAGAAATTGTTGACAATTGTGTGCTGGTCAGGAAAGCTGCTCCTGTGAAAGCAGCTCCATGTGAATACAGAGCCACATTGTGAAATTGTAAAAAATTGACATCTTGTTTCTTTAGGCAGTTCACTCACTCTAATAACAGATAGCCTTGGGGAATGTGTTCAACCAGACAGTGACCAGAGAGGAGAATGGTTAAATGCACAGGGTCTTGTCAAGGAAGCTGAGATTGAGTTACCCTTTCAGTTGCCTCTAGGGTTTACAAGCTCCTTGCCACTCGCCCGTCCACCAACTCAGTCTTGGTTTATCTTGAGTGAGTTCTGTGGAGTGACTCTAATGTGAGAGGAATTCACGGCCTCTCTTTTCATAAATGAGTGAAGTAATTTTGGCAGTGAAATACGTGGAAATTTATGCTGCCACTATCTAGCTTTGCCCTGTGCAGCACGTGAAAACAGGACACCTTCCATGGGCACTGGATTTATGGTAAAGAAGTTAAGTGAGTTCAAGGAGGAAACTGAATAAATAGAAAACCTGATAGTCTTAGATCAACATACTTGGACATCCTTTCCTCTGTGTCCAGACAACTTCAGATCTATGCGTTTTCATTTGGGCTATCACAAAAACAGGGAATAGGCAGGGGAAGCCAAACCCATTTCAATTATGGAAGTTTTGGGTTGTTTTTTGGAGGGAGGGCGGGGAGGCACTGCAGGATGCAGATACATGACCACTAGTTATTTTAACAGAGATGCTACAGTGCAGCTCTGCATATCTGCACATGTCCCTGCTGTCATTCTGGAAGATGTCATGAGTTAAAGCATGACCACTTCTAGGTATACTCACAGGTTCTCCAGGCTCATTTCCACCTAGAATCCTAAATCCAAAACCAGTTTCCTTTCTCCATAGAAAGATATCCTGCTCTTGGTAATCTGGAACTGAAGGGAAAGAAGGAAAACTATAATTTCCAATCAAAATCCACAACTTCATACCTGAATCAGGACTACTCTGATGTATATGTAGTGGAATCTTCTGAACAATTTTACTCTTTGAGTGAGGTGGTCCTGAATTTTTAGACATAATTAAGAACATTTATAGCTTTAAATACTAAAGGATTATTATATAAATAACTATTAAAAATTGAACAGTAGTTTCTACTTCCTAGGTGTCTAATTGTGACTTGCCATTTGTTTATCACTACATTTCCTTCTATCAATATTAGCATCATTACCCAGTGCAAGAGCCTCTTGCAAATCATCAATAAATAAATGTGCACAACAGAGAATTACTCTGCCAGAAACAATACAGCTGCCTCTCCTTTCATGGGAGACAAAAGAGCCACTTGTTATGACTTCTACTGTTTAATTAACTTTCACAAGCATAGTTTGCTATCTGTCTACTGACACTGCTTCAAATAACTATGGGACAGATCCCTGGCTGGTGTAAACCAGAAGGGCTCCACTGGAAACAATGTAGCTCTCCTGACTCTCACTTGCTCATGTACAGGCTCTGCAAAACCACTGAACTGATAAAACCAGCTAGAAACATGAAAAAGTCCAACTGTAGCTCCTCATTAGTATGGAACACCAGCAAGGTTTTTACCATGAATATTACATACAGTGAAGTACTAACCTTGAAGTGCAGTTAACAGTAATGTTTTATATTAACTTATTCAAGCTTGCTTTCATCTCTTTTTGAAAAATGCAAAATTAATTGCTAACATTAAGTCATATCAGAAGACAACTTCAGGTTCATTTAGTATTTATTGGTTAGGATCTGTAACATTGACTAATTTTATAATGATCCCCTCCCAAAATTTATAATTAATGATTAAAAAAGCTGTTCCTTTACAAGTCAGCTGCATATATCTTTAGTGAAGAAACCAAAGTATATTGTTCAGGAGTGTAATTTAAAGAAGTGCATGCTCAGATATGGGATGCAACACATTTAATGAAACTTCATCTATTTTTCTGTATCTATGAGCTGATAAACTGGCTGTTTTCCATTGACACCAGTGAGTGTCCAACTGGGCTCTAATTGCATTTTACACCATCAGTGCCTGTTACACAAAGGTTTGGGACTAGTAATCTGGTGCTTTTCTGTCTTAAGACTTTTGGTTAGCACTGATGCTCCCTCTTCAGTGACTCAACAGGTTTAAAATACAACATGAATTTAAAACCTGGGAATACTAAAAACTAAAAGAACAGGTGAGTGTTAAGGCGCAGATGCCTGCTTTGACATTTTCATTTGAATTGGTTTTATATTTAGTATTTCCACACTTTAATTACTTGCAGTTATAAACTAAGCTTAAGACTTGTGGAAACTACGTTATTGAGCTAGAAGCTAATTTTTGTCTGGATATAATTACAGAATAACCAGGTGATGAGCACGCTGGAAGCCTGGGTGGTTCCTCTGTTCAGGTGAGCTGGCTGAAGGGAGCTCACCACTGTACAGACATGTGCCACAACAGCAGAATTAATTGGTGTTTCTCACTGCCATTGAGTGAGGGGAAGCGTGAAGAGCAGACACACTTGGAAGCATCTCTCCAGCACTTTGCAGGCTTTTTTGGCAAAGCCTGGCCCCAACCAATTAATAGCGTGTGTTGGATCTGTCAGAGGCAAAATGGCTTGTGCAAAGAGCTTCAGCGTGGGCCCGTTTCCTCAGCATCTCTCAACACCTTCCCATTTGTCAACTCTCCAGCCTCACTGAACGATGCCTTATGTTCCTGGTTTGGGTACCCAATTAGGGGCTGCTGGAGAGCACGGCAAGCCGAAGCGAAACGGTGGTGTCAAACCAAACCAACTAAAGACAACTCTATACCCAGGAAGCGAGTTCATTTGTGCAACATTCCTTCTGCTGGAAGGATTGCAGGGAGGTGAAACACAGATACAACAAACACACAGACAACACACATTTACACAGTGTGAGGACAAACCAAACAAAACTCCTTTTACCGCTTTCTGTGCCAGCTCTGCAGTATGGCAAATCACTGGCACCACCCAGAAAACCCCAACCACCTCTGTGCTTCCAGAGAGCCGAGGTGGGACCCTCTGAGACTCTCCTTACTACAATTACTTTAGGTTCCCCTTCATTCAGTAGAGCTTCAGAGGAGTTACTTTCCTCACTTAAAGGGAAAATTTCACAGTGGTGCTGAAACTGTTGAATGAAAAACGGTTTCCAGGAGTCATTCATTGCATCTTGGCAGCTTGACCTCATCTCAAGTATGTCTGATTCTTTCTGAAAAAAATATGTATGTAGGAAAAAAAAACCCCAAACTTGCCAGTCTGCTTGTCCTGAATTAAACCAGAGCATTTGGAGAGCATTGCAAAAGTGGTAAGAAGAGTTCTGCCAGGGCAGTGAGGAGGAATGGAAGGAGAGGCGAGTGTCACAGCCCTGTTGATGAGCCACGTGGGCAGACTCATGAATGAAATGGGAACATGATACCCCCAAACCGCCGCCTACGGAATCCACCACTAACCAGGACACAGCAAAGCAAGTACTTTGCACCTTCATGGCTAACCTTGGCATATGGCCCTGCCAGACTCCCTTGGTGATGAAGAGCCCCCCGCCACAGAGCAGCAATGACACCAGAACAAGACATCACAAGACACAGATACATTCTCGGCACAGTCTTACATTCTCCAAAACTTGTTGAATTGATTTCTCGCTCTCGCTCACCCTTGCTCAGTCCAGTTGCAGGCGAAGGTGACATAGCTGTAATATTAATTTTACAGTTTTGCAAAGCTTAATGTATCTGCTTTCTTGTTAGTTCACTTAATTAATTTAGACCGCATGGATCATGTTAGGCTTTCATGCACAAATTACTAAGGTTACAGCTACTATGGATTATGACATACTAACTTTCACATCTGTTTGCAGATGCCTGTGTACACGTGGTTATATAATAGACACATACAAATTTATACATTTATGCACATGCATGCAGGTATATTTGAAGAACTCTTTTTCTCCTCAGAGAAGAATGTCTTTGAGAACAACTTAAAAACACTTTTTTACAAAAAATTTCCACTATCATGACACCTCAAGTTTTTCAAATGGAAATATCTTTTTCTAATGTTAAAAGAAATTCTAAATACATGGTGATGAGTGATGAACACAGTGCTTAATTAGAAGTCATTTTAATAAAACTTTCCTGTGTAAACTTTAACAATTATCTTACATGTCATATAAAAAAAAGTTCTGCCCAGTGTGATATCTGTTTCAACAAAAGATGGATTAAAAAATCAGTATGAGTTTGCTTTAGTCACTAGCTCACTTGAGGCAGCAGCACTTTCAATGACTCACAGCTTGGCAAAGTACAAAAGTTTTAAGGCCCAGATCCTGCAAAGTATATAAGGACAATTCTGAAATTAAGAGTGAAAGTCTCACTGAAGCTGATGGAGAGTCTAAATTTTGACAAGTCCTAGATTTAACCATAAATTTCAGGAGATTCCATATTTGCAGGAAAGCCCTGTTTTCTAAACTATCCCACGGCAGGAGAAATCCAGTTTTTCTCTCCTTTTAATCAACCCTTCTGGTGGCATGGAAAGCTTTCAAAAGATGGCTTCAGCATGTTATCAACAAGACGACCAAGTTCTGAGGTTTAGGTGATGCCTTGAGCCATGGACCAAGCTGGTGCTGGGTGAACACCAGCAAAGTCTGCCCAGGACCCAGGTCCATAAGAGCTCAGCAGCCTCTGCTGCTCACACCACATGCTGCAAGTACTACAGTTCTTTTTAGCAAGACATTCTCTAAGGGCATGGACACATCTGTGTGCCCAAGTGTATGACTGAAACTGTTTGTCTCCTATTAATATAATAAAAGGACATAACCTTACCAAGGGCGTTTACTATCATCTTCACAGTCACTCTGATCATAAGGCAGCTACAATTTCCTCAGACTACTTTTCTATTTTAGGGAGAAAGTATCTAGTGTTTGGTATCATTGTGCAAATATTTTTAATTCTGTGTAATTGCTGGTGAGTGAACACTACACGCTGGGGTCAAGACTTGTTTGTGTTATTTTAATTAGATTTGGGGAAAGAAAATCCTACCAAATAAATTATGTGCCTGAAAATAAAATTCAAATATTAACGATAACTTAGAATATTTTAAAAGCTTTAAAAATTATCTATCATGTTCTGCTTTACTTTTAATTAAATGCTTAAGCCCTTCAAAGGGATTCATTAACACATCTGCAATTCAGATTAATTCATTTTGTCACTGCTGTTTTGACAGATGGCCATATGTAGGATACGGTATTTTGCAAAGCAATCAGGCCACATGAGAAAAATTTGACAACAGATTGCGTTAATCTTTAAGGAAGTTTAATAATACATTGAAAAATAAAAAGCATATTATAAAAATATATTCCCAATAAAACAGGGAGGGATTTCAGAATCTCTGCTGAACTATTCAATTGCTGCTTCTCTCATTGAGTGCTCTTCACATATGTCATTCCTGGATTCTGGAGCTGTTTCAGCTTCTAAACCTTAAGGGTTTGTCCTTCTCTCTGATTCATGTACACAACTCCCACCAGCAGCAGTGAGTTATGGATACAGAGGAGCTCAGGCAGCTAAAACTCAGCCCCAGCAAAGAGTGCATTTGTTATCACCACCAAACGATCTCTTTTGGGATTCACTGAACACAAAGCTGACTATTCTCAAAAATCTTAATCCAGCAAAGAATTGCAACTCTGGGCCAGATTGCAGCAGAGCATTTGAGCTCAGCCTTAGCCTTAAAGCATCCAAGTCCCTTTTGGTTTACAGCTTGAAAATAAGCTGCCTTGGCCCGGAGCCCAAGCACTCAGCACCTCGCAGGTCTGATCCCCTCGCCCAGGGGAGCTGCACGTGAAGGAACGTTGGCCTCCATCTGCTGGATAAAGTTGCAGTTCTCATCTGCTGCCACTCAGCCAGAGTCCTGACATAGTTATGGAGTCACAGAACGTTATGGATTGGAAGGGACCTTCAGAAATCATCGAGTCCAACCCCCCTGCCAGAGCAGGACCATAGAACCTAGGGCAGGTCACACAGGAACGCATCCAGTCGGGTCTTGAAAGTCTCCAGAGAAGGAGAGTCCACAACCTCCCTGGGCAGCCTGTTCCATTGTCTGCCACCCTTACAGTAAAGAAGTTCTTCCTCATTTAAGGTGGAACTTTCTGTGCTCTAGCTTCCATACTAGAGTCACTACTTAGCTTTGCATTATTAATTCTAAATTAATTTTTCTTCTTTTTTTTTTCTTCCTTCCTCTAAACTGGCAATGGCTGCGTCTCTCCTCCGCAGACTTGGAGTACTTCCTGATATTAAGATGCTTTGGGTAAATCACAAAAATACATGCTTTTATGAAATTATGGGTTATCTGGAACTTTTGAAGCAAATGCTGCTCTACCCATGGCTTCAGTGAGACAAGTCATGTAAGTCAAACATAGTCTTTTCTTAAATGAAATGCTGATCCAAAGAATACTCAAAAAAAGGAATAATGCATTTTACCAATTCTGAAAAGTTAGAACATTGCCTGTGTGCTTTCCCTGTCTACATTATTACTATTATTAATGTTAATAACAGTGGGATGCACTCCCAGTGAAAAAGGTTGTAGGTGGTCATTATAGATTCAGTATTTCTTAGAAACATCCTGGAGATGAGTTATTCATATATTGAATAAAATCTCTTTATATTATTATTTTTAGATAAAAAAATAAAATTCTGTCTGGGCTAGGGCTAATGAATTCATCTTCTTTTGCCAACTGCACTTGAAAAATTGCACTATGTTCTCTTTATACTCAACAATCTCACAAATGGGATGAAATAAAACACTTAAGATGAGCTAATGCTCTAAAATTCTGTCTTTTTCAACTTCATCATACACTTCAACACAAAGGGCTGTTGCTGTTTTTCAGTCCACCTGTTGGAAATCCAAAACCCTGCCTCTCACAAGAACATTTTATAATTCTTTTCAGGTTTATTAAAATTTAAGGCCATGAATCCACAGAGAGCAAGCCTTGGACTGGGCAATAAGGAGAACTGAGCTGAGGCTCCTCAGGCAGCAGGAGCTTCTAGGACCCACCAAAAGCCCCAGTTACTGGATGCATCAGCCAATCTCAGCACTGACATCCTCCTGCTGTTTGGTATTCATTTAGTTCTGCTCACACCTTCATCTGAAGAATGCAAAGTCCCACCTAGCACCCAAAGCTATGGGTGTCACAGAAAAGGAGAGGCTAACCTCAGTCCCAAAGCCAAAGGGGATGGGTGCTCAAGTAAAGAATGAAATGGTCTGACTGTATCATCACCACCAGCAAAACGAGGCACTGGAGTTAAACTGAACTGCAGGTGGGTCAAAACATGAAGAAGAGCACATATGGAGAAGGCAGACAGTGAAACCAGAGGCACAGGGAATGGTTTCTCCCATCCCACAGACTGTGGTGCTCCATGTGAGCAGAGCTCCTTACGAGTGGTCTGAGAGACACAGCCAGTGCTTGGGCACCACTGGGAAGTGAGTCTCAAAGGCAGGATTCACATTCATAACAGAGCAACCACCAAGTGGTTCTAATGCAGACCAAACACAGGGAAAGAAACATGGTGGCTCACCCCAAACTCCCAGGACAGAAGAGGTGTGAGGTTTCAGCTGTGAACCACAGTCTTCATTTTAGAGACTGGTGAGAGGGATGAAAGGTGAGGACTTGGTGAGTGAAGGAGAAGGACCTGACCACTGACCTCTAAATAAAACTATCAGTCACACTACAGAATCAGACAGCACCTGGAGACAGAGCATGTCCCACTGCCTCATTCACTTAGACTATAACATTCCTGCCTTTCTTCACCTGCCATTAGGCACAACAGAGCCATGTCACCAGGTAAGGGTGCAGGTTAATCCCAGAGAATGTGTTTCACTCCAGTTTAGGCTCGGGAATTCACAGGCTCCTGGACACTCCTAGTGGCACATGCTTACAAGGAGACACAATCATATCACACTTCTGTCATTCTCCAAAAGCCCTCTATTGAAGAAACCAAGAAATCTCAGAAAACATCTTCCTGGGAAGGAGTGGGATGAAAAGGTGGCAGAAAAGCACTGACAATAAAACAGGTAGGTCTCATCTGGTAGAAGAGGCAGGAGATAAGGATTGAAGCAATAGAAATGGATCAACCCCACTACAGAGATGCTGGACGTAGCAGATCCCAGCCTAGCAAAAGGCCCAAGCAGAGAAGATTGTGGCACAGGGAAAGATGGGGTGTGGGAACCAGCAGGTCGAGACAACAAAAAGGCCTCTGGAAGGGCTTTAATCACAGACAAGGATAAAACCTCTAACAAGATACCTGCAGCCATCGAGGAAAGAGAGAGGATTGAGCACATGGTGTTGGAGGTGGACACAGACGGGCGACCGCCTGCCCGCGCACTTCAGGATTTCTCTGTCTCAGCCTCAGCTTTTATCAGGAAAGACAGGCAGGAGTTAAGGCTGCTAAGCTGATACTAATGATTAATTAGTATGAGTTAAACAGTTAATTAGAAATTAGCTGCAGGGGGTCAGAGGCAATGCCAGCACAGTGCCTATGGGAACTATGTGAGCTGAGCAAGGGTAATGCCAGTGCCATGGGACAGCATCAGGCTTGGGCAGGAGGAGGAGCTCTGCCCACAGCTCTGTGGGGCTGAAGAATCATTGTCCCTCAGCTCTTGCCCCTTTTTCCTATTTCAACGAGATGCACGTGCAAGTTCCATCCCTGCACTTCTCTGTAGATGGTGACCTGACCCAAGAGCCCGCAGGGTCAGAACACCTGGTCCTTGGGAAGGGAAGCAGTGCATAGAAGCTGACACCCCTCCAAACTGCATTGCTGAGACATTCAATCCAAAGAGATGCATCTTCAGCCAAGAAACTGTGACTCATGATTTAATTTTTCAGGACATAAGATTTCAAAGTGATTCATTTGGTCAGAAAAAAAAACAGTTCTAGCATTTTTCATTCTGGGCTAATGTTCATTTCATCCTGGTTTTATCAATTTCCAATTAGCACAATAAAATCAAACTCCTGGTGATACTCTTACAGCACCAAGACTTTGAAGCTCCCTTTTCTGTAACTAAAGTAACAATTGCTTTTTAAAATCAACTTAATACTCTTTCTTTAAGAAGCTTTTACAGAATCAATCATCTTCAGCAGTGCAATTAAAGCAAAGCCAGCCTGTTTATTTTGTTTGCAGAGAAGAAACTGATTGAAACCATATTTATAGCCTTGGAGCAGAGTCAAAGCCCTGCTGAACTATTAGCCAAGTGTGCAGATTATTAATTGCCATAAAAGCCACTTAGAATATGCAATTGATATCTGCATTGTTAAAGTGTCCACTCTGGTCAAAGTAAAATGGCTCAGCTGGATTTCCCTTCCCCAGGGTGAGAATGGAAAGCATCTGATATGAATTTCAGCAAAGTAAATACTTCCCCTCCTTACTGAAATTCCGATGAATATCAGACAACGAGTTCTAACCTCAAAAAGGAGTTTAGGATCTGGATAGCAAACTTGGAAATTCTCCTTCAGCCTAATTTAAAAGCAAAATTAAAAAAGGGGAGAAAAAGATGGGTCTTTAATTTTAAAGGGATTTTTCGTATTAAGCTTTGGTCTAAGTGCCCTTTCCTAGAGATGATCTAAATTCACTCCTCACCAGCGAAGAAACTGCACCTCTATCAAGTAGCTATCACTGACAGGCACCAAATTAACAACCCGAAGCCTCACATTTTTAACATAAATCTACCAGACGCAGTTCTGCGCAAAGAAAATACACAGAGAGCAGCTGCCAGAGCCGTAGCCTTAGCAACCACACCTGCTCCATACTCACGTCGGCTTTCATACATGCTCCTGGACTGGGCCCAGATTTTGAATGGATCTGGCTTTTTCTGCCCAGCACTGTCCGGTTGGTCCGCGGGGGGCACCTCGGTGGCGGCGAAGTCGGGCAGCACCTGGGTGCTGTGCACGGGGGAAGCGGTGTGCCCGCTGCGGTGGCTGGAGACGCTGTGCTGAGAACTGTTTTGGCTGTCTTTCCTTTCAAGTGGTTGCTGTAAGGAGGGAAAGCGAATGGAAAGAGAGAGAACAGACGGTTATTGGTCTTCGAGTGGGTGTTTTCCATCAATTTCTCTCTCTTCTTTGATCAGGGTTTCTGCATGCACATAAGTAAATATATAAATCACAGTTTTGCTGCCACCGGTTAATGCTGGGTACAGTTAAAATTCCCCGATGACAGATTTTGATAGGCAGGCTGACAGAAAGAGATATGCAAAACAAAGTAGTTTATCATTAAAAACCCTCAGTTCTCCATCTCGCACATCAAACAAATCTAAATCTCATCGCAGGTGACTAGTTTCAGTGCGCTTATTTTTTAAGGCAGGAAAACTCTACAACCTTTTATTCAGACAACATGAAGGTCTAACCTGAGCCTGCAAGAAAAAGGAAAAACTACAAGATTTCACTGTGAAAACTTAAACATCCCCTCCAGAATAGATACAAGCAGAGCCCTTACTATGAAAGATCACTTTTTCTCTTGCAACCCCCACATCACAAGTGGGTGGACAACAGAGTACCACTTTATTTTTCTGCTCCCCAGAGCATCCAGAGGATTACAGCAGACCTCCAGCAATGTGAAGATGTCTATTTGCAGTTTAGTTTCCTTGTTTCAACTGAGCATATTAAACCAGGAAAAAATACGCCCAAATTCAAGGGTTGCTCAAAAGCAGTATGTCAAGAGCTCTGTCTGCTCAGTATTTAGCTAAGCAGGGTACATAGTTCTGAACTCCAATTCACAACGGTGAGCTCAAAGGAAGCACAAGTCACATTTGCATTGCCAGGATTTGTACTGCCCAATATGCAGCAAAATCCTCCCTTCACAAGCGCTCCCTAAACTGTGCAGCAAATGCTTTTTAATGCTCTTTCGACATGACCTTGGGTTGGCATCAATGTCGAGTCCAGTCTCCCACCTGCTCTGGCACAGGGGCTGCTGTGACACAGACAGTGGTTGGAAAAACAGCATCCTACAGGTTGTCTTTGCAACATCCACAATATCCTGGCTAAAAGGGGTCAGCTGCTCGAACCAAGAAACCAAAAGAATTTAAAGCCTCCTGCTAGCAGGGGCTACCTAAAAACATTGCAAGAGGAGTCTTTGCTTTTGGAGACTTCTCCATAGAAATCCAAGCAGGGGTAAGGAGAAAAGCCAGCAGTAAACATAGAAGATCAGTGGCGGGGGCTGAAGTGCACACAGGTCTGGGGCCCCCCTCCTTTACTCTGAACACGAAACCCCAGGTGGCCAATGCTCAATAAGAGCAGAGCTGACTTAATTACAGAGGAGAAAGTCACCATAAAGTGCCCTCTTCTTGAGCCTGAGCAATAATCTTTTCTGGTTTGGATTGGTTGGTTTTGGTTTGTTCGGGGTTTTTTTGTTTTCGTTTTTTTTAAGTTGGACATTTTAGGTCTACACTAAGAAAAAATCCAGCCCCAACAGCCCAAATGACTTTGACCTTGCAGCCTTCCATTCAAGCTGTTGATCCACTACCAGCATTTTTTAAAATGATATCTCAATTGACTAGAATGTGAAATTGCCTTTGTCCTTTAAAGCAATTTTGAACAAAGCATACCTGCTGTGATTACTCATCTGTGGACTTTCAAATACAAATATCTGAACCAATTTCAAACATTTTTAGCTTTTTAAGTGGTAAAAGAAGCTATTTCACATGCAGCCCTTCAGTTTTTAAATGAAGCAGTTTTAAAACATCTATGCTGCAGATAATCACTCCTTTGTAACTTAAAAAAAAACAAGAAAAAAAAACAAGAAGAAAAAACACTTCACAACTCTCAGTCCAGCCATCTGGATTGTTTTGTTTGGTCAAACTACTAAAATAACTACAAGCATCCTGTGAAACTTCAGGCCAATCTCACTGGAAAGGGCTGGTTTACAGAAGTTGTAGTACAGGGACTAAAATACGAAGCTTTATTCAGCCTTTGGGGAAATGTTGAGAACTCTCTGAAAACTTTCTGATTTAAAAAGAAACAAAGTTTGAACTTTGTTGAACAGCGCTCTCATTTTATGATATGAAAGGTCTAAATATTGAAAAAAATATGAATTCTGTTTCCTATTTATGTTGCAAGTGGAAGCGTCAGCATATCTCAAGCAAAACCACCTCTAATTAAACTAGAGTTGCAACTGCAAAAACACAGACATTTTGCAAGAATCAGTGAAAAACTTCTTGAGGGTGACAGTTGTTTTTCCAAATAACTCCTTCACAAAGCCTGCAACATCTCTAATTAGGAGATGAAGAGGGGAACAGAGAAAGAGGGACACAACCACGGAAATAATCAATGTGATTAAATTATTTCGAGACCATATTAATTGACTTTCACATCACCAGACGAGGCCAAAAATGTTTGGGGTCAAACTTATTTTCAAGTGCTGTAGCAGCTTCAGCACATCAGCAGCAGGAGGAGGGTCTGACCACCCTGCTCTCCATGGCACTCCTGCAACAGGGACTGCCTGGATGGAGAAGTTTGTGCCTTGCTGCAGAGGTGGAGCTCTCCAAAAAGAGATCATATCCCAGTGAAAGGATGGCTTCTCTATCTCCTGCCTCGTTGCTACCTTTGGAGCCAATCCTCCTGACTGTCTGGCTCACTCAACTCACACATGGGCAGGAAAGCAGCTACACCAGGGCCAGATGAGCATGGGGCTGTTTGGTGACAGACCACTGCAGAGTGGGTGGTTCAGACCTCACCCTGAGATGCTGATCATGTTTTCCAGTGCAGAGTAAAGCAGATCAGCTGAACTGTGCTGACTTCTGACAGGAGCTGCAAGAGCATGGGGCACTGAACTACCCAAGTCAGCAAGAGCACCCCTGACCCTCCAGAGCCTATGGTCTTCTCCAGAGCTGTTCATAAGCATAAATAGCTTGCCAGAAAGACTCTTGACCAAAAGTGGCTAGAAATAAAGACTACAATGACTACTTTGAATCCATTTAGGTAGGCTGCACTTAAATACAGGTGATGGGGGAAAAACAATCACTTTGATACAGTATCACAGCCATGACAAAATAAATATGTGGAAAACTGGAGCTTCTCATGCACTACCCAAGCCCCAGGTCTGAGATGTGTGGCCTGTGCCAGCTTCCCTACATCCCTGCTGAAACTTTGCAGGGCTCATTCTGCAAAACATAAGATGAAGAAAATGTAGTAATGGGAAGATCTTTTCTACCTGCCCCTTCCCACTGGCTGAGGTTAACAGGAATGTCATCGTAGCTCAGATGTCCAAGTGCAGCTGTGGGGGCAATTGCTGCAGTGGTCAGGGTTTGGGCATACATCATCCTTTCAGGATTTCTTTCCCCCACTGTGCAATCCCATTTTCAGCCACAGGCACTGCATTTGCTGACCTGAAAGGCAGCTCCTCCCTCAGCAGAGAGGTTGAGTGATCCCACACCGAGCTCTACACTGTCCTCTGATTACAGGGAGGGAAGACAACAACAAAGGTGATGTCAGCCAGGGAGATTGAAACTGTTGTGTTTCACAAAGAGACAGGAGGAAAACTGCCCTAAAAAGTCTCCAAGTGCCTGGAAAATGCTACGGACACCCAACACAGCAGAGACCAGCTTGCCGTTCATGCCAAATGAAAGAGTAATTAGATGTTACTCTGTACAGTGACTGCTAAAACAGCCGAGGCCCCTGATACAGCTGAGGTGGCTGCAGGCAGGGATGGGACACTAATTGTTAGCAGCAGTTGTGTGTGTCTGTGTCAGGCAGAGGGACACCCGCAGCAGAAGAGGTGACGGGGGCAGGGAGCATGTCCTGCGGCACGAACGGACACCAAAGCTTCTTGGCACAGGATTCTCCAGACATAAAACTGCAAGAGGGAAGAGCTGCTGTGGTTTCTTCCCGCAGCATTTCGAGGTAGGGAGAAAAAAAATGTTATCTGAATGGAGAGGGATGTGTTGTACAAACACTCATGCTGTGGAACCAGTTTCTCCTCCTGACAAAAAAAAGGACATCGGCAAAGCCCCAAGTGCTGCCTGGCCACCCAAAATAAATGTCAAGTCTCTTGTCAGGGACAGGCTGTGCAGGGGAATTACATTTTTGGCCACAATTCAGCTATGCTGACAATGTATTTATTTACGCCCAGAAGAAAAATTAGATTTTTGGAAGACTTTAGCGCTTTCTTCCCCCTGCAGTGATCCCATCTTCTGATGATCTAGCTGCAGATTTTGTGCTCTAGAGCAGTTTGGAGAAGCTCGTCCTGCCAGTGACAGCAAACTGAGCTGGAAATGGGAATTTTTGCCCCCTTGTGGAGTATTTTGATGCAAGCAACAAGGAAAAAAAAAGTTTGTTTTTATCCATGTTATACCAGGATAGTTGCAGGGGAAATTGCTATGCTAGAGAACTGGCACACTGAAAATGTATATCCCCTTATGGTCAATACAAAAATATTAACCATGTTCATCTAAAAAAGAATCAATAGGAATCTGAAAACAAAACAAGCAGCACAGAGAGTTGCTGTGAATATGTCCTTGGTGGGGGGAAAGAAAGAAAAAAGAACTTGGAAATGCCCAGTCCCATGTGTGGCTGCAAACTTGTTCTTACTAATTTGGGTCTCTCACCGGGGTTGAAAAACTGTCCTTATAAACTGAAAAAAAAGCTCATCAGAAGATACCGACAAGCTGAAAAATACAGCCCAAGGCAGAAAAATATTCCCAGCCCATGCCACAGCTCCAGCACTAACAAACCCCTCCAAAGGGCTGAAATACCTTCTCCCAGCTGGGAGGTCTCCCACAGCCTGAAGTTTGCCTTTTGGGAATATGGGGTTGGGGCTGATAGTTAAAAATAGGGCTTGTTTGAGAAAGAGACAGCCATTGGCAGTAAGTCAGGAGCATGTCTGGGCTTCGGGAAAGGATAAGAGGTAATAAGAGAGGGCTCAACACCGTCCTGAGAGAAGCACAAGAGGATGGACACATGAGCTCGTGTCTTCCCTGATGCAGCAGAAGCAGAGACCAGGCACAAGTTAAGATCAGGCCAACTGCTCCCAGCCTGGATGTACACTGTCCTCTAACTGCAGCTAATCTATTCATCAGGGAATGCTGGAAAACGTTCCCCCCGTGCGGGGCAAAGGCAGCTGGGGAAACAAGCAGCACGTTCAACCCAAGCCCCATATCCAGCTGGTGGTTGCTGTGGTGCTGGGACAGTCCGTGGGTGCAGAGCTCAGCTGGCAGTACCCCCGTTCACCCAACAGCTCCAAGTGCAGTAAACCATCCCTGGGAAATGCCAGGGCAGGGTGCAGTGGGACAGCATCCCAGCCGGGAGATGTGCCAGCAGGGCTGGCAGGACTTTCCCCTGCCAGGACAAGGGCAAGTGGGAATCTTCATGGCCAAGAGGGCCAGGCTCCACTTGCCCCACAGCTGAGCAGTAGCCCTGCAACTAACCTGACGAAGGAAAGCGTTCAGCAATACCATTCCTGTTACGCTTTTGACCATCTCCTTGGCCACATGAGCTTTGGCGTTGGTGTAAATCCACCGAGGACACTTTCCTCCTCTGCACAGGGGTGCCCCAAAGTGCTCAACCCCTGCACATCCCCAATGCCTGGGCATGAAGGAGTGGCTGTACCGGCTCCGACGCGCTCTGCTCTGCCCCTCCGAGGAGCAGCTGGCGAGTGAAGCTGCTGCACAATGCGGCAATGTAAAACATCGCTGCTAATTGCTGATGCAAACGACCCGGTGTGCGGGCAGGGGGAAGTGCATGCTCTGCTTTTGGTGAATCCTGAGCTTTAGAGGCAGCAGCACCGCCTAGGGCCATAGCAAAAATTACTGGAGGGACCCTAGAGCGAAGTGAGAAGGGTTCGGTAGAGGCACCCAAAGGAATGGGACTGCTTCCCCAGGGCTGACCAGATCCTCAAAGCGAATAGTAGGGAGAAATCTGCTGTTGCAGAGCTACACCTGTTTGCAAACAGTCTCTTTGTTCACCAAGGCAGGATTATCCTGACGTGGATTTAGATGCTGCTCAGATTTTCATGGTTCATCATTGCCGACCAGAGAGGTGTCTGACACGGCAGGATCTCCCGTTTCACCTGATGCTGAATGCGTGTGGCAAAGCGGGAGCCTCCGCGCTTTGGAAGATCAAGACTCATTGACCAGGGCTGGTTTAATGACAGAAGGAGGATTTGGGATCGCGTGCAGCCGCTCCCGCTCTGACCAGGGGGGAAAAGTGCAGGCAGAGAAAAGAAACGTGCCAGACGCGTATGGATTTTACACACTCGCTTCTGTTTCACCAAAGGCTGAAATAACCTCCGCGTATGACAGGAGTGAGCGCGCAGGGTCTGACATGCCCGTGATTTGTGAGGCAGCACACCCCGCACTTCTGCCTCTCAACATTAATGTGAGCTGACAATGGTAGAGGCCTGAGCTCACATGACTTTAATCAGTGCTGCCCTAAGCCATCAGAATCACATTAATTATTTCAGGGCTTTCTTTTTGGATGAACAGAGAGCTCGTATTAAGAGCGGGAGCCTTCTGCTCAGCCCCTTCATAAACCTCTTGCCCGGGTCTCCAGCGAGGTGGGCTGTGTCCAGCTGTAGGTTTGGGAACCCATCAGGGACTGCCGGTGAAGTTTTGCACCGTCTTACGACACAGCAAAGACCTCACTTGCTCTGCTTCCCCAAAGCTGCTGGGAGAGAATTCCCCTTTTCCCCCCCTCCCTCTCAACAGACAACTGAAAACTTTCAGGCTTTAAGTATTCCATTTCTTTTAAAAAGAAAACATTTCCTTTTGTTGCATACAAACACCACATTAATTTCTTCCACAATATCATGCGTGGAGCTTTAATGATACTTTAGATCACAGCCTCCACGCTATTAGCTAACATGTCATTCAGCTAACAGCTTTACATGGAAGTTGGATCAGAAAGAACAAGAAAATACTCTTTCGTTGTTTGTTAGTTGTTTTTTTTTACATAAAAAAAGGACTCACACCTGCAGCACAATCCTGCTCACTTGGACAGTTAACCGTACTCCCTGGAAACCGCAATCATGCTCCATTCATGCTTTGTCTGTCTCTACAAGGTGCATGCTTTCCCATTCTGCCAATAATTCAGCCGAGGGTGCTCAAGAAAACTCAGGGAGTTAATGGAAAAGGTGGGTGCCCACGAGCACCCGACAGGAATTGCTATCTGGCAAGAAGGTGGAGCCTCCCATCTTTCCAAAAGGAAAGAATAGGGTTTTTTTTTTTGGTAAGTTAAACGACAGAGAAGCTCATCTGTCAGGGAAGAGGATCTGTAAACCTCAGGCTTTATTTGCAAACAAGTCCCCCTTCCGCACTGCATTCCTCTTTCATCTCCCCATGCAGCAGGAGCCGTGCAAGGTAATCATGGTTGCAACAGAAAGACAACTTAAAACAATCGAGACCCACAAAGAAAAGGAGCCAAACTCGTGCCTTTCTCCTTCAACGCAGACAAACAGACAAAAATAGTAGCTGAAAAGTGCTTACCGACTTTGGGCTCTTCTTTGGGACCGGCAGTCCTGAAAAATGGCAACAAGGGAAAAATAAACATTAGCGTCTAATCGTTACCTTCCCTTAAAGAAAAATCCCTAGGTGTATCATCCGAACGTAGCCATCTGCAGAGTTATGTCAGCTTTTGCTCTTGCATTGGAGTTACCAGTCTGTTCATATCGAATCAAAGCACCGGGAGAGGGAGAGCGAGGGAGAGACGGGAGCGGGGGGAGAGCTCTATCTGCATTAGCTATGCTGACTTGTGCTGCAGCAGCCGGGAGGCTGGGAGAGAAACCCACAGCCCTCAGCGCCCGCCGAAACCCAGCGCCTGGGCAGAATCTCAAATGCTGCTCCCCTGGATTACGGGAGACTTAGCTCACAATTAAGCCCAGGCTATTTCCTCTTGACGCGATCGGCTCGGTGATTTTTATCGGACCAATCGCAGCCGTGCAGGGGAAACAGGTTGATTTTTTAAAAAGTATTTCTCTAGAAACCTGTTTTTGAGAGGAAAATGTGCCTCGGCTTGAGCCGGGAGGCACAGGCTGGGCAAAGGAAGAGGAATAAGCTTTTATCCCTAAAAACATGAACGTTGCTGAGAAAACGCACATTTTCCTTCCCATCCATCCTAGGTGTAAATCTTTGGACGCAGAGATTTTATCTGTTAGCTACAATTTTGGAGAGTTGAGGCTTGCAAGCAGCACTGCAAATGTCCTGACCCTTGAAGGGATGAAGAAGGGGGGCTACACAGGTTGCAGTCCATGCAAAGGAGGAAATAATTGGGAGGGCACAAGAGAAGGTTTTTTCAAGGACAGTTTTGCATTTTGGAATAGCCTCTTACTCGCTGTGTGTAGAGCAAGAGAACTCAAGTGGGATTTCTATCGACCACTTCTGCATATAGCCCAATTCCCAGTAGCAAAAGTGACACTTGGCTTTACCTACAGGGCAGGGAAAGCTCTTTCCTGGGCTTTTTGCAAATCACCTGCCTGTTAAAGGAGAGGAAACACTCCGTATTTTGCTATGTGACACTCCAGAAAACAAACATAAACCAAACTAGAAGATTACACTCAGCATTAAGTGCTCAGGAATTCAGATGTTTGAAATCTGCTTTTGTCTTTAGGATGTGATTTATGTGGCATTTATGCCGCATTATGTTTTCTACTTCATGCATTTTGTTTGTGCTAAAACCCATGCCCTCGTCTTAACTTTTACACAGAGAATAAAACAAGTGAGGCAAGTGAATTACAAATCTGTCTAGGAAGGAGCTCATTTTAAGGTAATTTGAGGGATGTTAGCTCTGAATAGGGAAGATCCACAATTAAAAATGATAAACAGAGCTCACTTTGCTGCCTGCTCACAGACTGGGATGTAAACTGTAATGAGTATTTTAAATGAAATATTTTCAGCTTTTGAGGAATATCTGTGCTCTGCACATCAGTCCGATGTGCTCCCAGCCAATAGCTGATACCCCTCCAGGCACTGATTGATCGAGGGACAATGAAACATCAAAACTGTTTGAACTAAATAATCAAGACTGCAGCTTCATTTCTGCTGACGGTGACTGTGTTTGTATAATACACTTAAAGAGGAGAGCACTAATAACGTTCATGGCAAGTCACATTTTTAACAGGCATCATTTATCACAGAGATAAACACACAGAGATTCTCCCTCTCTCTCTCTCCCCTTCCACATGCATGCACACACATTTACTCTCCCTTTCCAAGAGATGCTCTTTCCTATTAAATCAATAGGTAGAACCGATCCCCATGCATGCACGCACCCTTAACAGACCAACATGAACCAGAAAAAGTATTACAGCAATTTAAATGTTCCCTGCAAATAATAAAGCAGAGATCCAGCTGGGCTGTTGGTTTAAACTGTACCAGAACTCAGTTTATTACATCACAAGGATTAAAGGTTAAAATTTACTAAGTATGAACTCCTGAGCAAACCTTTCCTTCAAAGTTTGTCATTAATTTTGGCTGTTCCAACCCCAAAGAGACAGAAAATAATGGAAAACACACCAAGCCCATTGTTTGGTGGGTCCTTCAGAGGCCAATGCATCTTAGAATGTCACTGCTCTGTGCCAGACTTCGCTGTAGAACAAGCAGTAATTGACTTTTGATCAAAATAAGTGACTGTAGAACACCTTAAGGAACATTGTAGCTTTTCATGGGACAAGCTTACAGTTAGGAGAATAACCTGCCTGTACATTTTCCAGCAAAAATGCTACTTATTCATCTAATTAGGGTCTCATTTTAAACCCCCAGTTTTCTATGCAGCAGGCCAAATGAGCAAATTATAGGTATCATAGGTAGTTTTCATGCTCAGATGATGGAATGGATACACAATGCAATGAACACAAAGTGCTTGAATAACCCCCAAATCCCGAGAGAACCACCTGCAAGAAAACATTAAGCTTTATCAAAAATCTGGAAAAAACAATTGCCTGCACCTATGAGTTCATGATGGTGACAACTATGAATTACAGCATTCACCTTTTGATTACATCAACCATATCCCACCACTGCTCAGGCCATGCCTTGCTTGGTATGGTCACCCACCTGTCCCATTCTCTCCTGAAGCCTCACTGGACTTAACACCCAGTTTGCATCCCTTTGGAATTGTCCAGTTTTTTAGTGGTCAGAGCAATGGCATTCACACCCCTGGCTAAGGGAAGCCAAGAGGTTTCTCTGCTGCTCTGCCCTCAAATCTGATAATGGAAAAGTAATAGTTTATGTTGACACTGTTTGCATTTTAATTCCTCTGTGAATTAATGCCTGTGGACATCTCTCGCTAGCACTTGAAATGCATCTTCTAATTTTGGGGGGTTTTGGAGGAGGTGCAGATTAGGTATGGTGGAAGGGACATGCAACCTAAACAGGGCTGTTGTCATCAGAGAGTTAATGTTTTAAAACAAACCAGCACATCTGGTAAACAATGTCAATATGACCTAAAGCCCCTTGAATGGGCTCATTGTAGCTACTTACTAAATGTGCCTGGAATTAAATTAATTAGAAAGCACAAATTACTCCCCTCTAAATAACAATGTAATAAAGCAACTGCTTAATGAAAAATATCAGTGATCAGTGAGCAATCCGCAAGCACAAAAAAAAAAAGGCATTGTAATCAAACTAAATTCACAGGCTTGTCAGCAAGGCAAGAAGGGCTTCATACAAGGTTAGTCAAAAATGAGTCAGATGCAAGGATCTAAATTAAACTAATTATCACAGAGATTATTACATTTATCTTAACAAAAACCTCTCTTTTCTCCCCAGTACTCCCTAAAGCTCTATGTACAGCTGGCTGCATCCATCTGCTCAACCACGTTTCGTAACATAGGGGGAAAAACGCAAATCATTAAGCAAGTTTTGTACCATGACTTCAGCACTCTTAATGCCATTACCCATCAGGAGCCACATTTCTGTGCATGACATTGTATTATGTTGTGAGTAATGTGGACTGTGAGGTGAGGCCACAATCCAGCTTATTTCACGTTATCTGGCACGTGTTAATTTGCAGTCTTGTGTGGTAAAACTTCTGGAGCTGGGAAGCTGTAAGTTGCCTAACCCTACCTGTGACGAGTTCATGGAAGAACCCATGGGACAAGACTGTGACCCCAAGTGTTGCTGTTTCTAGTATGCAATGGTCCTCAGTTTTCACAGGGACATCTTCCCAAATCTTTCATCTTTATGAGACCAAAGTAACAAGGGAAGACTACAACACACAGCAAATTCTGTTTTACTAGGCATATACAGAATGTAGCGTGTGACTACAAATCCATACCTGAGACTGATTCTGATGAGAGCTCAGAAGGCCATAAATGCTCAAATATTACCTAGATGGACACCAGACACATCATGCCCTGATCCACTGCCCCTCATTTTAAAGACAGTGAATTGAAATGATCAAAAGTTGAATCTTAGGGAAGACCTGTCTCTAGGCATGACAGGAGTCATCCAGTCAACCCATCTGAACCCTCAGTTATGTGAAGGTCACTTGGCATGAACACTTCTCCCTCCACCACCACAGAAAAAAAAAAAAAAGTGTCTGTTTTAATGGGATTTCAACTGAACCAGTTTGCACAATCCACCCATAGGACAAAGGCACTTGAAATTGCCAAGAGCCAGTCTAGAAGCCAAACTATCGTCTTACTTATTGCTTACAACATATGTGGCTATTGTTCAACATTTTTCGTTTTTGCACTTGAAGGAAAAGAACAACCCTGTCTAGATCTTCACTTCCCATGATTGCTTAATATTTCCAATCTGGACACCTTGTGTTCATATCCAACAGCAAAAAAAAATCCATAGGTGAGCCCAAGTGAAGAGGTCACCCATTTGGTTTCGCCATTATGTTGTCTGCAACTCAGGATGCACAATAGCTGAAAATTAGTGGGAGATGAATAATACCACCAGAAAAGAAACATTTCAGACTGTGCCACAAGGTTAACATTTACAGAGAAAATGTTCCTGCCTGGAAAAGAAAATAAACTAAGCTTTCTAAATAGCACTGCTTACACTGTGCTGAATAAAAACCAAGGGTTGTGTTGAAGAAAATAGGCACTTGGAAAGCTGAGGGGGAAAGTACTGGAGTCAGGGGGTACACGACCATCTATCTAGCACTGCATATTGATTGCTGCTTTCTGTGTGCAAAACAAGGAACTTTAAATAATTAATGCTAATGGCCATTAGCGCTGCTGGGAGGGCAGAGGATGGGAGGCTGGTAGTGACAAAACAATCCCCTTGATTCCATATAATCCATTGCCAAAGTATTTCTAATAAAGGACAAATACTACCTAAAAAAATAGATAGGGCTCCATCTTTTCCAGACTGGAGAAAGAACATGAAAATATAATGGAATAATTTGCAGCAAGGCACAAGGAGCATCATCAAGAAGAAAACCCCCATCTCCTCCCTGCCCAACTTTTCTGCTCCTCACTGTGATTTGCATAACAATTGTCACTGCATTGGCAAAAAAATTAGCTATGCAATACAAGCTTTAAGTGAGAGAAAAATTTACACTGCAGGAATATAGCCCTGCCATAAATCAAGGTTGGTAACTACCAAATACAGTGAAAAATGCCACGTTTCTAATGCTAATGCTAAGAAAGTGATGTTTTCAAGAGATCATCTCGGGCATTATTAACTCACTGGCAAAAACATAATGAGCCATAGTGTATTATTGCCATTAACAAGAATTTCAGTTCTGGATGCTCTAAAGGTGTTAAGTCGTATTAGCCTCAATTACTCATTTTTGGTCAGGATGCTAAACAATTCCTCATAATTGAAGTCTTAGTTATATTTTCAGCATCTCAAGCCAGAATTGATTTTAGAAGCGATAAAGAAGACACAGGCTAATAAAATGCTATTTAATTACTACAAAAATATAAATCTAACTACATAGTAAGATACATAGGAAAATGCCAAGAGAGTAAGATAATGAAGAGCTTGAGAATTAGTGTGACAATTACCCATCCAACCCATGGCTGAAAGCATGTCAGCAGTTCTTACATTTTTATTTTGAAGCTCATTAAATGAAGTTTTTCCTAAAGCTCGAGCTGTTGAAGTCACAGGTTAGATTAAAAACTCTGTTAATATTTAAACAAATATGCACATAGACATTAAATTTTTGAAACCTCACAAATCTGAGAAGGTAAACGCCAGAACTGGAAAGAGAAACCCACATGTTCTTTTTACACAGATATGTGTGTGTGTACACATGTATTATATATCTGTTTTCCTATACACAAGCATACATATGTCGATATGCATGAAGGTATAGAATCATAGAATGGTTTGGAAGGTACTACCCTTTTCCATCAGCCCACAAAATCTATGGTTTACAAGCTTTATTTCTAGAGTATATCTCACAATTTTTTGGGCATGCTGCAATTTTGGAGATGTTCAGTGCCCAAACCCCTCTCCTCAACTGGCTGTCCCATGGCATGGCCATGTAGGTATCAAAGGGCAGCAGCACCTCAAGGCCAATCTCTTGTGTCACTCCAAGCTTAGCACGGAGGACACTGGTAGAGGAGAAACCCTATTTTGCTATTATCACATCTGTATTTATCCTGCTCAATGAGGGTGTTTGTCTTCAGACTTATCACAGAGCTGCTACAAGGTGTAAATCCACACACTCAAACCTGTGTGGCTTATGGCAGATTCTTGTATTTCATATTTGGAGAGCAGCCTGCACAAAGAGGATGCCTACAAATAGGGCCCTCTTGGCATTAGTCTGATGCTACTATAAATAAATAACATCCTTTAATAATAAGCTAATATTTATAGAATGCTTAGCCAGATTCAACCCTGGGGGTGCACATGCACACGTGGCACACCAAGGCAGAAAAGCTTTACTAGAGGACAATGGATTTGCAGATGTTTGCACAAAACATAAGTTTATTTGATTTAAAATACAGTTTCCTATAAAATTAAATCAGTAACTCAATGTACTTCCAAGTATATAACTGTACATCTCAGAAACTAATCCCTAAGGATAAGGATGGAGTCAAAAGTTCTGAGATTGACAGTCACCTGTCACATCCCAACCAACATCACCTCCAAGTGCCCTCAGCCACAGGGCCCTGACCTGTCCCAGCACCCTTGGCCAGAGCTGTGTCATCTCCCTGAAGCTCAGACTACTCTACCAAATCTACCTGGTCTACAAGACCTGCCAACTTCCCAAGTCCAACTCATGGTACATTGCAGGTCTTCTGGCACAGAAGACATAGCTTTAACAGTGTGTTAAACCTGGTATAGTCCTAATTACTATTAAAAAAATAAGTCCATTTGACCAAGAAAAAATAGACATGAAAACGAATAAACAAAGAATTACAAAGCAGAATGGGGGGGGGGATTAAATTCAGAATAGAGAGATATGAGGATGGACATTTAAAACCACCCTGTCTCAGAACAAAACTATTGACTAGTCCATTACAAAGTCATCCTTCTTCCTCAGTTTTGCCCACCTGCTATTGCTTTTAATGACTCTCCAAACGTATTTAATTGCAGTGATAAACAAAGACCATTCTTGGATCTCTGATATCTCATTAATTCTCCTATGCTAAAGCAGGGCAGCAGCCACCACACCTACCTGCAACGTGGCTGATAAAGACTCGTTATTTACAATTACGTGCACACCAAAATGCCAAAGAGGCAGCATGTGAGGGGTGGAATAAAAGCCTCCTTGCTGCACAGCTCCAAGTCTGCTCCATCTCCCGCTGTGCAAATCCCCATGAAGATGTGGGAGGCACATCTCCAGCTAAATCTGCCTCATCTAATGCACAGTATTAGGTTCTGCTGTGCCACCTTGTGTTACATCACATCACATTTGATATAAAACAACACTGTGTGGGTTTGAGTTGCTCCACTTATACCACTTCAGCATTTAATACCAAAACCAAATCAAAACATAAGGGGGAAGGGAAAAAAAAAGAGGCAACTTTCAAAACCTCAAGCTAGGGAGGAAAAAAAGCCTTTAGGAAGAATTTCAGAGCTCTCATCTTTCATTTGCTAAGCAACCTCCTGTTTTGTTCCCATCTAAGAGCCTACTGCTCGCTGCAAGATAAGGTGGTTCATGCAATAAAACATCCTGATGGGGAGATTTCAGACGTTTTTGTCTCCCAGCATTCAGCAAATGCTGTGGTTTTCTTACTGATTTTAAAGCAGATCCAGATTGGCTGCCACAGAAAGGCAGCCATGCGCATAACGCGCACACCACCACTATTGTGCTGGCAGCATGCAAGAGTACACAAAACTGACATTATTTCCTTATTCCAAGCACCTTAATTGTTCACCTCCTTAATAATAAAAGTACAGGTTTCCTCCTGGATTTAAAGCACGCTTGGCGAAATTATCTCGGAACTTTAGGAAATTATCTCAGCCCTTGGAATTAATGCAAAACGTGTAATAAAATGCCAAGCAGTGAATCAGCAACTGCTTTATCCTACTGTACCCTTCCAAGTGACTCTGGAGCTCAGATGACACATATATCTGGGGGACACGAGCTATAGCAGAGATAGGCCAGGCTGCCACAAAAATGCAGGGCAACTGATGTAAAACTAACACTGACCCAAAAAGCAGATTTCACAGGCATCTCTTCATTTGCTTACTCATTTCTAGAAGAGAATCAGTGCAAACGGAGTTAATGAAGGGTAGCTGAGGGGAAAACACTTGTGCCTCAAATGACTAACAGATTAGTGTCAGCACTTTGTATGTATCACACCAGCAAGGGGCTGGAAATTCTGCAGGCAATTAAAATGTTCACATACCCGCGATGCCAATTCTCCTTTATTATCAGAACTGTAATATTATAAAGCTGTTGTTTTTAGAATCAGGTGCTCATGTGACAACGTGCTTTGTTTGGAGTTTCTTAGCCTCCCAGGACTTAGAAACGACATTTGGACACAAATACTAGAGGCTTGAAATAAAAAGACAGAAATAACTCCGCTGTGGTATTTTTGCATCTGGAATTTTGGGAGCTTAATGTAGGATTTTTCAGCACTTGGGCTTTTCAAGGCCAATATCTGAATTTGTCACTTACTGTTTCAGCTGGATGCCTTGCATTGAGAAACTCCAGCACGACCTGGTAATGCTAATTAATTAGTTCCTGCAAATGCACTACTTGTATGAACATTAGTAATGCACATCAAGCTATTTGGTGCCTGAACAAGCTACCGACAATTACCCTTTGTGGCTGCAGGCTTCTGTAGGCATCCAAAGCCTTGGTGAAACCCTGCTGCCTCCTGGAGTCTAATGGGAGCCTTGCCATGGACTTCAGCAGCACCAAAATTTCCCCCTTCATCTTTTTTGGTAAGCAGAGTTATCCCAAACTGTGCAAATTCAGATCATCAAAAACAAACAGCTAATGTCACCAAGATTAACACCTGTAAAGCGCTTTGAAGGGGAAAAACACTGTGTAATCCCAAAATATTACATTATTTATAAGACGACCTGATTTTAAATGTTAAGTTCGGCTTATTTTTATCACAAAAGAGAAAACAAGTTCCTGCTAGCTTGCTTTACAAAACCAATTACCAGTGATCAGTGCGTGGTGCTGCATAACAATACACAGCCTTGCCCCAAAAAGGGTATCTAACGCTCCGGAGCTGCTTACAGGAAAATTAACTTGCACAGTGGATTGAAATACATGCATATAAGCAATTCTAATAAGGGGTATGAACTTCAAACTTCTTATTAAAAGTATCAAAATGTGTAACATTTCCTTTATTTCATCTCCTCCTGACTTCAACTGATTTCTGTATCTGCTCCTTGATATACTAGTCCCTCGTCAGAATAAGGCTGTAAGAGAATAGTAAATGTGACATCAAACTTGCTTTAAACTTGTTTTAAAGTCTCAGCAGCTTTTTTTGGCCTTGTTGGAATATTATTCTGCTTAATAGAGAGAAAAGAATAACAAAAAGTGACTTGGATGTTTGGAAAAAAAAGATGCAACTACTCTGAACTTAAGGTTCCCCCAGACTTGCTCCTTCCCTGTACATAAGTTTTAGCAATGTATTTTTACTGTCTATTTTCAGAATATGGGTAAGTAACATTGCAAAACATTTTTAAAACATTTAATTTTGTATCTAATGCAGTCTGTAGAACAACTTACAAACTTTACTAATCTGATTCCTCTCTTTCTAGGCAAATCGCTTTAAAGGAAAAAGTTACAAAATAAACAAGAGGGAAAAATTGAAGACAAGATTTTTAAATGCCAAGTGAGAGTCCCAATTTAATCAGGAAATCCATAACTTTGGAATTACAAAGCAATGAACTTGAAAAAATACAACTTGGCATTACACATGGACATATGTTTCTTTAAGCATACCATGATTCTGATTTTTTAAATGTACTTTATTACTAGTGAGGGCTGCCTATGAACTACCAAAAATATCTCCAACCTGTTATTTCTGGGTGGCATTATTTGTACTGCAGTATCAGGCATTTCTCAGTGTACAGCTCAAAATAACCTATACTGAGTGACCAACTGCTGAGAGATTCAACGAACAAGTTTGATGGGAGATGCTTTGAGTTGAAATTACTGGGAACTTTGGTAGCTGCTGGTGGTTGACAGAAGGTATGGAAAGGAAGAAAGAGGTGAGTTGAAATGGGATTTTCAAAAAATGTAGCAGTCAGTTGAGCACAACAGATGACAGAGGAATTAGATCTGCTCCTGCTTTGGGTGAGGGAAGAAGCTGTCACGATGTGGTGGACTGAGTGGAGTAAGAAAACCAACCATAAAGGTGGTATGCATATGATGATTGGTACCAACAGCTCCGTGGTCAGCGAGATGGGGTTCAGGGGGGTTGCTACAGGTCCAAGCATGGGACAAAGACCTCAGTATAATGCTCTGCTTCTTCTGTATTAGGAACTGAAAACACTGCTGGAAATAGTGAACTTTTCTTCCCTTTCCAGAAGCTTTGGCACAGGCAGACACGCTCTGTGGTAACGGTCAGATGATTCCCAGGTTGTGATTTTTGTCCTAAATGCAGTTTGGACTCAATTTTTCTCTAATTCAGCAGCTGCTAAGACAGTTTGAAATTTTCTGGCAGCTAGATGCTTAAGTGGCATGACTTTCAACTCGCTCTTCACTGCAAGCCTAAAGGGCAAACAGAAGTGAGTGGCTTGTTCAAAAGAGTTCAAGTCTGCTCTGAATAGCTGATTGCAGCTCTAATTACCATGGTTTTACATCATTAGGGATAGCAGCTGAAAAGGAGCTCTAATTCCAACACTGTGAGATACTGCTTTTTTTGTTGTTTGGCACTTACCACCAAATGATCCATTTCCAACACTTCTGGTAAGGACAGGAAGGGAAAATTTCATTTTCACGGGGGGAGAGGATCTCGATAAACATGTACAAAGACAGTATTTTTGCCTATAAAATTCAGGCTGATAGGTGTTTGTGGTGGGGCAGAAAGGATGGAGTAGTGAGATGTCCTCTGAAACCTGCAGCTGCAATGGATTTCACTCAGCTCAGATATTTAATGCCAGTGCCATGGCTCACTTATGCCTGAGCATTGTATTTTGACACTCCAGATCTCAAAGAGCAATCTGATTGCAATTATGTTGTTATAATGTGCTTGCAATTATAGGCTGTTAGGATTCTATGATTCTAAAGTTTTCCCACTGTGTGTCTAAAGGATCCTGTAACTCTCCCTACCCTGGCTGGGGGGAGCCTGAAGCTGCAGCAAGCAGAATAAGGTAAAACATATGTATCTTTATATTACTGCATGATGTTTCAAAGGCACGGACACAAGATAAATAGAGAGAAAAGAGATGTCCTTCCAATTTTAGGCTACAGAGAGAGCCTTCAAGTGCAGGGCAGTTAACTCTAGCACACATTTTCAGCCCAAGGATGAGGAGTTAACTCCTCCCTGTTGGAAGTTTTGGAGGTTAATTACCTTCACATGCCAAGCACATCACCAGAACAGCAAGGGAAGGTCCATCCAACTAAGGTGAATTAATAGGTTTATTGCCATAGAGCTTTGTAATTTTGTTCCATTGCTGCATTACTTTGTTGTAGTTACAGGTATCACAAGGACCAAATGAGCAGGACTATTGGCACAGACCTCTTCCCACTTCCACCCACCTCATTGCTCCCCACAAACACCTTCCATCCCATTGAACCATGAACATGGAATTTATTGTGGGCTTTGCTTTTACATGGAAGCAAAACTCAAGCACCCAATGACAGGCATTTAGACAGGCAGATGTTGCATTGGTTCTTCTTCCTATAAAATACATTTAGTTTTGAAACCCCAGCATATACATCATATATTTTGCAGAAGATGGATTTCCAATCCCCAGTTTCATGTGAGTTTGGCACTAGGGAAAGCTATTAGCTGTGCTGATGTGCACATGACATGTGAGTGACGTCTCACCTGCTTTTACTTTGATCTAGAGGAAAGTGGGAACACATCTTCAAGGGGATTACGGAGATCAGGCTCAAGGTTTATGCTATTTTCAACCTTCCAGTGAATAGAGATGCTAGTGAGCACCAAAAGGGAATCCATCCATTCAAACCTGCATAAGAACTGCTCAGCTTAATTCTTGTAGCTGAACACAAACTAATCAATATTTTTTGGGTGACCTGAAGACTGATTTAAAAAAAAAAAAAAGAGAAGAAAATAATCCTCTTTAATCTGAGGTAATTCACAAAATACATCAATAAGATGTCCTCAACTGAAACAAACAGATCTTAGTGGCTCCAAAATATACAGCACAGTAGTTTTGCAGAACAAGTTATTCTGGATCAGCTCCCCACCTGTCCCAGCACAGACACAGCTCCCAGAATAAAATCCCTTGGGAAGCAGGGAAATTGTTCTGACAAAATGTTGCATTTATTATGAATAGAATCTGTGCAGAATGGAGAGGTGTTTGAGAATTGCTTATTTCAGTTGATTACTGTGCATAGACAAGACTTCAATGACAAATGGATTTCAAGTGGCAAATATTATTACCTTCTTTCTTTGCTTTTTTCTCTTTTTTTGAGAAAAGTACTTTCTGTACTTGCTAAAAGAACCTTTTCAGCTACAAATACTCAAAATAAAGGTGGGCCTTTTGTGGCCTTATTAACAATAATTATGTTAAATAACTGAAATGTGCAATCACATTGTGCAGTGCAGGGACAAAAGCTTAACTATGGGTTCTATAACCAGTAGCATTGGTTTACTTTCAGCTACACAGCCCCTGAACGGTCCTGCTGGGTTATCAAGTATCTCCTCTGCTGTTGCAGGCACCATGGTCATATCCCCTTTAAAGGTTCTAAGCTTCCCCTTCAGACAGCAAAGCCTTTATGCCTCCTCCAGTTTGACTTAGGGGCTCTAATGGGTTGGCACCTTCTTCTTATTTCCACTTTAAATTACTCACGGCTGAACAACACCCAGTTGTTCTTCAGCCAATTCTCTGGTTTACATATCTTCTCCCTCTCTTCCCTAATAGAGACAATAATTTTGTCTCCTCTGTCTCTTCATTTTGCTAAACAAAAGCAGCTTTTTCTGATCTGCTCTCACATACAATCCAATCATCAACTCTGCACTCTGCCTCCAGTCGGAGTCCAGCCTTTCTGAACCCCTCAAGTGCTGAAGTCCAAACCATGAGAGTCCAAATTCAATGAGTTTTACCCAGCACTGTGTATAGCAGAAATAGAAACAACAGCAAGAATTAAGTCCTAGCAAGGGGAGGAGCAAGGGGAAAATAAATTAAATCAGATAAGGTAAGTTTTCTATGGGGCCTCTGGAAAACAACATCTCAATGACCTGACACTGTCCCTCTCTTCATGTATTTATCCCTTGCCCCAATCTTATCTGAGTCCTGCAAACGATTTTCTGATGACACGTGAGCAGCCAGGCACACAGAGGGGACATTTCAGCTCCATCCTTCCTGAAACCATCCTTCTGTTCCTCACTCAAAGGCAACAGCAGGACTCGCCTGCTCCCATAAGCCAGCGCTTCAGCTGAATACACTTCAGAGTAAATATTTTACAGGCTGCTCTCAGTGGCTCTGGGTTTGCATTTTAACAATTAAACCTCGTTGTTGGGAGCATACCAGTAGCTCGGAGCAGGCAGAGCTTTTCCCGTATATTACACGTCTCTGATATTTTTCTGCCTGATTAGTAATCACTTCTGACAAATCCTTTCGACAGCTCTGAACACCAGCCTTAGTGTTGCAAGGATGCTTCATGCAAAGCCTGACTGAATGCAAATGTTACAGGGTAATGCAAGGATGCCTGACAGCATCTGAGCATTTTCTTCACTGGACACCAGAGGGAGGAGGAGGAAAGGACAACTGACAGTGGAGCTAAAGAAGAGCTGCTTCAAGAGCCCTGGAGGAGCCAATCAGACACTGGAGCATAATTTATTTCTGTAAAATAAAAAGCTGCACCTCGTATGGGGATGGTGCTGCTGAGAAAAGTCTTGGCAGGGGTAACACGAGGTAAACTGCAGGGGAAAGGACCCAACGCTGAGTGCTGGGTGCATTTTAGCCAGCTCCATCTCACAAGCTTTAAACAAACCTGACTGGTTTTGATTCTGGGGCTACTCTTGCTGTCCATATTCTGCTTGGCTTCCGTGCCACAACCTGAGTGCCTGTCAGTCCAGCTTTCCTCTGGATGTGGACAGAAACCTGTTTCAATGATTAACTGTGGATCCAGGGCAACCACAGGTTGAGTCTCCTACCACGAGAGCGTGAAATTTGGAACTGCGAGTGCTCTGTGCTCAGATGGAAATGTCAGGACCTTGAAGGTAGGAGGGAGGCAGTTCAAGGAAATTGATATGGGTTCTATCTAGGAAGGTGATAGCAAATGCTCAACATGTGGTTAGTATCTCGATTAAATAAGAAAAAAAAAAAAAAAGAGAGATATTCAGGAAGATTACCAGGGAACTAATAACTATCTTATTAAAACTACACTTTTATTTCCTCATCAAATCTTTTCATTACGCCTTCAAGGCATAAGGAGGATTATTAAATGTCAGCCACAATTCAAATAATTAATGTATGGTGTTACCAGATATATATGCACTCTGCAGGAGGATTAATAATAGCTGCTATTTTTCTTCCAACCATATTTTCTCCATAGTACATGTATTAATCACGAGAACGCCGTGCATTTTTTAAACCTCTTTGCCATTGAAAGTCTTTAAGGAACTCACACTTTGAAAATTGGAGAATTCTTAATATATTCCATTCTCTACTTTTTAATTTACTATCGAAATACAAGACACACAGTAAGCACTTGGAAAGGAGATACAGGAAAGGCAATGTCTTCTCCAGAACTGCCATTAATTGCAGAATCAATGTCCTCCATTCCTTGAAATAGGTCTCTAAAAACAATAAAGCAGTTGCAAATTCAGAGAGCAGCTTGTCCGCTGTTAAAACGTTAACTTATTACAATCAAAACACTTCAGAAGAGGCACCAGAAAACTATTTTTATATCAAACATTCCTCCCAGGGCTGGCTGGGGGCTGTGTTCAGCACCTACTTGTCAGCTTAACTCTGTCTCTGCAGCGTGTTCGTCCTTGAGAGGTGCTGAGCACCAGCGTGTGTGTTGTCCATAAAAACCACTGCATGGGACAGGGAGCACAGCAGGGCCAGGGCTTTGCCCCTCTCAGATCCCTGCTGCCAAAGCCAGGGCAGAGGCAGGGAGAGACGATCCCTCTTCTCCTGACTTTGCACTCATCAGGACTTTCCCTGCAAGCCTGACACTAACTCTTCCAGTAATTTTAATCCACAGCTACGTGAGGTGGGGTGTGCTACCTCAGGTTGCTTCACACTTACTATGTGCAGTGAAAGAGCTCCTGAAGATGGACTGACCCCACTGACAGGTCACCTGCCATCCATGCTCCCACGTGGGCTGCAGATATGCTGCCTGTAGGGTGTTTTTTGTACCTGCTGCTGGCAACCATCAATGAGCTCAGCTCCCGACAGCAAACAGACATGTTCAGAAGTAACATTTCAATTGCTTAAAACTTGGAGAAGTTTAAATTCTCTTCTCCATTCCAAACTGCATCCCAGATGCAACCCTTTCAGTGAAGACACACTGGATATCTGATTTTGAACACTGCAAATGACAGAACGCCTTACCAGCCCTTCCCATCTCCCAAAACAGCTCAAGAAATGTCCATATTCTATTTAAAATACTTAAGTTCTACAAGTATGAGATCAGGGTGTGTTATGTAAGTAAAGGTGTAACCATACCACTCTTTTGTGCATTACCAGAAGATGCATGTAGTGCATGTACACATGGGAACTACATGCCAGCATCAAACAATAAATAATTTTAACCATCTATGTGACTTGACAGCTGCCAACATGGGGTAGTTCCTACACCTCAGGACATAAACCACTTCTACAGAGAAGCTCAGAAGAGAGGGTCTTTCATGACACGCACTTTTTTTTAACTTCAAGAAGAAATATTTTTAAAGCACCTTTGAAGACCTACCTCCTCGCTGCACCAGCAACGTGACTTCGCTTCCCTTAGGACATTCAATCAGCATATCCACCACCTGGTTGTGAGTGAGGCTCTGCACATTCTTCTTGTTGACTTCGACTATAAGGTCTCCTTCCTTCAGGCCGCGGCACCGGGGGCTGTCCACGATCTGTTTGACTCTTTGGCCTCCCCCACCAGGACTGTCTGCTATAGTAAACCCAAAGCCCATAGGCCCTTTCACTATATGCACAGTTATGAGTTCAGGTTGTGTTGCTATCGAAGATGCCAAAGAGACCGTGTCATTGGGGTAACCATGGGGTCCGTTGGAAGAGACCTCAGCCGGGCTGCTGGGCCTCGCTTCCTTTGTGCCATTTATTTTCCCTGTTTTACTACTGTGGCTCGCCGGGGAGTCGTAGTTCTCCTGCCCGTTCACAATGATGGGCTCCTTGTCCAAAATGGCCACGGATGTGACCAGGCTCGTGTTGGGATCATCGGGATCGAAGGGCAGGGGGTAGCCCCGGCACAGTTCGAGGTCCACGCTGGCACTGATGGGGATGGACTGGAAGATCTTCACAACTTGAGCGTGGGTGTGCCCCAGCACACAGGTGTCGTTCACACTGACTATGACGTCCCCTGCAGAGGGCACAGATATACCAAACGTGTGTGTTTTGTGCACCCTGGGAAGGTGAGGACCAGAGCCTGCGAGCTGATCCACACCACCCACAGGTACCACTCACAGGTAAATGGTAGCAAGGAAAAGGAGGGGTGACACTTGGCAAGCAAGAACTCTCTGCACACAAAGAATTCACTGCATAAAGCCTTTATGTACATAGTTTTGAAAGTGAAAATAAAATTGGCTCATGAAAAAAAATTAATAAATTCCATTGACAGTATATGGCCCGTTTAACAGTTATTTCAAAGCCCAGCTCTCACTGTCATACTCTGTGCTACACTGACATATGACAGAAACAAAACTGAGAGCATGAGAGCTAAAACAGAAGGCTCTCAAACTCCAACTGCTCAAATATGATGCCACGTGTCACGTCCCAGACATACTTCAGCCTGAAATCTAAGTATTGATTAAGTTGTGATTCATTTTTTAACCCTGGGGTTGCAACATAGGGATGTTCAATATTGTGATGCTCCACCTGCAGGTGAGGAGTTGTGACCTCAAGTGAATCCTAACAGGATTTCATCATGTTGGGCCTGATCTCTGGCAAAACAATTGGAATAGCTTGGGAGGGGGTGAGCAGCCTAGAGATACACAACCACACAGGGGTGCAGCCCTACAAAAACACAGCAGCCATTGCCAGTAACTCACAGCCTGATGTGAGACCTCACAACTGCTGCCTCCTCTCCACAGGTCAGCAAGGGGGGAGCAGGAGCTGGCAGACCCCCAGCTGGATATTCTGACACATGAGGTGAATTCCAGCACATAAGTGCTTGCTGTTAAGATTTTTAACATATCCCTCAATGTATCTCGCTTCCCTGATGCTATTGGCAAAGCTGAATGCCTTTTCCCAAATGGGGATGAGGACTACAGTCCTTTACAAACTGCACATAAAAACAGCTGTAAAAACATAAATCAAAGTGCTGGTGGTGATTTTGATATAAAGCATTGGTACCTGTTTCCATCTTGCCATCCAGCGCTGCGGGGCCATCAAGCACCAAGCTTTTGATTTGGAGAAACTCATCTGGCTCATCCCCTCCAACGACGGTGAAGCCAAAGCCCCTGCTGCTTTTCCTTAGCTTGGTGTGGATGAACTTCCCTTTCAACTCAGAAGGGTTTCGTGTAAAAAAAGGTTTTCCTGTGTAGGAAGTTTGGAAAATCTATAAACAGGCAGGCAAGAGCGTTTGATCTGTTTTTCCTCTGCCCCTCCCTGTTCTAACAACTACATGGACAAACACAGCGGCGTGCTGGGACGGGACTGCACTTCACTCCAGCATCTTCTCACCTCATCACACTCCACTCGTTTCCTTGGATCCAACCATGCAGTACAAGGAGTGAGCAAAAACCCCAGGACCTGGCACTTTGTTAGCTGTGGTTGTGCACACCAAAGCCTCAAGGCTACAAAGGGGAAAACATGCTGCTTTAAAAAGCGGAATATATTAATGCTGGCTTAGATATGTGTCTTATCTCTGTCTTGAAGGGGTTACATCCATCCCAGGAAGGATGGGGCAGGGGCAGCACAAACACCTCCTACAGAAGGAGTCTGCAGTGGTAGTATTATCATGTGTTTCACCACTTGGCCTTTTTCTAACCCACTGAGCAGAAAGCAACTTCTGAGCTCTGGCCAGAAACTGCATAACCTTTAGCACAACCCCCTCGCCCCAGCATCACCACCACCCTGTGACCTCCTCTGGTGAAAAAGGGGAGGATGCTGAAGTTGCTCCTCAGACGCTGTTTGAAGTGTTTTCTCTCTCCTTTCTGCTCCTTGCCTGTTGTGGATGAAACACTATGTTGTGAAGTACAGATCAAAGGGTGGCCCAGGATGGGAGTGGCTGTGCTGGAGGCTGTTGGTGCTCTCTGGGAGCACGGTGGAGAGGCAATGAGAGGCTCCAGCAGCAAAAGTGCATCCTTGCAATGCATGTTGCTTGGGCTCAGAAGAGGGATCATGGTTGCTGCACTTCACAGTGCCAACAATAAAAACCTTTGCACTTTTAATTGTTTTTAATGCTTAGAGGGGAAAAGACTGTGCCACTAAGCCCTCTGGTGACAACTCCAGGATCAGCAGTGTGTATTGCAGCCAGGAGAGCTGCTGTACTTTCAAAAACCTCGGCAGCATTGCCATGGGCCTCTGTTCAGAAAGGAGACCTTGAGGGAGAGTGAGGGGATTTGAGACTCGCAAGCCTTTGATTGGGGGGGAAAAAAAGTATATTTGAAGATTATTCATAAGAGGGCAGTGTGAGGACTTGCAGTCTTCTGCCTTTGAAGGGAAGCACAGGAACACGATAATCCCACACATGGTGAGCAGATGCTCTGCTCAGACCCCAGGCTGCAAAAAAAGCCCTGACTATCAAAGTGCAACCCGATGTCTCGGGTAACAAACACGGCTGAGAGGCAGCGTGCAGCAGGGCTTGGTCCTCAGCTGACTTCTGGTTCAAAAGACAAGCAGAACAAGCACAGCTTCTGGTGTCTGCCTACAAATAGAGGGTGAACTTGCCCTGCAGTAACAGGACAGCAGCATCACAGGCTATGTCCCCTCTGCAGCTCTTGGGAGGGGATCACATTTTAAATGAGTGTATCTACAAAACCCCAGCTGGGAGAGCTGTGCCGGGGGTCCTTGTGCCCGTATCCTCACCATCAGTGGGAGGTGGAAACCCCTGGGCATAGGGCAGAGGGACAGGGAAGCTGGAAATAGCTGCTGCAAATGGGGAACAAGAGAAAAAAGGAGCAGCACTGAGAAAGGAAGAGGAAAGAATGAAAGAGAGAAGGAAGGAGTCATCAGCGAGTACCAGGACATGTCACTCAGAGTGGTGCTGAGACAGGCTAATGCTCTCCTCTAAAGCTGTCACACAATTTTGGTGGCTGAGTGAGGCTTCTAATGCCATCCCTGCGTGATGTGTCCTTTGCATGGCCATGCCTGGGCAGCCTCTACTTCAGCCTGACAGTGTAAAAGGCAGAGGTGGCATTCACAGATGTCTCCTCCAGGAAGACCACTGTTTTGGGGCACTGTGGTGACACACAAACCCTGGTGGTCAGGGTACTATCCCCAGACCTCCTGCACTTTTCCTCGCTGCAAGTCTGGATTACTCTAATGTAGTCTAATACTCCTTGGGAATGTGCTTGGGGCTTTGATACTGTGAAATTTCCACAACTGTGCAATTTAGATATAGCCAACCACTTGTAACCAGAGAGCAGGTGTCCTGCAACAGGTACCTGCCAACCTGATCCAGCAGCTTTTCAGCTCATGCAAATTCAGGAATGATTCACATCCTGTCTGGTTAGTTATTTAAGACAAGCAACTGGTCTGTGAGCAGCTGACTATACACAGAGCACTGACACTAATATATAAGGCTGTAACAGCCCAAAGTACTTGTATGCTCGTACAACTTCAAAGTAGGTCCACAGTATTTGGACCTATTATCATTCCCTCCTCATGCAGAGCTTCCCAGAGGAGCTTCAACTCAGATTTTTCAGAAATATTATGTAATTTGCCCCTAATGTGTGGCCAAGCTCTTCGAGGCTCTTTGTCCTCTGTTACTACAGAAAGTCAGAGTCACCATGGAGGTCTGGTAGCCCTGCAAAGCTCTCCAAATAAGAGAGGATCTCCCTCTTCTGGTGTTCCCTCCAGCTCCTACCCTCCCATTTTCATTTGGATTCAAAGCACACACAAAAAAGGAAAATCCAGAAGTTGCAAGCCAGGGCAATACCTGAACCTGGCTGCTCAGACGTCACAAATGCAACCAAGACACTCAAGCTCTCCAAAACCAAGGTCCTGCTGAACAGTGCCACCAACCTATGCACATCACAGCTCCCAAACACGCTGACCAGTTTCTAGGGCTCTTAAAGCACCTTAACTTGAAACTTCACCTGCCCATGAATGCAGACATGGGTTGACATAAGCTTTGGCTCTCAAACTTAAAGCATGACCACGTTAACACATGTCTGTATCTTAATTGCAGTGTAACGTGGTGAGATTTTGTGCTGCCTTTTGGGAGGGAATGTTGACCTATGAGCACAGAACGAAATCTCTGCACTAGATTTTACTATAAGAGCCATATTCTAAACTCAGTAGAGTTTAGAAGGTTTAAGAGCCTAATCCTTGCATATCCACATAGCTCTGTAGAAAAGCATCTCCTCCTACTTGCACCTGCATCCACTGCAGTTGCTGCTGAATGCCACCAATACTGTAACTCCTGGTCTCACCATGCCTTTTTAAAGAGCTAGAATGCTACACAGAGAACAGCCACAATCCTTTTCTTGATGCAGATGATCTCATTTGCATCTTGAATTTGGCAACAAATGTGGTTTTGAAACAACCAGTCTCAAAATCTATGGGAATTCAGAGAAGTAGGCAAGTGCCTGCTGGTGTGACACTAGTGTGTGACATTAGCCATGGAGATACTCCCTTTGCTGGTGGCTGAGGGAATTTCATTCTCAGGAAAAAAACCTTGTGGAACTTTCACAGCTGGTTTAACAAGGTTGTTACCTTGCACTGGTGCTTCCCGAACTGCCTCTTGGTTGTTTGAAACATGGTTTGGAGCAGCGGGTGGTGGGAGAGATGGACACTCCTCTGTCCATTCTAGAGAGGGCAGAGAGGGACATGTTACTCGTCTCACAACAGCACCGTGAGCTGTGCACACACACTGGGAGTGTGGGGTTCCAGCAGAGGAGACGTGAGAAGCATGGCAAGAGAGGAAACAAAGAGTCATGGAGAGAGGGAATAAAATGAACAGGATGTCCAAAAACCAGCTGTGGAGGACTCTCTATGTCCACATCAACTGATCTGTCTGCTGGGACACCTCACCTCACACTCAAACTTGGGGCTTGATTTGCATCTAAGTGGTCTTGACATCTATATGAAATCTATTCCCCCGTAGCACTTGTGGCATCTAAGTAGAAGAGCTGATGTTGTGGGAAATGGGGCTGCAGAAGGAATGTTGAAGCCTAAATTATTTTCTCCTTGGATAAAAACTATTGTGAAATAATTTGGTGGGAAAGCTACAAAGATATCAAAACAAACCCAAATGCCACAGGCCCCTCGCTGTAGTTGGGATGCATTTAAAGGTAGAAAAAATAAAGAAAAAAAAAAAGGGGTGGGGGAAGGAAAAAAAAAGTGTTTTAAAATAATGAAATTACTTCAGATGTTAGAGCTTGACAACATCTAAAGGTCTTGGGATAAAAAGTCTCCCCTGCAGAGGGGTTTTTCTCTGGTGTGCACGTAAATGCCTGCTCCTCATCCCCTTCCACAGCCTGTGAGTGCCAATGAGACTGGACCTACACCAGCTACAGGGAGCAACTTAATGGCACAGATTAAAGGGGAAAATGTGTATTTTAACTCCTTCTGGGAAGCCTAGAAACTTTCAGGAAATAAAGGACATTAAAAGAAAAGCCCCTCCCCTTTAACAGGAGTGAAAACTACTATGTTTAAGTGGTTATATGGTTTAGATTTTCTCCTTTGCTGCAGGTCATTTTGCCTTGAACCACTAAGGCCACAGAAGGAAGGACAAACACATGGGCTTGGTGCTGCCAAGGGGAGGGAGGGCACATTCCCCCATGAAAACCCCAACCATCACACCCTCAGTGGTGCCAACCTTCTGGGGGCTGTTGCTGTTGCTCGAGTTGTTTCTTCCTCTTCGCTTCAAGAACTGGGTTTTCATACTGGGTTTTCCGGTTGATGTGGCTGGAGATGAAAGAGAGCAACACATTAGGAAACCCCTTTATGTGATGAGCAGGAATGATGGCCAGGCATGAAACTCCTCTGAGGAAAGGAGTAAAATACCAAACCAACCCCACAGCAATGTATGTAGAGCGAGGCTCACCTAGTCATGCCAAAAAAGCATATTTAGGAAAACAAGCAGATTCCAGTATTAATATGATGTCTTGAGCAGGAATGGCTAATTCCTTCAAACAGATTAAAGTAGTAATCTATCTGTGAAAAATGAGATTAAAGCAGACAAGGCACTCTGTCTGACTGCATTTTAAAAGATAGGTCTATATCATCCCTGCTTTAATTAGATTCCTAGGAGTGCAGTCATTCCCTGGTTCACTGAAGTTAAAAAAAAAGACCACAAGACAAAACCCAGCAACTGGTAACAACTGTCAGCTATCTGATCAATGCACACCATTAACAGGGTGTCTTAAAAGTATCTGCAGAGATGCAGGCTCTGAGCTGAAAAGCTGGGCTCCAAATGGCTCAAAATATGTTCCGAATCAGCCACCAGCAAATACACCCAGTGGAAACCAGCATTTGGTGAAACTTCAGCTGTCCTCCTTAGAGGACCATTAGACAGAGTTTGACCTCTATGAGATGTTTAGAGCCAATACTTCCCACCAACCTCAGAAAAGTGAAAAAAAAAGCAGTCCAGCCCCAAACATGGCAGACAACGAATGCACTCTGCAGAGGATTAAGTATTTCATGAAACCAAACAAGGAACACCAGCCACAGATGCCAGGGTGGTGGGGGCAGGTCTGGGGGCTCTCTGGAGCTGATGGCTGCAGCTGAGATGAGCTCAGCAACTGCTCAAGAGCCATTTCTCAATAGCAGCGGGTAGACCTTAGAGAATAATATTAGCTTAAAGCCCATCTTTATATCCAGGCAAAGTTTACTGTTAATAACTTGCTCTTTTATTGTCTGCTGTCCCATGTGTCCTTATAAAAAAAAGAACAACCAATCACTTTTTCAAGTAATTACGATAGAAGCACTCTAGACAGTTGTGTTCAGAACATTTTCTGCTAAAGATCAATATTAAATCACTGGAAAAATATTTAGCTCATCAAATAAAAGTGCGTTAATGAGTTCTGTAAAAGATTTCCCATTTCCAGATATCTTCAGAAAGTTAAGAAAAAAATGTAACTACTTTAAAAATGATATAAACTTTTTAATGATACAGTCATTTCTCAATAAAAACTATTATGCAATAATAGAGTTGGAAGGGACAGAGATAAATGCTTAAATTATAACCATCTTACTAGCTTACAGATAGTAAAATAAACTTATGACACATTGCTGCTACTTTTCTATCTAGTCTCATCACTAACAACTAATGTGCATGTGCATATAAAGTGACAGGAAAAAATGCTGTAAAGACCTCTTGGCATGGTATTTAATAGCCGAAAAATATTCTTGATGTCTTTGGTAAATAAATGTCAAGCCTTAATTACACAGTTTGCTAACCTTGTTTCCCTAGGCACAGATGCTAGGGTCAGAAGTGAGCCAACACAGACAGAAACTGTATTCCATGTCTATTCTAAGGGCTATCATAAGCCATCCTACTAGACAGGAGTGTACACATAATTAAAAATTCATTTTATGGGGTCAGTGAGGAAACAAAACTCCGATCTCTGTTTTCCCAAGGGATTGAGTGATCTGACATCTAGATTAAGAAGCTGTTCTAATTCCAGAGAGAGTCCCATTAGACCTGTAATTCTATTCCTAACCACACAGCCTGATGCTAAAACCACTGCTGTGGCTGTTGGACACACAAGCTCGTCCATTCCTCCTTTTGAGTGTCTTCTGACTTGTAACTGAACTGCTGGTCTGCTTTGCACACTCATAGTTTGATCATAGCACTACATGAAGAGGATTGAGCTCAGTTAATTGCACACTTGTCAATGTCCTCTGGATAAAAGTATTTTGTGAGGTGCTGGGACTCCTGCATGCCCCAACCCCAGGGTATTCCTGTCTTCCTTGAGCTCACTCCTGAAGTTAAACCTCCTCCAAGGGTGCTCCCATCTCCCCTGAGCCCACGCCCACCTCAGCCCTCTCCCATTTCCTATTGCATCCCCAGCCAGCAAGGGACCAGGGTCACCTCCTCCTTGGTCTGAGATGCTCCCAACAAAGCACACAGACCACAGTGCAGGGAAGCCTTCCTCCACCCAACAGCCAGACCAGAACTGGAGAGCAGCACTTACTCTACATAGTAGACACCATATACGGGATCCTCAATTTTCTCCCAACCAGCAGGCAACTCTGGAAATAGAAAAAGCATTACTGAAACCTCCAAGGCAGTGTTTTCCTGACAGGTAGCTGCTCCTGCTCAGCGTGCAAAACTCTTCAATAGCTCAGACTTTGCTTTGAATGCTTTTCAGAGCAATCACAGCCTCCTTTTGAAAGCTGGCATAGCACAGCACCAACATCAGAGCCTGTCCCAGTGGGAAGATGCCCATACTGGTCCCTTTTAGATTTGCTTTTTGCATTAGATGAACAAATGATCGATAAATTTCCTTTTTGGGAGTGCCTCAAGTACCCTCCTGGTTTCACCATCATGGAGCACTGCAGCTGAAGTCGATGCAGGCAACAGGCCCAAGGGATTTTAATGCCATCCTTTGAAGATGGGTGAGGTTATAGCAAGGAGACCACTTCCATCTCCTCTACTAGAGCGAGCCATTTATGCTCACCACCGCTGAAAAATACCTTTTTTTGACTCCTTTCTTAGGGATTTACACTGCACTCAACACAAAGTGTGCATCTTGAAACAGGACAAAGTCAATTTAACATAAATGCCCAGCATATGGACTCCATCTGAGTGGGGCTGCCACACAGATGTATTCCACTGCACAGCACTTGGTGTAAAAACATATATTGCCATAATCACATGTAACAGAGATTTCCTTTTTTAAATTAGCATAATTAACAAAAACCAATTCTGAAGATGAAATTAACATTTGGAAATGTATCCACTTTTGTTCCTGTTGATTTTCTAGGCTGCACATAGTACTTTAACTGTAATTAGTGAATGTAATAAAATCACTTCAGCATCCAACTGAGGGTTATTAAAGCTGTACATATTACTTAAGGGCCTGATCCTTGTCCCACTCATTTAAACACAATGTTCCCGTTGGCTGGGGGTACTGAAATAATAATCCTATTAACAATACAGAGGGGTGTGTTTGTGTAACACTGTGAATCAAGTTGAAGGAAGGTCCCACCATGCTATGGACTGTGCAAGTGTGGTCCCACAGACTTTGCACATTCATTTAAATAAAAATACAATCATAACAATCATACTAAAAAAAGACATTGTCAATAACATGAGTTACTAGCTTACAGATAGTAAAAAAACCTTTTACTACATGCAAAAGAACTTCTCAAAATTTATCACTAAATTTGTAAGATTGATTGTAAATCATATGTTTGTTTATCATCAAATGCAAAGATTTATTTTCATTAATGGCACTAATTGCTGAGCCAATATAATCAACAATGGCCCATTAATTAGAATAAATGTAACTATTTAGTTCCGCATTTATAGATTTCAACTATGTTGCCATAAGGATAGAAACATCTCCAGACTGGAGATGAGCAGAATCTATACACACACACATGGACTAATTACTCAAAGTTTATGTTTGTGTTCAGAATTGGCTGGAGATCAGATGAAATCAATGTTCATGTTTTTTTGCTCCACATGTCCCTTATTCGCAGATATAAAACAGGTTTTCCATTCTTATCAGTATTTTATCCTTATTGGGTTTACCACGTTTGGATTCCTTGAGACATAAGCCATTAAATGCAAGCCAGTGCTAACTTTGGGGCATGAAAACACTCCACAATTTTATCAGTAGATTGAGCTGAAATAACCCTTAGATACTCCTCACCCCGTGCAAGTGTCTGTGAGAACTGAGGCCAAGCTTCAAAGTCTTTTCGCAAAGGGAACTCTCAGGTTTGCAACCCAGTCCCACACAGTGAAAACACTGTGGGACTGCCCTAAAGAGCTTCAGAGCAATTAAATTAAAACCTAGCAGGTAATCAGGGAAATCACAAGTTTTGGCAGCCCTTTCATTGCACTACGGTGAAAGTAGAATGGTAAAGAGACCAAGCTGGGGGTGGAAGAAAAATAAAGAGTGAATGAGGGAAGGGAGAAGTAATGCACAAATGCCTTTAAATGACTTTTCCACATTTTTTTCCCTGCTAAATATCTTTTGTCTATTTCAACTATTAAGTGTTTTTATTTGTAAAGTTTAGACAAATACTTTTTTTTTTGCTTTTCTTCTGTTGAAATGGGTGGTTTGGAATGACATTTTATTTTTCTGGTTTTTTCAAGTATTTTCACAGAAGCTCAGAAAACCAGCTCTTTCCTAACCCCCAAAATGGTATTGTGCTAAAATCCTTCCAGTTTTCTATCTCTGCAGCACGTGTCTATGTTTTCACAAGTAACAACACACAAAACTGCAGCTTTCAACACATTACTTGTTGATTACATAGATGCACTTTCCAGCTTCTGAAACTTCTCTAAAGCACAAGGCAATGCTCTCCACAGCCACGCTGCACAGTCTGGCTTCTTTGGGGCTTTAAATTATTCATCATGGAAGATGACCCAGAGCATTAGATTTTATCACAAATACGAGATTTCCAAACATTTTTGCATTTCAGCTTGAGTGAGCCATATGGTTTTTATTGTGGTACGTGCATGCAGCACTCTGCAGTCTCAGAGCACTTGTCAGCAGGTAAATTCAATGGACAGATATCCAATTTTACACTTTTAAGCCTGGGGTAAATACACAGAATCCTACTGAGATGCTCTTGTTTAGTACCCTACCCTACAGAGGGGATGGATGGATTCCTAAAAAAGAACTTCTCCAACCACCAGGTATTTCATTCACACCCACACATCACTGTAAAGGAGCTGCAGGTGACTTCAGTATATTCTGCTCTTACTGCTGCTCCCTGTGAGGCCAGGAGGACCTGCCCAAGTGTATGTCAAATTCTACTCTAAAAAGCTAAATTTTTGTGTCCTTTTGTACAACCTTCAGTTAAAAAGAGGTGACCTATTACTCCATACTCAACAGAGCTCTTTGGAAAACAAGTTGTCCAAATGCTTCAAGTTTTAATTTTCTTATATTTAAGAACAGGAACTGTTGATAAGCTAAGGAGCTAAATATCTGGTGCCAACCAGCTTATATTAACCACCAGTGCAGTTAGTAGATAGGTCATATGTTTACATGCCCTCTCCCTAACACTCCTGTAACCAACTGAGCCATTCGAAAAAATCTTTTTCTTTACACTGCAACATTTGCAAATCTCAACACTATATCCATGGGTCTGTGAGCTCAATAAAACTTATCTGCATTAAAACAAAGGGACTAGCTCATGATGTCTGAGCAAAACACTTGTGTATTTAAGTGCCTGCAGAACAGGGGTCAGGCTTATCAATTAATGAGTTTCCCTGCATCTATTTTTTCAGCTCTTCTCTTGCATTAGATCCTGGTATCAGACTGAAAGAAGGGAACATTTCCATTTCATTATTGTCTCTACATTTGCCTTTTTTTAACCTATCTCCTACTTTAAGTCACCCTTTGTGAAGACCTTCATGAGAAATCTTTGCAGGTTCTTGGTGTGCATCCACCCACTTCTGATATCACTTGATCTGCAGCTGATTATTTGTATGAGCTGCACATAATGCTAATATACCGCAGAAGTCACTGAATTCTTCTTTAAATTGTTATTTCTTTCAAATTCTTGGACTGAAAGAAATTAGGCCTCCAACATTGTTCCAGGCCTATTATCCAGGAGAACAGTTCCTGGAGTAGTGTTAAAAGTCCACTCAATAGCTGCTGGTGGCTGATGCCATATCAATCACCCAGAAGCAGAAAGCATAATACACTCACTTGCAAGTCATTACAGAAACCACGGGTTAATTCTCTGGTAATACAATCCTCCAGCATGCACAACTATAAACTGTAAATACAGTCCTTTTTAAAAGCAATAATAGACCTAGTGGAAATAAAATCCTATGCAACCTCTTATGCCTTTCAGGTTTCCAAGTGCACTAGAGCATAGCTGAACAGAAATAACAACCCCCTCCACCATCAGTATAAACAGACTGAGCACCGCTGAGATCAGGTATCAAGGCAGCATTCTTCACCAAAAGATGCAGCAAATAGAAGTGTAGCACATCACTGAAAATCATCTGTTTATAAAATCACCTACTGAGGCAAAATTTTCTGCTGTTTTCATTCACAAGCTCAGCAGAAGCATCCTGGGTAATACTGAAACTTTCAAAATCACACTTTGCTTCTGTCGCCTGGGAAATGTCTCTGGCTCCAGTGGAAAAGCATCACTGGCTACTTGTCTTCACCTCTGCCATCTATAAGCTTTTTCCTGGAGCCAGTGAGGTCAGTGGAAAAGCCCCTGACTTCTGCAGGGCCCAGGAAGAAGCAACTACGAACAAACTTTGCAAAATTAAGCCCCTACAGTTTTCTTCAAACTCTGAACCAGTAAGATAAACACTGTAAATGTGCAGCTGGGGGAAGGTTAATGCTTTGTGTGCTAGGGAAGTTTTGCTGATAGATTAGATTTGTTGAAATAAAAAAACTGAAAGATGTAAAATGATACAAAGGAGAAAGTAATTAAAGGCTTAAAACAGTGCAGTTGAAGTCAAACATCAAAACGAGAGATGGATGATTTACCTAGTTCACTGTCCAGTTCCTCCGTGTGTACCCCTTCTTCTCCAAGGGAAGAGCAGTAAATGAGACAGAAAAAATTAAAAGAAAATTTCAGATACCGGCACCAAGCAAGAAATTCCCTAGAGCAAACAGCAGAACCAGCACTAATTTTCTACAGACCGAGCCCAAAATTTCCATTTATCACACATTAGTGATCAGAATATTGATGGATCTGGTGTAGATAATGAAATAAGTGATTCTCACATTCTCAAATTTTCTGTATCAATTGACTACTTCCATGACACAGGTGAATAGGGCAAAGTAATGTATTTGTGGTGTTCTCTTCTCCCTCAGATCTTAATGGCCTGACCTTCGCAATCTGTTCTGTAGACACACGGATCTATCAGAAGGCCAGACCTGAATACTAATAAAGAAATCTGAGAGGAAAACCTTGCATCTCAATAAGAACTAATATAGCAAGGTTTTCAAGAAAGTACCTAAATTTATGTGCGTACAAGGCCCAATTGACTTCATGGTAACTACTCAGATGATTTAAGATAGACATAAAGCAAAGTGCCTTGTTTAACTGGAGGCACAAGCCCACACTGAAGTCCAGATGCACTGGTGAGGCATATACAGGAATGCAGCACTTTTAGCAGGGCACCTGGGACAAAGATCACATAATTTTTCAAAGACACAAAGCCATCAATATTCACTGTTGCTCCATTTATCATTATCTCCTCCATATTCATAAGTTAACAGTGACACAGATGATTAAAGTATTGCTTAGCCTATAAATAATAATAATGCAGTCTGAAAATGAAAGATGATGACAAAACCAGAACAAAGATGGTAAAAACAATCTTGGGCCTAATACAGCAAAGGGTAAGCCACATAAATGAATGATAGAAGCAAACAGAAGATGCAGTGTCACAGCATTGCTCTTCAAAATCTTGACACCTAAAGAACCACTTCCATGACCTGCTTGCAATATATTCTACCAAAACAGTTGTTAGCATGAAATATGAGCTGCAATTTCCTTTGATAGCCCGAACAACTGGAAACAACCAAACACTTGTTAGGGACACATGTCCTGATTGAGGAAAAAACACAAGGCAACTGCACCCAAACAAACCTGAAACGACATCTAACATTTATAAAAACCACAAACAGGATGGGATCAAGCCTGAAAACTCAGCACACACACACAAAACAAACAAAACACAGAAGGAGTCCCACCAGCTCCAGTGGGAACTCCTCCAAGACACCTTTGCCAAAGAAAGCCAGCTTCTATCATGCAGTAAATTAACCTTCTCTCTTCTTTCTGCTCACAAATTGATAAATACAATTATTCTAACGTGCAAAGCAAGACCAGAGAAGGTAAGCAAGCAGTGCAGCACACTGCTGTACGTAGGAAGCAACTGTTTTAGCTATTGAATGTTAAAAATACTTATTAATGAGCAACTTAGTGAATGAAGTGAAGGGATGTGGGGGAAGATGAAATTAGCTGATTTTAAGGACCTGATAAACAAAAATGTCACTACTCTGCAAAATTATGAACTTAATTAAATAACAAAAATACCAGCTGTATGTTTCTAATCCAAACAAATTCTTCCAATGTTTGTTTTCTAATTGGTAAAAGGACATGAGAAAGACTTTCCCTTCTGCGAGGAGACTTAAAACTAACAGAGGAGCTCAGCCACCCATTGTTGATTCATCCTTCTGGCTGCTCCTTGCCCTGGCTCAGAGCACTGCATGGGACACACTGACCCACAGTGGCACATGCCATCTGTTGGCATCATCAGGGCTATCAACCAGTCTTGCTGGTAGAGAAAGTCAGGTTAGAAGTTGTGCTTCGGGGAAAACTATCCTCTGAAAGAGGAAAGCTTATGCTGAGACTTATCAACCTCCTCTTCAAATTGCCAGCAAAGCTTAACTGGAAGGAGGAGGGAGCTTTGCCTGCATATGCTATTATTTAATTTTGTCCAGTTCTGATTACTGACATATCCATTGTTAGATGCAGGGCAAGGCCTTCATTAATCCAGCTTGCTCCTTGACAGACGATGCTAAAGGTCTGAAGCGGGCATCAGCTCAGTTTGTGCCTGGGCTCTGCACATCCCTGTGGTCTGGGGACAGGCTGCTGTGTGCACTAGAAGTTGGTTGCTGTCCTGCTTCATCATGGCAGCAAAGGCTGCACAGGGAGATTCTCATATCGTGCAAAATCTCACACGTGAAAGGAAGCAGAGGTTGAAAAACTGCGTGTGCAAAAATAGTAACAGCAGTTCCGGAGGCCAGATTGGAACCTACCAGCAAAAAGAGATTGAGTTGACTCTTTTCTGAAATAAAATCACAGTTCTTATCGAGCTGACTCACATCAGTAGGAGGTTTTTCACATTTTGAAAACTAATCTGACAAGGGAAGCACCAACACTGATAAAGTAAACCCTTTCATTTCTAAGATACTCTACGATGACAGCATTGTGTTAGTCAAAATTATGTACTCGAATATATCACCTTTCCATCCGCACAGGTTTTCCCAAACATTTAAGTTATTTTCATCACGATTCCCTTTTTCTTCCAGCATCTCCTAAAGGATGCAGGGAAAGAACCTCCTTTAACAGTCCTCTGCTCTGAACCGGACAGTGGCTTGCATTTCCAACATCTCAAGGAATACAAAATTACACCAGTGTACATTCCCAGTGGCAAAAATCTACACTTTTCAAAAGGAATTTGTTTCCAGCAATCACAACATTAAGTGGACTGCCAGAATTTTACAGTAGAAATGAAGCAATTGGGTTATTTCTGCTCAAACAAGGAAATAACAACATAAGTCTTTCAAAACACGTAAAGCAGGTGGTTGAAGCGTAACACAACGGAGACTCGGTGGCTTCCCTCCTACACAGACATCCAAGGAGCAAACATGTTAGAAAGCTTTGAGTCTTGTTCAGCATCAGTGACTATTCAAAGGCCTTTGTCAAAACAGGCCTCTTACTTCCAGCACCTCTTTGCTTTTCATTAAAAGATCTGCCATCTCAATGGCTATTGTACATACACAGACAGTGATTTTACGACATAACGGATATTGCCTCTATGCACTAATAATTAAAAAAAGTTATTTCTCCACACAAGATATTGGAAAGAAGAAACCCACCTAAAACTGGATCAAACACATCACACTATTTATCTATTTTCAGTCTCTTACCATCATCTTCACATTCTTCTAGAGGCTTCTGCTGTTTGTTCAGGCACCGTGGATCTAGCCAAGATGTTGTTTTTGTGTTATGGCTGGAAACCAAAAATGGAAATATGACCTTTGTTAATAAAGCAGAGCTGAAGTATCAGTGACATAAAAGTACATATCCTCTTTATTATTCAACAGAGCCGAAGGCATACTTTTGCTTCAGAAGAAACAGCAGTACAGTTTATGTTTTACAAAGTAGTCTATCAAATCACAAGGAACGTGGCATTGAAAACACAAAGGTGAAAAGTGAGAATATACAACTTGGCATTCCTGACTGGAAGGATGTATGTGAAAGCTGCAATATTATAATATTAATTCCAAATCTTTTGTCCTTAGTGGTTTATTTTTTAATTTCAGGAGCTGTCTCCAACTCATTTGCCTCCTGATGAAAAGACAGAAGTTTCCTTTCCTCCCTAAACCATGCAGTGATCTTTGTTCCCTCAAAAGACTTTTGACATTTATCTAGATTTGACCCAAGCATTAGTCAAAACCGAAATATCCAGTGAAAACTTTTTAATTACACAAATAAAAAATGCTCTGTCAAAGCCTTTGATGGAAGTTGGGCAGCTTTACTTTCAACTCTTCCTTTCTACAAGTCCCCTGACAGTACCCGATGCCAGTCCCAGCGGTGAAGGCTGCATAGTAAACAGGCTTAAAACACATTTTTCCAGAAATTATTTTCTCCCATCATTTCATTTGCATACACAGACAATCTCGTAATACAATGCCTCTTCTACAACCTGATGACATCTTAGACATAACCTGCAAAGACATCCCTCCAGTCCCTGAGGGATCATTTATCTAGCTTAGCCTTTAACACTGCTTAACAGTTTAAAGTTTCAATACTGTAGTAATGCTATTTACTTCTCCTTCAAGGTCTCAGAGAGGTTTACAAACTTAACCTTAGCCTCACAACAGTCTCATGAAGCTGGAAATGATGTAATGAGGGCTGTGATCCCTCAGGAGCTAACAACTGACCAGCAAACTTGTATTTTACTGCAGGAAGAGGGGAGTACCCCACTCCTAGGATTCGAATGTGTAAATAAAATGTCCTTATTTTATGCATCCTACTACCCAGCCCTCCCAAGGCAGGGTAAGCAAATGTGTTTAATCCTTCCGTGTGCTTCAGAGCAATTAATCGCCAACTAGAAAACCGAATGGCAGAAATTCAGCAAGTCAGGCAAATTAACAGCAATAAAGCAGAGGGGTTCTGCCAACTTATAAATAAGAAAGTCTGTAGTCTAGCTGGGAAAGAGGGTGGTGGGAGGAGAGCAATGGAATATTTGCATATTTCTTGCTAACCAAGGGCTCACAACAGTGTAGTTTGCTGAGGCACAGACAATTTGGCTAAATGCCTTTCAGATCACACACTCAGAGGGACAGGATTGTGTTAGACCTGTAACACACACACATCTACAAGCAGGGTAATGAGGGACTGGGATACTCTGGGTAATGAAAATCCCAATTAAAACACCAGAAAAAAAAAATCATCTCAGGAGCCAAATCGTTTCAGCTACAAGCCGCCAGGATTTGTTCTCCAACACGCAGCTCTGGCCCCACTGGACCTGTGCAAGCAGCTCAGATGTTCCTGCACTGTTCCCTTCAGCACCCTGACTTGATAACCCAAAGCGTTGTAGATGACGGTAGAGACATCTGAGCCAGCTTGGGTCCACACAGCTCATTAGCTTGCTCTCTTAATTTGATACAAATCAAACTAAATTGTTCCTAGGCTCAGGGTGTCCTTAGAATTAATAGAGCTGCAGTTAGACAGTGCAGCATTCACACTACCATGTTCTTGCACAAAATCACTCCCTCTGCATATTCATCCTCCAAATGGTCAATCTGCATTGCAGGGAAGGGAGCAGTTGGTGTGCTACCAGATTTTCATGTCAGACAGTTGTGTATGCATGCTACATTCTTCCACCACCTATATGAATCTCCTGCAAAAGGTCTAACTAATTATTTAAGGTGCTATAGTCTTGCATTGCCAAGAGAACATACACACACAGACTACAGCAGTCAGGGGGATGGGTTTTGGGGGAATTGGTGGCAACAGTAGAACCCCTGGTTGAAGCATCTGTAAGGAAGAACAGTGGGGAACCACATAGGGACTAAAAAGGGAGCAACTGGCTGCTTGGGCAGCATTTAGTGCTCATATTTATCCTTCTCTAGGGAGGAATATGGCAGGCTAGATGGGCTATTATTCAGGCTGTGTGATAGACATTAAAGCCAGAAAGTACGTCAAAGAATGAGGCACCCTGAGGACAGGATGAGGGGTAGAACACCGTGTCTGGGATAATGAACACATCTCAGTTTCATCTGATATGCAGCTGATGAGAATTTGCATTGTGCCTTCTAGACTTTGGCTTACACTAGGGGGTTGGTGAAGCCTCTTCAGGTAATGCAGAGTGCCCTGGAAAATGGGTCTTTTGTTACAGCAGCCCTCTCCCAGCTGGTGAAGAGCTGCTGAGGTGCTCTCAGTCCTCCCAGCTTCTCAAATCTTCTGGCACTCTTGTGTGTTCTCCTGCCATTGCAGCCAAGGGAAAAGCTGATGAACTCTTTCCTTGGCCCTGTCCAAAAGTCCCCTCTCCTAATGATGGAGCAGGACTGACCCCCTTATTGACCTAATCCAGCATAATTCTCCAGAGTACCAGAAGGGGCAGAGGAGGCTCTTTGGTACTAACTGGCCATTGGCTTTTAGTACATAGACAGAGGATCTCAGTTTCCAAGACTGCATTAAACAGACCATAAAATCCAAAATCAATTCCTCATCCCCCCTCCTCCACTTAGGCCACTAAGGTCTTGAGTTCCAAAGGCTAATTGAATTTTAATGTCTACCTAAACTCTGTGCAAGAAATCTCTTCTACTAAAGGGTCCCATTTTGTAAGTTACTCCTATCTCAATAAATCTAGACAAGTATAATTAGGCACTATTATTTATGGCATGAAAAAATCAATATCATCATAAAACTGCTGACAGCACTCAGCTCTCAGGCAGAGCCTGCAGAGCACGAGGTGCTTTCCCAAACTTACTCAGTGCCTGCTCTGCACTGAGCTATGCCTCCTGCAAACCACTGGAGCATGTTAACACATTTGGCCCATTTGCTCTGACAAGAGGACAACACACAAAGTCCATTCCCTGGCTCTGCTGCCTCCTCAGCACGTGACTGGAGGAATCCTCTCTGCTGCATTATGCACAGAGGCAGGCTCCACAAATGAAGTCTCAGCCCTTTCAATTAGGAGCTTTCATTCCACCCGTGAAAACAACTGGCCCATATTTGATAAGAGTCTGTTGCTTTTGTAACTATCCTCATGAAACAAGCAATTCCCTCTGCCTTTGAACTCGGGAGTAATTTGGATGTTAATCCAATCAGGAAATGCAAAACCCCTTCAGAAGCAGTAAAGAACTTGCAGCTCTTCAACACAACTGTACACGCTAAATATTTAATACAGACATACACACACAAAACACATCCACGGAAGTTTGCTCATGCCCAGAGAGAGATGGAATGAAAACAAGAAAAGTGTGCTTTACTCTATAAAATAGACTTCTCCGTTCTCGGTGTAGGCCATCTCCCAGTTTTCCGGCAGAGGACCTAGGTTGTCCTCGGCAGAAGGAGGTAGGTATTGAGGGAGGTTCTGAGATGGTTCCGTGGTGGGGACGTTGGTGTGGCTATCAAGCGCGGACGGCGGGGCTGTCTCTCTTACGATATGTGTGTTATGCTCGTCTTGGTCACCAGACTCTGCTGTAGAACAAACAAGCACAAACAAAATTGACAGTCAGTGTTTTTTTCCTCCTGTTTTCCTCTCCAGGTTTATCCTTGCAGTTTTCCTCTCCTTGCTTTTTAATTCAGGAACAGATGAACCGAGGGCAGAGACGGCTCAGTCTTTTTGCCAGCAGGGATGAGCTTGCTTTGCCCACACATGCTCTGCCAGCCAGACCCTCGCCAGCACAAATCAGGAGCTGTGATCAGCTCCTGTGTTCACTCTAATAGGCCCTGCTGAGGTACCAAAGCCTTCCAAGCTGGCTGAGGCCAGGGCTCACTGATGTAGACGAGTTCAATGGGCTTCTGAGCAGGCTTACAAGTTCACTCCTGCAGTGCCAATTGTGGGACAGGGATTAGGAGAATAAAATTTCCTGTTTGAAGAATGATCAAAAGAGGAGATTTTTACATGGGCAAAAGGTAGCCAGGAGCTCAGAGTCAAGAAGCTAATGGTGAACGTGTTTAGTGCAGTGTGTTTTCTGAAATAAAAAATAAAAATAATTATCAGTGCTACAGCACGTGTCCACTAGTGTTGCTCACTAGTGCCTGCTCTAGCTGTCTGAGAAGGTTCATTTCACAGCTCATCACTATATAACTCAAGGGTATTTTATGATGTATCTGGCCCTTGTCCTTCTAAGGAAACATTTCTGATGCTTACACCCATGCAGTTTAGAGCTGTATCCATGAGACACTGCTGCTCATTCCCTAACCACAGTAAATGCCCTTCACACACCAGGCCTGTGCCCCCAGCTCTTTCACAGAGAGGTTTTGGCAACAATAGACAAAACCTAAAATTGCTTCTGTGTGTAGACAACAGGGATTTCTTCTGTTTGGTTTTTGCAGGTGTTGAAAATCAATGGCAGTACTTACAAACCACCCGAGACCACCAGTCTCCAGTACACATGGCAGGCAAAAGAGAGGGATCAGAATCACGCTCTGCCAAGTCCCCAAGCTGTGGGACTGAAAGAGTTTCACAGCCAAGACCTCACCTCCACTCTCCAGATCAGAAACCATGGACCTCCTCAACTCACAGCCCACAGCCTTCGTTTTTGGGGGGGCTTCTAACTGCATCTCCTGCACTATTTCTAGTCTGTGTTCTGCCAAGACAATATACTGAAAACTACAAACTCAGAGAAGAGGGAAGAATGTAGACTATACCAGTACCCTCAGCTGCCTGTTTTCCAGCCTTCCTGGCATTTAATATTTTTAGGTAGAGGCTGACAAGATAAAGAAGCATGAATGAATCATTGCCAGCTTCAGACTGCGAGTGTAAACATGCCAAAGTCTGGAAAACACAAGTCACCGAGAGGTCTTCTAAGGAAGCAGGAGCATTTTAATATGGCTAGCAGGCTTACATGTGAAATAAGCATAAGGAATCACTTTGAAGGATGAGAAATAACTCTTTTCTCGATTCTGTGCCCATTAAATGGAGGCAAGGGGCCAGGGAGTGATAACATTGTGACAAATGAGCTGCATCTTCCAGCATTTAATCTTGGGAAGGTAAACAAGGAAGAGAAATGATGCTCAAGTTAGTTCAGGGGCATCAAACTGAGATAGGCAGCAAGGGGGTCAAATAGCATCTCCCACCAGTTTCCTCCCCAAACCAGATCTTGTGAAAAGGGCTGAGGTTGCTGCCACGTCACAGCATGTGAGAAACTAGCCTCCAAAACCTTGTAAAGCTGCTGGTAAGCAGAGACAGAAACTCCAGCCTGGGAGGGATTAGGCCAACCAGGGGTGATCTGGGTTAGAAACACGTAACAGGTTACACCCAAACAGGGTAAAACCCTCAAAGCCATTTGACAGTTTGGCCTAGAGAGAGCCAAAACTAAAGCTCAGCCTAAACCCTTTTGAAGCTCTATACAGAGGTCAGAGTCAGGACTTTGATAGGTAGGAACTGGAATGACAGCTCCTAGGACTCATCAGAGGTTGGGAAGGAAAACTTTGATGGTGGTAGGAAGTGACCAGAGGACAAAGGACCAAGTGCCAGTGATGGTGAGCACCCACAGCAAGCAGGTGCTTGAAAGGCTTGAAGGTGTGGATAATGCTGCTTGCTAAGCATCAAGCTCAACAGGAGCTAGGAAGATGAATCCAGTGCTTGAAGCTGGGCTGAGGAAGTAATGCTCTAAGCACTAATAAATACCAGGATTGTAGACATGGGGAAGAACTCTTGCTCCTCAGAGCTTCACAAGCTCCCAGTTGGTTCCTGTGCAAAGTCAACTGATCTCCAATAGTATTTTTCTCTGAATCTCCCTGCACAGCACTTGACTTCAGACTGCAAAAGCTGCCAGTGATCTTTCAGCCAATGCTCAATGGTAGCCCCAGTGGAACTGAGATCTGTGTTCAGCAGTGCACAAGGCCTTCACGAAATGAAGAGCTTGTACTCATGCTTCAGACCTCATTCCTGCAGCAAACAACTCTCAGTTTGGTGGAAGGTACCTTGTGAAAGAGTCCCTAGCAGTTTTGTGACAGGTATCTCTAGGTGCAAGGAAGAGGAAAGGACAGCAACATATTTAGGAAGGAGCGATAATTAATTTCAAATGTAATCCTAGTTGAGCCATTTCACACTGTTTATAGCTGTCAGCCATAGCTCATCCTTGAACTTCCTGCAACTAAAAGATTACAACTTTTTCCCAGATTTTCTCATCCAGCTCAATCCCACAAGGCCTTTTGAGAAGACACAACTGTGCATGTGATTGTCCCACTTGGACATCTGCCATTCAGGTGTTGTTGGCCAGTTCTGATGGAGATTGACATCTCTGCAAGAAACCCATTAAAAACAAAATCCCAGAAAGATCCCGCTCCACAAACCTCCCCCATGTATCCTAACCGATGGACCACGATATTTCTGATTTACCTGTGAAGCTACTGCTCATTTCAGGTACATCATCCTCTTCCTCATTCTCTGTATGCACTATGCCAGCATTTTGCATATCATTGTAAGACTTGGTTCGCTTTGGAGTCGACTGCTTGGAGCCAGACTGCAGGTTTTGCAAAGCATCGGTGGAAGTCACTTTCCCACTGAGGGGCTGGCTGGGAGGCTTGGGCGTTCCATAATAGTTACCTAGGCAATAGAAACACATTTGCATCTTCAGAACAGAACAGTTTATAGCACTGAGACTTGTATTTTATTTTCAGTTCCATCAAAATCTTGTCTCTCCCCACAAGTAAGTCAGTAAACGAACACACGCCATTCCCATTTGGGGGTGGGGGGAGCATATTCCATCTCTGGAGCAGACAGGGAAATATTTCTTGCCTTTTAAGTTATTCTTGTAGCATCTAAAAGGAGAAGTAATGGTTGCATTGTTTCGGTGCATTGAGCGTACAAGGGCTAAACCAAAAAGCAGTCATGGTGAATAGCAAAACTTCATCTCGTACGTCTGAATTTCAATTAGTAGCCTTTTTACATGTGTGCACCCACACAATGCTGTGGCAGATCTGGAGTGAGCCCTGCAGAAGATAAAAAATTCATGACTGCTATCACCCAGAGAAGTGATGAAAGGCTCGATGGCCTGCTTTAATACACAGGTTCTTTTAGGGTGGATGCTGCATTTAAAAAGCAAAAACTATTCTCCCTCTAGAAGAAAACTTTGTCAAAGGCTAGAAAAGGAAAGGCACCACGTGGCACTGCTTTCTTCAAAGAGGAAGCTCAGCAGTTGGGTCAACTTGGGTAGAAGTCAACAACCAGGCCTTGAAGCAAAACTTGAAGGGACAAGGATGCACCCACAGTTATCCAAACACACAGCTCTTGGCAGCCATCACCAGATGTGATGCAAACAGTGCAAAGTGCTTGGGATGCTTCATTGTCATTTGAAGTGACCATGGAAGAAACAGAGAATAAGTGCAGGTTCACTGATGCCAGAACCGCTTGGAGGGATTTCACTGCTCCTGTTTCACTTCACCTCAAACATCTCAGTAGTGTTTGACTTGTCCTGAAACGCTCCACAGGAACCTCAGGTCTGGAATTGGTTCTCACATCACTGGGCATTATAGGAATTCAGGCCTAATGAAAGGTGTATCTTTCTTTTACTTGTTATACAGTGATCTGTGATATGAAATAGTTTTACATAAAACTGCCCAATTTTTTTCTTTCAAGAATGATTATTAACTTTAACTTGCCACCTTCAGATTCCAAGGGTGAAATTTAAAAATACTCCTTATTCTCTCTGGCATGACAAAATATAAATGATGCCTTCCCATATAGCTTTGCAGAAACCCATGTGGGGGTGTACACATTTAGCATCAACTGTGGCAGCAGCACAAAATCCTTCTCTAAAATATATATGTACATTTGATAACATTTTTCATCTATCTCCACAGGCTATGTATAATCTGAAAGCCTTATTTTTCAATTTTTCAGTACATAACTACATCATATATATAATATCTACTCCCCAGAAAGTGTACTTGCCCCTTTATTACTCGTCACACTAGATGGAAACCACATGCCAAAGGCAGATTATGCAGACATTTTAAAACCCCATCTGTGCTTAAAAAGGTGGGGGTTTAAAATTTATTTTAATACACATACATGTGTATTTTTGTTTCAGAAGCCAACAACATCATTTACACACTGAGATATAACACTGAGTTTAAAGTTAGGTCTGCATTGACCTGTCCCACTGCTGTACATGGCAGTTCCAGCTCACTCAACACATCTAACACTGCTCAGCCACCACACATTTGAGGTTCAAAATGACATTTCCTTATTTCAATTTGGAAATACTACTTGGTTATCTCAACTCCTGTCCAGCTGACTGAATTGCCTTTCCCATTAGGTCATCTAAGTTCCTTGCAACCCCAAAGCTGTGTTGTTACCTTTAGGATAAGGCCACAGGGATCATGCATGTCCTAGCACTTGTAGATCTCAGCCTGCTACTCTGGAAGGTCTCTGGACACAGCAGGAGCAAGGGAGACCAGGTATCACCCTGGCTCAGGCTGGCAGAGTCCACCTGAGAAGACCACTCTGGACACACATTTTACCTTTCCCCTTCAATGCCTTCCAAGAATAGAATCATAGAATTGTCAGGGTTGGAAGGGACCTTAAAGATCATCCAGTTCCAACCTTTCTGCCATGGGCAGGGACACCTCCCACTAGAGCAGGTTACTCAGAGCCCCATCCAGCCTGGCCTTCAAAATGTCCAGGGATGGGGCTTCCACCACCTCTCTGGGCAACCTGTGCCAGTGTCTCCCCACCCTCACGGTGAAGAACTTCTTCCTGACGTCTAAGAACTAGAAAAAGTCTTCCTTATAGAGCTCAGGCTGGAGAAGCCAGAGAAGCTCCTTTCTCCACGCTTTTACAGCCAGAGTACTAGGACAGCAACACGTGCAGGTTTGTCTTAACAAGGTGTGTTGGAGCCTGTATACAACGTTGTGGATCCAGCTCCATAGAAGCAGCAACACTCCGCAACGCTTTCATCTTCTGTTCATCATTTCAGAATCTTAAATGTACATTGATGCATAATTTATAGGGAGAAGGAAATTACTTCTTCTGGAAAGAGCCTCTAATGGAGATGGAGGCTCCACAAGCAGGTTGAAGTCTCTGCTACAGAACTGATTCTTATGCTCTATATACTGCAGGACTATTTTATACAAAAAGAGGAGGAATGAGGGAGAGAGAGTGCAAAGGGAAAATGCAATGGTAGGTGGGCAGAAAAGGGATAATCTAATCCTATCCTCTTCAGCATTTCTCCTAAAGAATGCTGCTACTTTGGGGAGGTTTCTTGTTTGGTTTTTTTTTCTGTAGATAAAAATATGTGTTTTCTAAAGGATGTTAACTGCTAAACAGAGATATCCATGTATGTGCCATATACACGAGAAAAGCTTTTATTTATGGCACTGCACATCACTATTTTGTGCAAAATTTATTTCAGGTCTGTTGTAAATGGTTAAATCTTTCTGCGATGCATGCAACAAAGTGAATGAAGGGGATACATAGATATTGCTAGTGTCGATTTCTATCTCTCCTGGACAAGAACATAGCATGGGTGTTACCTCCTGCAATTACAGAGAAATATATGATTATTTTGAGTTTGGTTCCCTTTCAGTCCCTCTAGCAAGACTGGAGTTCCTAACAGCCCACAGAGAGCTGTTCTTTAGCAGAAAAAGAGGCTTCTCTGAAGTATTTCAGATTTGCTTACACCAAAATCATGAGTCACTTTTCAAACCAGTCATGGTTGTTGGTACTACTATTCACTATTATTATTACTACTATTCACTATTATTATTACTATCCACTATGTGGGAGGCGTCCCTGCCCATGGCAGGGGGGTTGGAACTACATGATCTTTAAGGTCCCTTCCAACCCTGACAATTCTATGATTCTATTAGTGAATAATTATTCTCTTTCAACATAGTATGCTGTCTTAGATGACCCCTACAAGAGCCTATGAACACATACAAAGGGGCAAATAGGAAACTGAAACTGAGGATGGTGCTGCACACATGTGGTTTGTTTTGCAGAATATGGGAAATGCAGCCATTGGGGTTGGCCTTTTTTCCTCCACAGGAGGCAGAGTCAGGCTGAGTCAATATCCCAGAAAAACACAGCTCTTGCTTCAGATCCACACAGGGACATAAAGGTTTGGGCAACAACTCAGTTTATGATGAGAAACTGCAAAAGAAAGCTCCAACCCGGCTTCCAGGTGACATGGAGAATGAGGGAAAATGGAAATACTCTTTTCCTCATGTTTGCTGGATGCAGTCAAACTTATTTCTCTTCTCTAAGCAGTTCTTTTTGAACACATGGCATGTGGGCCTGGGTGTGGGGACAGACACATCATTAGGAGGGACTGGCACTTAAAATTATCATCAAAACTCATGTTTAGTCCTAGAAATTACAAAGGGAAAATATTTACCCTGTGACTCACATCCAGACATGCACCATTAACGACTGAGTGAACAGCCCAGCAAGAGTTCTAAAACACTCAAACTAGACATTGTTTGTTCAAATTAAATTGTCAATGTTTACGAAAAAACATAACATTTCAAAATATGCTTTAACAGTGTTTTGTGAGCCACTTGTAAGCGTAAAGAAGGGGCTAACTTCATAGCCAGTGTAATTTGTATTGAATATCCAATCAGCTCTAATTATTAACAGCATGTTACATGTGCATACACAAGCATCTGCCATCCCAGAGGATCCCAAAACATTTTCTAAAGTCAGCAGAGTAGTTATGGCAGGACTCCCCAGGGTGCTGAGCTCAGGTGAAGCTCTGTAAAACTTCTGAGGACCGTGCCCCTAATGTGATGTCTCAAAGCTGGAAGAGAGCAGCCCATCTCCCAGATGAAGGAGACTTCTTGATGAAAACAGCAGGAAAATCTCTGCTTTTCTGTGGAAACGCCAGTTCTGAAGCAGCACCTTCCATGTCAGATTCCTATGGGAACTGGGCTTCTAAGCTTTACCCTGTTCTCAATCACATTTGGATCCTGCCTACAGCAACTGAATTAATAGCTAATAACCATGCATTCACTCAGATGCACATGCTATTAACTGAATTCCTCGTCACCACCTTTCACTAGCCCTTGTTTTATTCAGTCCCTTGGTGTTTAAAACTTATTTAACCACAACAGAAGCTTGATGGCAGCTTTTGCAGTGAAAGCCATGACTTAATCCATGCATTTAATCCAGGAGAGTGCAAAAAAATAACAATAATAATGAAAAAACCCAGAATAGCTGTTTGGAATGAGTTGATTTCATCTCCTTATCTCTAAGTGTCTGTAGTTTACACATTTTAGCATCATTCACAGCAATTAGACTTTGGTAACAGCTAATCACAACAATAAGACAAGTTCTCATCATCATAACACTTCTTCCTCTGCCAATTCAAGTCGTGATCACAATCAATGAAAGCAAATTTACAGCAGCTTCTACCCTGTCCTGCAGCTTATGAATTAAAGCAACACTGTCAGCCAAGAGAACTTTCCTTCTAAGTTGTAATGGAAAATTTGTCTTATATTTCAAAATTGCAAAACATTTTTATTTAATATTCTCCTGATAGGCAGTAATTTCACAGACAACCTTAAGTTGTTTACAAGACCTAGAATTTAAAATGTAATTCACAAAAATACACCAATTAGCTACCCTTAAATAAAATAAGGATCACTCTAATCCATAAAAACTTCTGCCCATCAGCATTCAGTTCAATTCAAGTTGAAAGGATTCCATCCACCCAAGATACTGTTTCTTGAATGGGTAGACATGCACAAGAACAGAGACACAATCTAGAAGGGTCTGAAGTGGAATGGATACAGAATCACAGAATCAGAGAATGTCAGGGATTGGAAGGGACCTCAAAAGATCATCTAGTCCAATCCCCCTGCCGGAGCAGGATCACCTAGATGAGGTTACACAGGAACATGTCCAGACGGGTTTTGAATATCTCCACAGAAGGAGACTCCACAACCTCCCTGGGCAGCCCGTTCCAGTGTCCTGTTACCCTCACTGAGAAGAAGTTTCTTCTCATATTTAAGTAGTAGGTGTTTCACTGTGCAGAGAGGGACAATGAGACCATGGAGCTTGCTGGCGTGGGGGAGCTGACATGGAGAGGTGAAAGAAAGCAGTGGAGATGTGTGCAAGCTCAAGCATGAGCTTGAGCATTCATCCCAATGGAAGAATGCAGTCCCAAACCACATATTTCAGTTATAACCTGCAGATGTTGCCTTTCCAGTAGCTATTCTCTTTTCTAGGGGAAGAGAATTTATCTTGCTTTCTGGTGCAAAGAGATTTAAGCCTGGGACTGGGAGCACATTTGGCTCTCAAGAAAGGACCATACAGAGTTCTTGCACTTCTGAACGTACTGACACCTACCATGAGGCAGAATTCTGCAATTATAAAAATCCCAAGAAACTCAAGAGCCTCTGTGTAGCACAGAGGACCCTGCATCCACAAGAAGTGCATCTGCTCTTCAAAGCCACCACTCTGTGTTAACAAGGACTCCATTAACAGCTCACGTTTTTAAAAGCTGTTCATAGCTCACTGTGTTGATGCAAATGGGTATTTCTGGAGAGAAACTTGGAGATAAGCAGCAAAATTAAGCAAGGCCTTGACACGAAGACGTTATATGTAATTATTAATGTAATTGTTTTCTTGCCTGAGATGCAGCTCTTTTAATCTGCTCTATACAAGAACCAAAACAATTGACCCTTAATTTTAGCAGAAGAGCTTCTGCTCATCCAATCCAAGAGTGCTTGTGTCTGATTAGCAGAGGCTGAATTGATTCCTGGGAGCAGAGCTCCTGCTGCCATGTTTTGTCTGTTCTCTTCCCAGATCACATTCTGCTACAGATTTCTACATTTAGATGACAGATCTGGCTGCTGTCTGTGGGATTCACCTAACTGCAACTGCACATTGATTAGCAATTGCCTTGAGGAAATTCAGAGTATCCAGGCAACCAGGAGGAGGCTGTGGATACAGCATCTGGATCGGAAGCAAAACACAGGCAAGGAAAGAGATCTCAGAGAAATTAACCCACAGTCCATGCAAATCCAATTTGCTTTAAAAAGTAGATTCTCTGTCAATTTTTGTGGTTACTAATGGTGAGGTTAACCGAAAGATCAGTCCAGGTTTCTTGTTAAATTAGTCAAAATGTTAGAACATGCACATTTCAATATATGTCTGAAATTTAACACATACTCCAATTAGTGTTCTTATAGGCAACGACAGCACAGCAGAAAGTCACCTACAGATTAAGTCAGTCTCATTTATTCTGATTTTTCCTGTGTTGAGATATCATTAAGTATTGCCACATGCTATTGCTAAAACTCATGTACAGCTCCATCCAAGCACATTTAATGCATGAAAATTTCTAAAACAAAGCAAAGATCCCTAAAGTAACACATGAACAGTAAGACCTTGATGGTCCTATGAGATGGCTATGAAGGTGTTTCCTGAGCCCAGCTGTGTTACAGCAACTCTTATATCCACATGCAAATACATTAAAAAAAAATTGTAGAGAGCATAAATAAGCAAGTGCTTGGGTATGGTATATACAGAGAACACAGGAGGAGCAGCTGGAACACACCTTGCCTAGCACAAGGCTGTAGGAATCAAGAAAAGACCATGTTGAGCCATTGCAATATGCAACTCTTCTTGCAAATACTTCAATATTTATATATATACTCCCACCACAAGGATGTGTCCCATTAACACGTTGCCTCTCCGGTGGTTTATAGCAGCTGGCAGCATGGGTGAGCTCTGCAGTGGCTTGTAGAGGTCGGGCTGTTGCCCAGTGCAGAAGAGGTGCCCAGCTGCAAGGGAGTGAGGAGTAGACAATTCTAGAGACCACCTCAAGCACATCCAGTACCAACAAATGGTGCCAAAATGGGCCAGGCTTCCATCTATCAATGGACTACTATGAACAGCCTCCAACACGCCATACTGTGAGTGAGAGAGTAAATAATGCCTTAAAATAACCTGAAGTCCAACTTAGGAAAAAAGCAAATAATTCACCATATCTGTTTTCAACAGAGGTGTTTGGGAGCAACCTTTTTCCCCAGTGCTTGGATTTTACAATGCATCAAAAAGAATGAAAAACAGACAGAGCTTGCATTGAAAAACTTCTTATAGAAGTGCCTAGAGAGAAGCCAATCAGGAATGCCATAGGAAATTCAAACCCACCCTAAAACCCTATCAGACATCTGAATATTTGCTTTTAGAGTTATTCAGCTACCACTGAATGAAGCATTGCTACCAGATGACACCAATATAGCAGCACTCATGCTTAACACTGATAATTGAACACATGACACCAGATCATGTTGCCTCTTTTTCTCAGTAGTGGTTTAAAAAAATAACAACAAAAAAGAAAGCAAAGTGTCAAAGCCAAAGACAGAACAAGAATCTTTCTGCAGTGCACAGATGTTAATATGTGGATATTCAACATGAAACATTGTAGTGGTGCTCAAGGAGCCATTATGATTTATTGAATCAATCTATAGTATGGAGACAATAACAAGCAGCTCTTATCTTATTAAGCAGAACATGTTCTGCTGCTTGGGCATCCCCAACGTCTGCCACCCTTCCTCGCCCAATCTTCCCATCATGTCTTGCATGCCACAGACACAGCTCTAGCTCTCCTCTCAAGGTTGTACCAAGTTGGTGAGACCCACAGGCTGTGAAGACACCAGGAGAGCAGCAGAGAAAATGCAGCCATTTTGCTCAAGCAGCTGGAGGAGCGAGGCTGCTGCAGGGAGCCCCGAGGAGAGGTTGAACATCAGATAAATTAGGATAAAGGCATCTTGATTTGAAGCATGTTGCTGAATACACCTCTCTACTACAGCTGAAATTCTAACTGCACTATTAAGGTAATTTATTGCACTCATTAAGCACCACAATCGGAGACCCCGTCTGAAGTAGCTGGTTTTATACACTTTAAAAATGTTAGCAAGTCACCCCATTACATCTTAGTCATGAGACTAATGCAGATTACTTATTACTTCTCTTGGCAATCACATAACACTTGTCCCGAGAATGAAAGATGATGCCTTGACAATAATACGCTATAATGTAATAACCCTTCACATGTTATAAAGTGCAGCACTTTTTCTTTCGAGGATCACTAAGTGCTGGGCAGACATTCATTAACACAGCCTTGCCAGACCCCGGTGACACAGCCAGCCCCATTCAAAATTCAGCCACCATGCTAATGTCCCCACATGTCCCTGCACAGCATCCATCTCCACTGCTGTGCTCAGCACAGCCCTCAAATGCCATCACTTCCACTCTCCCCCTCCTATTTGTAAGAGCAGAGAACTGCAGGCATAGGATAGCTGCTGAAATATTAATGGAGAGAGAAATAAGTGTTGTTTTAATATTCTCCAGGCCAGTAACCTGAAGGATAGAGCAGTTACCTGATCAGCAGCTGGGGAAGAAACAGGAATAAAATCCAGAAGTTGTGGATATGTTCAAACCAGCCCTCCCTTGGAGGCCCTGGGAGAGCCCACAATTCAAATGCAGAAGTAATTGCTAAATAATTAGTAACCTACACAACTACTTCCATGCATCCATCAGTATTTTATGCCCTGAAGGAGCAGTCAATAAATGCCTGAGATCACAATTATCATGATTTCCTATCCAGCAGAAGGCCTAGACAACGTGCAGTCTAAAAAGATTTCTCCTCCCTAATGAGTCAATGGGAATTACGAGTGTTGTGTGTAGCTTCACCAGCACACATGTGGTGCAAGGAGCACCAGTACTGGTGCAGCATCACAGCTTTGGGCAGGTATGTCCCCATTCATCATCACTACTCTCCACTTCATAGTATTCCCTTTCCTTCATCTCTAAATCACCTAATTATATCGTAATCAAAACCAACCTTATCTTTGCAATTGTTTGATTCCTACTCAGTACAATAGTTAGCATTATAAATAATAAAAACCATGCATTAAAGGTATTATTTCATTGTTCTTCAGAGAGAAATAGCAGATTATTTCCTTTTGCTGGATTCCGTCCTTCTGGTTTAGAATAAGCCACCACTGGCAGGGTCAAAAACACAATCAACATGGTGATGCATGGTTTCAGCTCCAGCTCCTGGATCCATGTGATCAGCACATAGCTTTCATTAGGGGAAAAAATGAAGTTTCTAGGCTTTATGGCTAAAAATCAGCATGTTGAAACTGGAACTAAAAGCCTCAGGAATTAAGGCTTGCACACCCCCTCCCACCTGATCAACAATTTTTGGAGCTTTTTGGGTGCAGAACACATCAGGGAGGTGACAGGTGACTAGAGAAGCAGCTGCTGTGCCTGGGCTGCATTCACCGGGATGTGAATCAAAAACTGCCCAGAGGAACCTACTTGCAGAGCACCAGAAGAAACAATAATGATGTTATGCAGCCCAGTAGGTAGGCACCACCTTTTTTTTTCCCTATTCAGCTTACAGTTTCTCTCTTTGCAATTAGAGCTCTTTCAAAACAGAAGTTGTTCTTTCAAAACCTGATACAGTCTCCTACTCTTTTATGGTTTCCAACTGTTCTCTTCTGCTCATTCTTTATTCTTTCCAAATCAATAGTATCCATATCAGCATCTAAGTCCTGTGCATTACCCCTCTTCTGATGGATCCCTGTCTATGCCTTCAAGAAGCAAACAAATGTCATCCACTGATGCCAAAACTTTAGCTTGATCATTCAGGCCAGACTTCCTTTCCAGCTACTAAAATATAGCACAAAGAAGCAGAGCATACATCCCTCTCTCCCCCACCACATGCAGACCCTTATACATTAAGGGCCAGAAGGGACCTTGGGACCACCCTGACCCCATGAGCTTATGGCTGCTGGGCACACAAAAATGTCCCCATTCATCATCACTACTCCCCATTTCATAGTATTCCCCTTCCTTCATCTCTAAATCACCTAATTATATCGTAATCAAAACCAACCTTATCTTTGCAATTGTTTGATTCCTACTCAGTACAATAGTTAGCATTATAAATAATAAGAACCATGCATTAAAGGTATTATTTCATTGTTCTTCAGAGAGAAATAGCAGATTATTTCCTTTTGCTGGATTCCGTCCTTCTGGTTTAGAATAAGCCACCACTGGCAGGGTCAAAACTACAATCAAGTTCAACATGGTGGTGCATTTAAGAAGAAGAAAAATAAAAAGGTAGGAGCAAAATGCAGCATAAACCAAACCATAATTGAAGTAATCTGAGACTATAAAGCTGAGCAATAATAAAGACTCATGCATTAGAAGTCTATGTTACGGTTGTGGTCTGGGTTTTTGGCAGATTGGGTTTTTTTATAAACTGCTGGTGTATTGCAGCGTTGAGTCTGAATCACATCACCTTCCAAGATCTAATCAAGATCAACACTGTCCTGATCAATACAGTTGTAAAATAAGATTTCCAAAGAAAGTACAACAAAGCCATTAGAGAAACCTCGGAAGGCAGCAAAATAATTTCTTGAAGCTGTAAGTGAAAAATGAACTGTATTTATTTCACATTACAATCAAATCGTAATGTGTCTCCATGCATATGTGCACACATGCATCATCATTATTTGTGTTATTCTTATTGATTTTTCCTTCCATAGGCCAGCTCTCCACAACCACTACGCACCAGTGTCATGATGTCAGTGGGGAAAGAGGCTCCTCAGCATTTCTGACAAATTATTCCTCTTGTGTTCAGGCAGTTCTATCACCCACAGCAATGAAATACACATTAGACCTATGAGGAGTCAACCTCATCTTCAGCAGCTCCGAAGAGCAACCCATGAAACCTAAACAGTTTAGCTGCTGCTGCATATAATCACAGAAGCAATGAAACAACCATGTTATAACTGTCCCAGATGGGTACAGCATTTCCTGAAAACTAATTCCCAGCATGTCCCAGGAGCCAGCTTACAGACAGTTACCCATTTTGTCTTTCCAAGTGGAAAGGTCACCAGAACAAATACGCTCAGGAAGCAATGGTGAGGCAGTTCAGCTGATCTATTTCGAGCACCATGACAAAGAAAACTAATTTAGTGTTATAATTAGAAACATGGAGAGGAAAAAGCTCATTTTGGAGAAGTGCTGCTGCTGGAATGTTAGCATTGGTGCTGATGGAGCTAATCAGCTCAGAGAGGTGGAAGAGTGAAACCAAATTATACATTTAGCATCTTCATGCAAACCAGGTTTGACACCGCAATTGTCTGCAGTTGGGAATAAGTGCAAGGTTTAAAGGTGACCTTACAAGGGAGTTTTACAAGGAGCAGACCAAACAAACAGTGTTTCAGGACTTCTTTTAAGAGCTTGAAAACCAAAACCACATGTCGCAATCTTTTCTGTTCATATTTGATGGCTGCTTTTCAAAGACTATCAGCTATTTGTGTGTAGCTCATATTTTCAAATGTATTTCATGTTTCCTATTAACAGCTGCAAGAATAAGGCTTTTTCAACTTCTAATTACAAAAAGACACACTTAACTTCTTAAAAATTCAAAAATGACATGAATGAGCTGACATACACTGGAAGAACTTTCAAACCTGCAATGTATTTCTTTCCCTTGTCTTCTCAAGGGGTACATCTGAACGTTCTTGGGGGGGGGAAAAAACCCCCCACCCTAAAAAGAATTTTCAGTTTAAAGGAGATAAAGATTGGAGGTCTAGTTACACAAATCCTACTGTGTGCTTAAATATGGCCAATTTGCCTTGCATTTCTCTGGAGTCAAAGCTATCCTTTTCCTGCTCTCACCCTGGTGACATTTCAGTGCCCCTTGGCTGTCTCAGTGCTGTTGTTTGTAAAGCTGTGCCATAAAAAGGATCAACACAATGACCCAAGTTAGAAGTAATTATCCAAGAATAAAGAAGAAAAAAGAAGGCCAAAAGCAGTGCATCTTGTAGCTGCATAGTGGGCACAATTAGGTGATGAAGGCTGTGTATTTAGGGAAGATGAAGGGAAAGAGAGACAGCAGGAGGGAAGAAAAAGTGAACAAGGAGATGAGCTATAGCAGATGCAAAGAATAGATACATTTCACTCACTGCCACACTGCCTTCCCTCAGTTTGTTACTGGATTTCACTTGGATTTTTCTGGTCTACTGATATTAATCTTTTGAAGTAGTTAACTTGAAGGGAAAAGACAAAAACACAGCAATATTGGAAGAGAGTGAAGTAGAGCACTAGGATGGAAAGTGAGAACCTAAGTCAAGCAAGGATGATGCAAGTCTGGTGTTCTACCAGTTATTTGAAGTGTTTTTTCCCTGCCCGTGGCTCCATACCTTCATAAGTTCCTACTTCCAGAAGGGTCCCACTTCTCTCCAACTCCAGAAACTCCTCCACAGTCAGAAAGTTATAGTCCACACCAGGCACTTCTCCTTCTCTCGGAGGGCGGGTTGTGCCTGAAAGGAAAAAATAGCACATTAATATAGTTGGTTTTTTATCAGCAGTTAAAACAGTAAAACCTGATCATAAAGATACCACAGTATCTGTAAAACACAGTTCTGGGAGTCACAGAGAGCAGTGTCAAAACAGTTCAGGCAGAAGTTAGGAGCCCATGTAAAAACAAGACAAAACAGATCACAGGTTGAGCTGGCGGTACCTGTGGTTCCACCCAACGACAATGTTTTTTTGAGTCTCAGAAAGACTCTTTGGCAAAGCAATCTCTCACATCATGTGCAGAAACACAGCTGGAAGAGTTTGGTACCTGGGAATACGCCAGCAATTACCTTCCTGCTATTGGCACAGCCTCTCATGCCTCAACCTCACTAAAATTGCAATCTGTACTCTCACATAAGGCAACTTCTTCCTAGCTTCCATCATTTCTCCATCACTTTATCTCACCAAATATTCTTTCACATCATAAAGAGCTTTTCTCCCTTATTTATTTTTAAAATTTGACCTCTATTTATGTTGTTATTTTTTATTCAGCATTAAGAATTGATTCAGTATTGCGAGACAGTTTTGATGCCCCATTCACACATGCTCACTGAAGAGACAACCTGCAAACTCTTCTCACAGAAGTTCACCTATAAGCTCATTCCAGCTCAAGAAATACATTTTCTTTTGAGGAATAATTCACACTGAATCTCTCCCTGGCACTTGACAATTTAAATAGTGACCATGATCACTGCTACTCTGCCAGCTCTGAAACTCCTCTCCCTTCTGACCAATTTTCAGCCCTCTGAGGCATGGTGTAAGATGAATCATTCCATGGCTTGTTCCTAAGATGGCTTGGGCCATGCAATTTAGGTCACTGAGCACAGCTTAATTGATTAGGATCGATTTCTGTTCAATAGCCTTTAGTTTCCGTGACTCTGGAGGCTGGATTCTGTACATCTGAGATTAAATATAAATGACATTTACAGATGGCTCGGGAAACTGAACTTTAGAAGAAAGAGCAGCATTAGAGAGTTGGAGGTATCCAAGTGCTGTGGCCACAACCAATCTGCTGGCTCGGGAATAACTTTAGAGATGTGGAAACCATTCCTAACATCTAATGAAGCATGATTTCTCACTTCTGAGGGACTCTTCCGGCCCCTGGGCAGTGGCTTTGCAGCGAATACAATTTCTTAAACCCTCTATAAAAGGACTGAAGAGAGTATAAAGAAGCTGAGCTTCTGGAAACTAATTGGGAAGCTCTCAGAAGTTGAAAGAGCATAAATTTACCATGCCTGCATCTGGCAAATGTTTTCCTCAAGTGCCAGGGAAGCGGAAAGTCTGCTTATGTCCTATTCATCTGAGAGTCTGTTCAAGAGGTCAGTCTTGACAGAGTGACACCCTTGAATGACTATTGCTAGATTAATTTCCTTGACAGACATCTACTTTTTCTATCATCCTCCATTTCTTCTTTCAAAATAGAAGCTCTCTCTCTTTTATTATTTACCACCAGCCTTTGGATGGGGCTTTGATCAACCTGGTCTAGTGGAAGGTGCCCCTGCCTGTGGCAGGGAGGTTGGAACTAGATGATCTTTAAGGTCACTTCTAACCCAAACCATTCTGAGATTCTATGATTCTATAAATTCCTTTGTTTTTTTTGTCATTCCTTCTCTTGAAGCTGTGTGAATGGGTGAAGGCAGAAGGAAGAAAAGCAAAAAAAGGGATGGAAATGGTGATGAATATCTTCACCCTACTAGCAAAATTATTCTTTCCTATTTGAAAGGATTTAATTTTGCATTCTTTGTATTCTTCAGCCCTTACAGTAAGACCACATACAAAGATTTTTACCAAGTAGTTTGTAACAGAGGACAGGTGTCCTGCACAGATCTAGACCAGAGAAATACTGGAACTTCACCCCCTGCCCCTCTCTGTCTGAATGCCTGTGTCTCCATCCAAAGGCAGGCAGTGAAGCTATGCAGAAAATGGCCACAGAGGTCCCTCCCTGGCATGCAAGCAGCAGCTGGGATGAAGGGTCACAGCCCAGGTGCAGCATCTCCCCCTGAGCTACACCCAACACTGCTGTAGACATTCAGGCTGTGAGGACCCTCACCAGAGCATCGTGGTTGCTGACCAGTGACAGGCTCCCCTAAATCAGGCCCGTGAGAGGGAAGGAAGCAGAACGAAAAGCCTCAGCAATAAGTATGTCCAACAATGTAGCTGTTCCACGCCTGGAGCACAATGGAAGTGAGAATCAGACTTTGCTGTGCTGCTCACCCAATGCATCACTCAAACGTCACCCTGAGCCACGCAGCACTCGAGCTGAACGACAAAGATCAGGACACACTTTTTCCCAGTAACTGACAACACACATTTACGAGACACAAAGATCAGGGAACTTCAGGACTCGTTTTACTTTATCTTTTAAAGCCCTCTTCTTTTCTTTATCTGTATCTTCCCACGGAGAGCATTTATTAATCATTTTTTTTTTTCCTCCTGAATTTTTATAGCGGTGAAATTGCAGTCAGCAGTTTACTAGTGCTGGCTGCCTACTTGACATGACAATTATATCTCTGCCATAATTCCTCTGAGCCATTTTAATGGATCTATTTGTTTCATCTCAGTGTTCTTAATTTCCTGAATATGTTCAACTTGAAAAACCACAGATGTGCTTGCTATCAGCGCCACTGCCTGCCTGCAACACACGCCGAGTGCATTAGAAACGCCAAGTCACCACGTAAAACAAAAACATTACATCACAGAGATAACATTTGTCACCTCTCATCGGTCCTCGGCCACAAACAGAGGGAAAATAAAAACTACACTGCTTTAGGCTATCTTATCTGGGCAAAGGCGAAAACCCCAGCAACTTTCCATGTTGCTGTCTAGAGCAAAGATTGCTTGCAGATGCTCGGGCTGTTATCCTGCCTCACATCTGAGCAAGTGTTCCTGAATGCAATTGAGGAAGGCAGGGGGAAGGGAGAACCCGCCTCCGTTTTTCTTGTAGCAGAATGACAGGCTGCCGGCTGGACACACGCCTGGCAGATGGCATTTCAAAGAGTTTTCATGAACCATCTGGGATGTGTACAATGATTACAAACCACACTTACAACAAAGCCAGAAGGGCTGCTTCACGAGGAGGGTGGGGGGAGAGGGCGGGCGGGAA
>VYZX01014653.1:379549-617860 GCA_013401335.1 Brachypteracias leptosomus
GAAGAAAGGGGGGAAGAAAAGAAAGCGAAGAGGCGCGTAAGCGAACTCGGCGACTTTTCCCAGGCTAGGAACGATCATCACCTTCCATCCCCTCAAACAACTGCTCCACTACTGCACAGCATGTGCAGGCACAGCCCAGCACCATCACAGCCCGCGAGCTACTGCTGGAGCTTTCTGCTGATAAACTTCAAACTGTAATTAAGTCTCCCATCATTAATGTGACTTAATTATGTACAAAGCATAGCGTGTGTGTGTGTGTCCTCCCTCCCTGCTTTAAATTGCATTTCAGCATCCTTGCCACAGGATGGTCATCACTGATGGAGAGGGCTATGGAGATGTACTGTACGTTTTATCAGAGCTAATAGCAGCTCAGACCACTGCTAATGGCAGAATTAATTGAGCACAAGGAGTGCTGTAGATGGCCCAAACAGGAGTTAAGATACTCCACTAGAAAAGGCGAGCCAATTGTATTTCAATATGTTAACCTGCCTGCCATGTTTGCCCTGAAATATTAAGTGGCATCAAATCTTAGTGCCATTAGGTAGCAATTTAGCTAATTAATTTGAGCTATGTCCCACTGTGTGACTAGCTCAGAATTCCTAATGCTACAAGAAAAACTGGAGGAGAGGCTGAGTGGTTACCAACTCCTTCTGCTCATTCAATGGCTCATAAACTTCCACTCTTACTTGGCTAGAATATTCCACAACATATAAAACTCGTCAGAGACATTAAATTCACAGGGGAATTGCTCAAAACTTCTGCAACCATAGCAGGCTGAAGAAAATAAATAAATAAAAATAAGGCTACTGGTTAGTGTTGCAGGTTTTACCTTCACTCTTGGTCAGGGGAGGTAAAGCTACATATAATAGAGGTGGCTCCAGATGCCAGGTGAAATGTTTGCCTGGATGCTGGCTTGGTTATCACACCCAAGCTAGTTGCATCCCAGTTTAATCATGCATCACTGGACCACAGAAGAGGGATCTCATCATGGGCTGAAGATCCCACATGAGAAACTGCTTCTAGACACAGATGAGCGTGCCCAAGCAGAGCCCAGTGCTACACTTAAGCTAACTAAACTAAAGCTTGTCATCCATGCCTAGAATAACTGGACTGTGGCTCAGATGTACTGATGACTATCAATGATTCTTCTGAATAATTTAAGTGCCCATTTAAAAGACAAATAGCTGCTGCTGTTGCGTTGCCTATCAACCACACTGACAATTACCCAACATGAGCCTCAATTATAGTATGGCCAGATTGTTAATATGTGATTCAGGGGCTGTTTAGCTCCTTATCAATCTACCAGGGCCTCATGTTAAGCCGTTAATAGCCACTGATGCCCTGCTGCTAAATTAATCAAAATCTTGCTTATTGTAACCTAAAAATAAGACTTCAAAGGGGCTGCAGTCACTTCAATTACTTTCTTGTTAAAACAAAAACAGTTCTTGAGCAGTAATTCTGTTACCATGCATCAAAACAGCCCCTAGCAAGTCATTTAGAAGTTGACTTCTCAAGTGCAGAACACCTCCATCTCCCACTTGCAAAGCAATGATTTCTGCAAACTCCTTGTCCAATTCCACTGGCTGGTGGTGATAATCTGGTGAGCCAACAAAATGCAGTCGATCAAACCACAAGTCATGTGCTTCTCATCTCCACTGACCAGCTTCCGTGGGAGTTGTACACTTGAAGTAACGATATAGTTGCTACAACCTATTTTATACAAACTCAAGTCACTGGTGGTTACCAACAGTGAATGGAACTGGAGTAAATAAGTTTTCAATGCACAGGGATGCTACTGACATATGAAGCTGCAACACCAAGTGTTGTTGTGGGGCTTTGCTGAGAGGCTGTTTGCAGGTGGGTTAGAAGGATGCTGTCCTTGCCATTGCTCTCAAAGACTGATATTTTTGTTCATTCAGCAAGAAGAGACTGCTCTCATCACCTAGGCTGAAAAAATCTTCAGCTGCCAAGGAAGAAACATATTAGGAAAACAGCCCCTCTTCACGGTGTTTAGAGGTCACCTTCTTCCCTCATGCCACAGGATAATTTGGAGAGCCTGCTTTGGCTCTCCTGCATCTGTCACCTATGGTGTCAGATAAGTGGAAGGCAGGACACACTTCACAGATCTGCTAATAGCAAGTGGAGAAGGGAAGAGACAGAGACAACCTGGCTGTCTCCAGAAGAGGCAATCTGATTAGCAGCCAAGCTTAATGCAGAACTTATCTGCAGCACAGTATTAGAAAGAGCCTTACACTAACAGAAAATAAAGTGTAACTTATCTGTAAGAAAACTCTACGCAGAACTACTTCATCTTACTGACTCCTAGGGTTATCCAGGCTAAGACTACTGACTGGGTTGTTTTTCAACAGTAGTAGAAAGAATTGTATTTGGATGTTGCTATTCTACCCATTATACACATGAGACCTCCAGTTACCTATGGTAAGGGGTAATTCATAGTTCAAACTACATGAAAATACCCAAGTTTCAGAGAGGCCTGAAAAACCAAACATGCTGGACTTATAAATACAATTTTCTCCTGAAACTGAAAACTCGGGAAGCTCTTTCTAGCATTTTAAATATTGTCTGTCTCTTTTAAAGCCAGTGATTTGATACCTATAAACCACAAAAACACGACAAGCATTCAAAGCGTCTCAGTGGCGGAGCAAAAATTCAGTCCAAAGTAGAATGTGGTTTGTTGCTAGAAATTAATTCACAGCTCTGTTAATGATGCATGTGCAGGAACAGATGCTGATTGACTCTTCCTGGCCAGCCAGATAACTGCAGTACTAAAAGCAAGTTTCTGTCACCACAGTCAGCAGCAATGATTGATTAAACCCAGAAAACAGCTGACCAAGACAAACCTGTCTTTCTACAGCCACATTCCAGAGAGAAATGCATTTCATGGCTCTGGTCTAAAGTAATTTTTCTTCTTGAGAAGGAGATGGAAGGGATTTGTATGAAGAGCTCAGTTATCTCCTTCTCCCACCAGCCTTTCCAGCAACACTGTGGCCAAAGCTGGATCCCACAGCATCACCTTCTGAGGACCCCCTTTTGCTCAAAGGACTGTGCCAGCCACACACACAAGCAATGGCAGGTGGACCTTCACGTGGAAGCTGCTGTCCCCCTTTCTGAGGCACCATGTCCAGTTGCATCTCTCTAGTCCTTTCTCTCAAAGAAGTACTGGCTGCCTGAAGCCTCCCTGGAGAAATGATTCAGCCAAGCCACACAGCAACAGCTCAGAGTTTGTGTCCCCTCCAGGCACCAAGTTATTTTTGTCCTTTTTCAATCTATTTTTGGTATTTCTGTGGCCTTCACTGCCACCGAATAAGAACATTGATAATCTTCACCACATTCATCCTTATAGCATTTAGAGGTAGAGAAAAGTGGGTTTGTTTCCATTTTATAGCACAAGATCAGCCAGGCCCGGGCTCTCAAAGGACTTCAGGAATCTAATTCTAGAGAAATCAATGGGATTTAGGAAACTCTATAGATCAGGATCAGGGCCTAAGAGATTAAAAGGGAGAAAAATAACCTGCTGCTGTGTTGGGGCTTTGCAAGCTCGTTTGTAGGTGTCATGAAGCACCATGCCATGGCCTCACAAAGCTCATTCAGTACAAGAGGCTTCTCTCTCGACTGAACTATCAATTTAAAAAGAACTGATAATTACCTGATGACTAGAAGTGAAGGTACAAAACCTGCCACACTCCTCAAGAAAGCCGCTTTAAAAAGACCTGTTTAAGGATCTATGCCCAATGTTCAAACAGAGCAGCACCTCCTGACCTGGGAAAGCACCACTGATGGTCCTACTGCAGCGTGGCAGCTGCTAATGCAGTTACAACCTCTTCATGTGTCCTTCAGAACATTTGTTTTCTCCTAAAGAAAAAAAGGAGTATTCTGGCATTAAATAAAACATAAATAATAGATGTTCTTGGGTTGCAATAGCAGCAGCTCGCCTTCTGGATCCCTCTCTTTGAGTGATTGCTGTTACCTCACCAGACACCTGCAGCTGAATCCCTCTCATTTCCCACGAGGAGGGACACCCACCAAGAAGATTAAACTTCATGAACTAATGAGTTTGCCATTAATCCTGCGTTCGTGGAGTCCAACAGCATGACATCCACTAATTTAAACTGTGAACTACCGATCAAAAAGCAAACTCTGTACCTCCTTGGCGAGAAGACCTGAGCTGTAACTATGCACAATTTTATCCTAATATATGGATTAGGGTAATAAAGTGTAATTTTATAAATCAATAAAGCTGTAGTAATGAGATCGCACTGTAATGTTCTGCTTTTAAATATTGGCACAGAAATGAATGAAAATTGCCATTTGTACGTGGATGTGACATACGGGAAATGAAATGAGCTGAAAGTAAATTAACAGGGTGATTATATACAGGCATTTATATTCAGTTTCTCTCATATATAGATTTTTAGAAGTCTAGATAATGCTACAACCATGATATACACCTTTATTTCAAAAGGATCACCTTTCTTCTATCTAAAAATTGGCATAGTTAGTTTCAGTAGAAGTTTTGTCTATCTAAAAGGCTGCAGCTGAAGATGGTAAATTAAATACACTGGATAACTGCAGAGCAACTTGTTTTATCTGGTGTTTTTTTCCAACTCTGTAGATAATTCACTCCAGATCATCTGGATGGGGCTGGGAGCAACCTGATCTAGTGGGAGGTGTCCCTGCCCATGGCAGGGGGGTTGGAACTAGATGATCTTTGAGGTCCCTTCCAACCCTGACAATTCTATGATCTCAACCCAAGTCTAAGCTGCTCCCATAGCACATGCTCAGGGCTGCCCCATATCAGCCATCTCAAGCCTTCCCATGCAGAGCAGTGCTCTACACTGCATGCCCAGAGCAGCTATGGAAAAAGCACGGATTGAGATGTCTATTCCATATGAATTTGCACATCCTTATTAAATAAAAAAGGTCGAAGGTGTGTGTGGAGGAGAGCGCTTAAAATCTGCTTTGAAATAAGTCACAGGAGATGTGGGGTCACTCCCATGCAAACAGCACTTTTAAACAAATATCTCATTGTCTTATTTATACCTTCACATTACAGGAATTAGTTTATCTGGAGGTACAACCTATATCTTCCTTTATATCTGCTTTTCTTTATGGTTACTTGCAAAGTTATCTGATTTCTAAAAATTGCCAGAGAGAAGGTGTAGCCTGGTCTGAGAGTTTCTTAAGTCAAGGGCTGGCATTAGAACCATAGAATCATTTAGGTTGGAAAAGATCTCAAGGATCATCAAGTCCAACCTTCACCCCAACATCTCCCTGACTCCTAGACCATATCTCAAAGCACCACATCTACTCATAGTCTGAACACCTCCAGGGATGGTGACTCCACCACTTCCCTGAGCAGCCTGTTCCAATGTCTGACCACTCTTCCAGTAAAGAACTTCTTAATGTCCAATCTAATCCATTAAAACCAAGCTGTGAACTGGTCAGCAGAGACACTCAGCTGCTGAGAAACAAAATGCCCATCAGCTCCTTGTTGTGTTTGGTTGAGTGGTTGAGCTTAACATGGTCACATTAAAAACTGTTTTTCATTAACTACTGGATCTTCATGTGTCTTGGTAAAAGTTTAGAGCAGGTCATATTCGAGTAGAATAGGTAAAGAATAAAACACTTTCAAACCTTTTGTTTAACATTAGAGACAGAAGATTAGGAGGAGAGGGGTTTGGGAAAGATGAGGGGGCAAGACATCACTCAGGACTGGGTGTACTTCAAACTCTCACAAGAGAAATTGCCAAGTCACAGAGCAGAGAGACACAAACCCATACAAGCTGGGTAAGCTGAGTTCACTGGCTTTCCAGGAAAACTTAAGGGGTTTGTAAACATTGCACAATCCTTTCCACCTCCCATGAAGTACTGGAGGAATTTCCCAGTTTGGTGGAAGACAGGCAGTGGAGTCTTGAAGGAGAAATATGGTGAACAAGAACACAACGGGCAGCTTTATCTTGGAGTTTTAAAATTAAATTATTAAAAAAAAAAGAAAACTTGTTTGTGCAATATATGTGACTTCTGTAATCAAACAAGGAACAAAAACCCCACCACATCAGAAACTACTGTTAGCCATATATGCCTAAATCTGTCTGACAGTGGGATTAGCAGTAGATGTTCCCAGGAGCAAGGCTGCCTGTTTGTTCCCCACAATGACACTACTACACAAGATGCCACAATTATTGGAAGGAAAAAACCTCTCTTTTCCTTAAAACTTGGATACCAAAAAATTTTAACCTCCCCAAAGCAAGGCATCATATTTTCTATTCTACTTCAAGGCTTCAGTCGTCCTAGGAACAGATACTGTAATTAAGCTTGTAATAAACCAATTATCCAACACAGACCAAACACCTGCAGTATTTCAATTCACTTTTCATTAAAAGACAATGTTTGCTTTTAGCACCTGCATACATATGTGCAGATATATCTATGAAAAGACATTCTGCATGTTAAAAATGTGGTAATTAATAGATTATTTGATACCCAATAGCTCAGCTGCTTCAACAAAGATTGCTCACCTCCCTTGCTGTTTGTCTACCCAGGCTGTTTGTACTGCTGAGATAAGTACAACACAATGTGGGTCATCCCTGGTTGGGTGTGATATAAAACTCTTTCTGTTGACTTTAATTGCCCTTCTAGCAGACCTTTAATTTGCAGTTAAAAGTCTTAATAAAACACCTCACCTGACAGCATGTGCCTGAAACTAGATCAGCTCATTAGTCTAATCTCTGCAAAATTCCACCACAGAAAGAGTCATATAAAACAGACATTTACCTCTGAGGCATTGCCTGAAGCTTGTCTCAGTGACCACATCCAGTCCAATGAAAAGAAAGACTCAAAGAGAGAGGATTTTTCCTTTTGGAAAAAGAAAACCAAACAGAACATGCTTCCACCACGCTCCTACAGGACATCAGCATAGTTATTTAAATCGGGTTTTTTCACTGAAGAATGTACACTGGAGACACTGTCACCACAGTATACTTTCTCCCCAAGCCCAGAGCTGCAAAATGCTATAAACCTAATGGACTTCTAACTACAATAACCTCATCACACTCTTAGAAAGCCACAAGTCTCCTGTGGCTCTTCAATTTTTGGCTCTGCTCACTCACCAACCCTTGGGTTCAGATGGGTCTTGTTCCCTGACAAATCCTGCTTGACCTTTGCTTAGTAGTTTTCCAGCTTATATTCACTACTGACCAACAAATGCAAATGCCTCAGCTACAGCAAGAGGCACACAGATTATGGAAACCCTCAGTTATGTAGCCATATGGATGCACTTACTGCAAAACTCAAGGGAAAGACTAGAACAGACAGCAAATCTTCCCAGCAATATGTGCATTTAGGCACTATTCCCTATAGATCCCATCCCTTAATTTTACCTGTTCTTAACTGCTACCAAATTCTGCATTTAGTTTTTTTCAGTAGCTCTGTATGCACAGCACACTTTAGTTCATCATTGCTAATGCCTTAGCTGGTTGAAAACGTTCTCCTGGTTCACTTTCTGTAATGTTGTGATTAGGTAACTGCTCAGAGTGCTGAAAAAATACCAAACATTGAGAAGCTGATTGGTGTTTGAGTTTCAGATTAATCCCTATTGATAATTGGAAGCGTTAAAATGTAAAAGAAAATATTTTAATTCTTTCCTTATCTCACTGAAATAAAAAATATTAAGATTTTTTATTATTTACACTCCCTTGCTGTGAATTCCATACCCCCTAGCTCTATCACAGAAAAAGCTTATTGATCCTTGTAGTTTTGCACATGCAATAAAATACTAAACAAAAAGCAAGTTGCAATACATTTTTCTCACTTTTAATTAAAACACTCCCTGGTACAGCAAGTCTGCTGCTTAGGTAGCACATAACTCTGCAGTTTCAAGCTAACTGTCTTGCTACTTATAATGTATACAGGCTTCTCTATCTATTTTATTGCTTTTTCAGTTGTACACAAATATTAAAACCCTTGCCTCCCAATCCTGTCATCACCAATGCAACATCCATAGGGTGCTTTACTCTGCCTTTCTGAAGCCAAGCACCACCCCTATAAAATACTCCAGTGCTTAAACTGGGGACAATGACATAGTGTTTGGCTTAAATGGTCTTTGCCTCATTTCATCTGATTACTCCTCGTTATACCTTCGCACTGTTTAATGTCCCTGTGTAGGCATTTATAGCTCTGCATCCACACAAAACAATCATTCCATCACATTACACCCTCTGTCATTTTATTAGCGTCTTGCAAATCATTTGCTACGAGTGCCCCAATTTTAAATGTCATTTTAAACTCATTTGCTGGTATTGAGTGGCCAACAGACAACAAAAGATGCCACAGGTAATGCCAGCAGCTCCTGCTTTCACTGCGGTGAGTAATTCCAGAGTATCTCCAGGTCCCCACCGTGACTGGTTTGAATCCAACATAAATAAACAGCACACAGAAATTATCCTCATGCGACTGTCTGGCAGCCCAAACAAAATGAGCTGTTCCTTGTGTTGCCTCCAGCTCCTGACAAACAAAAACACCACCAGGTTTCAGCTTGTACCTACACTGGCATCACACAAAGGGTAAGGAAGGAATCCTCAACACCACAATTACCTCCCTGGCTTAGACATGGTTGGTGGAGGGTGTTGAGATCTGGGGTCATGAAAAGAGAGTTTCCCCAAAACCTGCTTGCTGCTGCTGCTGGATCAGTACACGCCTGGAAAATGAATGCCTGAAAACACACAATGAGATGCAGGCTTTAGAAAAATGCTGAGATGAGATGCTCTCAAAAGCACCTGTATGTCATTCGACTCAGAGGACAGCCAAGTGACTACCAGAGAGACAAAACACTTTTCCTCAGGACAAGGACGTCACATCGCAGGTAAGACCTCACCAAAAAAATGACATTTAAACCTGAACTCCAGCCCTTATTTACAAAGTGTGAAACATTTATTCTTTGACAACCAATGCAGATGAAGCCTCTTTGCCAGCAGATGCTGGTACAGAGCCATGAGTGGCACTTGCTGAAAATCAAAGCACAGAAGCATCCCAATTGCTTCCAGACCAAGTTCCACGCTGCATGTTAAACACATGCTCAAGTTTTTGCAGGACAGCAGCCTAGAAACAATACATGTTTTGTGGATCAAAAAAAGAGAAACAAACTGTTTTCTGTCCGTAGCTGGGGTTGTGACTCAGGACACTGCTGAGTTAAGGTGATGTGTGGTCCCAGCTGCCCATCCCACTGGAGGAGACAACAAGGCTGGTCAGCACCTCCCAGAACTGCATGTCCAGCACTGAGCTGCCAGACTTGACCAAGCTCAAGCTCACCAAGCTCATCAAGCTCACCAAGCTCAAACTTCACCAAGCTCAAGCTTCACTCCCAGCCCAAGCTGAGATGCTGGGCTGTGAAGGGCAGCACACGTTTTCTTCACACCTGCTCTCATGAAGGTGACAACCAGTGGCAGAGCAACACAGAAGACAGAAAGGCTACTGACATCTTACCCAATTTCAATAAACCCAGGAGACACGATCAATCAGAGCTTTGATTACCAGACTAGCCATTCACTAACCTGTTAGCAGCCTAAATTCCCAGTACGCTGACATACACATGTATATTTGGATGAAGTCATAAATGAAATATAGCACTAAAGCTCAAACATTCAAGAGCGTTACTGGTGCTGTATTATTTTGTGACACTGGACACATTTTTTTAAAGACACATTTCTCTCACCCCATCAAGGAATTGTTGCAGAAAAGCAAAAGAGACCCAGAGAGGAATCCCTGCTATCTCTGCAACTGCAGGGTGAGAGTGACCAGAGCCCAAAGGATGTGACATAGTCGAAGTGCAGGCATTTTAAATATTTAAAATAAAAATAAAATGAACACCCAGTCCTCCAACATCCACCAAAAAACGTGAGCAGCTCCCATTTGTCAGTGTATTCATGTTCAAAATGCTTTCAGCAAGGTGGGAAGATGAAACTGTGCCCGTTTTTCAGATGGGTTCTGGAGGCACAGAGTGACCAAGCTGGCAGCTCATGCTCTGAGCCTATTAGGAAGCAAAAGAGCAGAAGGTCACTTGTGTTGCACGATTCTGTGGTTAGCAGAGCATGTTTGGGGGCTAATAGCATTATGTGCTCTGTGATGCTGATCTTTCAAGATAAACGTGGTGATGGTTTCATCACAGGGAACTGCTGACTCAATACTTGGGTGTAGCAGCAAGAGCTGTTTATGTGCATACATTGAAAAACAACAGATGACTTCTGGAGCTAAACACATGGCTAAAACTCTCTCTCGAGGCAATACAAAAGAGCCAAAGTAGCTAAAGCACTTTCCCACAGTGACTGTGCAGTAAACTAGAGCTCTCTGTAGCAATCACCCATTATTCCATATATTTTTAGCAATCCTCAAATTAATAACTGGAAAGAGGCAATAAAACAGTGTTACAAGGAAATACACATCCTTTGGATGAACAACCACTCCCTCTTTTCAGGTCACTTCATACCTCAACAGAAAATTCAAAGTCTGAAACATTCACTATCACATTTTTCCTAATTGCAATTCAAGTTATGTTTTACACTTTCTAGATGAACAAATCACATTATTATTACTTTTTTTCTCTCTGACTTTTAAAATTAGGCTAATTCCAGAGTTGAAGAGGAAACCACAATTATTAACACTTCCAAAAATCCCTTTGGCAAAAAAACATGGTAAGGGGAAAATACTGCCATGAGCTGTGAGAAAATATTTTGTCTATTACACAAACATCATCCTCTCCTGTTACTGCTGCAGCTCACCTTCACCTACCTACAAGAACTTCACTTGAGATAGGTCAAGACCATAAGCAGGTCTATTTTAAAATCACAGCTCTGAGACATTCTTGAAAATATACAAAAAGTCATTAACACTTGTGTTCCTTGGAGCCAACTCTACAAGGTTAGAATCACAAGACCTGCAGCTCAGAGAGCTCCATCTCTCCTCTGACTCTATCAGCTCTTCCCAGCCCTCCATTAGAGGCCACACAACTGGTATTCAGGGAGCCAAAGCCTATTTCTTGGATCATTTAATCAATGGGAATCTCATTTATTATTGAAAATAACAGAAACTTGACCTTCCCTGGAGACTTGGACAGAAGTTCAGACTGTAGGTGAATCTGTGCAACCTGCATAATGCAAGTTAATTCCTCCGGGGACAAAGCAGCATCCAAAGTGAACAAGGCTGGCAGAATTGAGCCTTTTGTGCATAATTAATGCAACCATCAATCAGTGAGAGCTCGGATTTGGAATTTTTCTGCAAGATAAATGCATGAGGATGAACTTTTTTAAATTCTAACTTTGAGAAAGCTTCCTTGACTAATGGGAGTCTCTTGCTACCACAAACCTAACCAGTCATTTTCCATGGTGCACACAGCATCCTTCAGCAGAAATGGTTCACTGCCAATGGTGCCAGTTTTGACTCCTGCTTGTCACAGATCTAGGTACCACAATGTGCAAATTTACAAATAATAATGAATTAATCCACACTGCTATACATGCTAGTCAGGAAGCAATGGCCACAGTATTTTTTATAACTGGATTTATAAAGCAGTTCATTCTCAGCCATTCATCCCTTGCTCTTCCCAGGTATAATGGTAGTGCAAAGAAAAATGAGTTGCTAGTAAGAAGTTTATTTTGTATGCTCTGTATTACAGACAAGTCAGTAACTTCATGGACTGGCTGATGGGACACATCTATCTGATGACATCCTATTTTCCCATACACTGTTCCCATGCAAAGGGCTTCAGATTCCTTGGGTGATATTTAAATACCTATGTAAAAGGTAGATAAAGGCAGGGGAAGGTCTACTCAAAAGGGTAATGATAGGACAAGGAGTAATGGTTTTAAGCTAGGAAAAGATAGATTTAGAATGGATATTAGAAAAAAGTCCTTTAATATGAGGGTGATAGATCAGTGGAATGGGCTGCCCAGAGAGGTGGTGGAGGCCCCATCCCTGGAGTCCTTCAAGGTCAGGCTTGATGGGGCTCTGAGCAACCTGATCTAGGTGGAGATGTCCCTACTTGTGTAGGGAGGTTGGACCAGATGACTTCTAGAGGTCCCTTCCAGCCTAAAACATTCTCTGATTCTATGATTTTCCAACTCTACCCTATTATGGAACACTTACAGGTAGATTTTCAAGAGTTCAACACCAAAACATGCAAGCTTGGAGGAGGACTGGCTCTGCAGTAGCAGACATCAGGGACTGTCCTAACCTAGCTATTTGCTTTGTTGATACCAAAACACTGTAAAACTAGTTTGTCTTTGGGGCTGGAGGGGAACAGGAGGTGAGGTTACTGCAAAAGGGAAAATGGCCTCTTCTAAGAGCTGTCCCAGACACATTGGTAGCATCAGCAGCCCAAGCTCCAGCACAGCTTTCCAATCCAGCTCATTCCTTCCCTTCCTAAAATCAAGAGAGACTCAAAAAAGAACCAGACTACCTTAAAAATAATTTTGTGATATTGAAGATCTACAGTTATTCTGATTTTGTAATTTCAGGACAACACCTTCCCACTCTCCATCACAAAAAAGTCAAGTTTTGAACTAAATGGGTGGTCCACCAAAGGCCCCTACCTCCAGTGTTCAGGTACTCCCTCTCCTCTGGACAGCCCCTGCTGGCAGCTACAGTTGGTCCTAACAGTCAGTCCCTCCATGAAGGGTGGAAAAATAACTCTCCCTATCACATTTTTCAGGGATGATACCTAGGCATAGCTAATCTTGCCTTGAGGTATAGGAAAGGACTAAATAACCTCCTTCAAGGTCTCCCTTAAGTCTGCAAATCACAAGAGGTGGCAACACTGCAATCATCTAGTAGAAATTTCATGAGGAGGGCAGAGTTGTTTTAAATTATGGCAGTCGTAGTAAAGTGTGTTGGTAGAATAGGATATTTTTTTTTTTTTAAAGGTATCCAAGCCAACTCATTCATCTGCTTAGAGCATGCCTCTTTTAAATGTGTTTTTACAAAGTGCACATCTACACTGCAGTCACTCGAGGACAAAGCTGAGCAGCCAAGTATTTATGGGTTTGTTAGGGCAGGTGCTGCAGCTTGCCAAGGGCAGGAGATTGTGCAAATGGATTATGAGGAATACCCAACTTCAGCCAAGGCCCTTCACACACCTGTGATCAACATTTAGCAGAGCAGACAGATCCACACACTCACCTCCACATGCTGGCTTATATAAATTCACGTGGCAGATTAAAGGTTTAAAAGTTTGGGAGATGTTGAGCTGCCACAGGGATAAGCATGATGCCACGTGCTCAGCCAGCTCCCACCCCCTCCTCACCTCCAGGTCCCCTTTGCCCTCCCTGTCCACGGGCACATCACCACCTCCCACTGCTGGCTCATCCTCACAAGATCCCTTCGGGCAGCACAGCCTGGCAACCCTCAGTAGTTGCCTTTGGATTTAAAGAATACCAAGTAATTCTAAATTATATTCTGTATAACCTTGGAAACAGCTGGGTATGATGATCATGGTCCAGGCAGATAAAAGCTGGTAACAAATGGCTGAAAGAACATGTTTAGAGAGACAGAGAAAGATGAATGAACCAAAATGCCTTTACTGTGTAGGGCTGTAATTCTCTAGCTTAGCACATCACAAGACTATACTAGAAGGGTTTATTTATTTTTTTTTTCCTCATACCACTTCAAGAATTCCTCCCTCACAAGCACAAGGTTTCTGTCCCTCTCTTGGACAGGAACAGGCGAGATCAGAAAGAAACTTTCCTGCTTTTTGCATAACTCCAGTTATGCCACATCAGCTCCCAATACACAGTGAAAGCTTCTAGCTCATCTTCCATGCAGTCCTTCCTTTACTTTGTTCACCTCCACATGCTCCACACCTGGATTTTGTGAATACTGAATTTGTGCAATATAAATGAGGCCGTTTTACAGGGGTCACTCATTTCCTACAGCCCAAGCTGCAGAGTTTGACATGGGACATCTAAATATGTCCTCACTTTCTAGGCAACAAGTTTTCATGAAGGTCTCATATGAACAGCTTCCTGCCCTTGCTTTCTCCTCATGCATTTCACAAGGGGAACACAAATGGGTAACACTCAATTACCTTGATAAAATTACAGCCCACACTGCTCTGTACATTCTACCTTTCAGTTCAGTGAAAATAAGCAAGACATGCCTGCATGAGTCTAGATCCACACAGAGACACAAATAAGGAACAGCGGTGCAGAACAGGGACGTGTTACCCCATGGAAGCTCTGCTGACACACGGGTCTGGGCTTCATCATCACCCCTGGAGTTTACAGCACTGCTGGCCATAATTAGAAGTGTGCCAAAACTCAGGCAGAGCATTGCAACCATCACTGGTCACTCCGCTGGCATGACTATGATAACTAGCAGAGCATGAGGCACAACTCTTATCTGAGTTCTTAGAGACTGAGTCTCACCCTCTTCTGCTGTTTGAAAAAGAGTATATTGGATGTTCTAAAAACCATCATGGTTCATATTGCAGAGATCCCAGGGACCCAGGTTAACACCAGCCTCCTGCACTTCATTCATGCTGTTGCAAAAGGGGCTGGGGGTAACAGGAGGAAGAGGGCAGGCTGTGAAATGAGGGTTAAGAAGGCCACTAGAAACTTAATAAAAAACAATTGTGAAAAGCTGATCTTTCTAAAACAGACTCACACATCAAGTGCATTTTCATAACTGATTAAATATATATCAAAGATCTTATACAAGTGTATTATTAGATTGCTAAATACGTATACTCAAATATTTCCTGGAGTTGAACAGCTCTGCAGGAGCCATTCCTCACCCTCAGTAAACATTCACGACATTCTGGCACACTTGCCACATTTTTAAAACTGGAACCCACATCTATTTTATTTTTCTACCCTTTATTACACCAACCAGCAAATCCTTCTGTGTTTGTGCATCATTGATCTTTTCACAGCCATTCACTAACTTTAGATGCTTAATACCTTTGCAAAATTGCAATTGACCCCAGTTAGGAACAAGCTTTCTAAACAGGAGAGGAATGTTTATTGCTTTGTGCTCCAAACCTGCAGAATGTTGCAACTACCCAGCCTCCTACCCAGGAGAACGTGCAAACCCCAAGTTAAACAACACAGTTCTACAGCTGACATCCCAAAGAGGAATTTTTTTTGTTCTGGGTTTCTCTAAGTGCTTAAAGGCTGGTTGCACACACTTTATCTCTTGCCATGAGAAAGGCTATAAAGCTAAAGTGAGTTTTTATATCCACTTTTCAGGATCATGAAAGTAGGGGGCTGTAACAGAAATGCTGACGCTATCCAGTTATGGTGGTGCAACCTCTCTACCATAATTATGTACAGTTGGAGATGATAAGCACTGCTGATTCAGGAGGAATCTCTGATTGGGCTGGAAAAAGAAGTGTGGGATAATCTGCTTCCTGAGTGGCAACAGCAGGCCCAAAGAGCATAAATGGAGGAGTGGAGTTGGTAAGGAACCGACAGCAACATCCAATCACGAATCCTTAGAGATGCTCTTCCTCCTCGTATTGTTCATGTGATTGCAAGAGACCTAAAGTTCTCATTCAGGACTTGTGCTAAAAGAATATAGTGAAGTTACCTGGAGGAGTGTGAAGCACAGATACAAGGAAAGGTTTGATTATGGGACTGAGCCAGGGGGCACCCAGCCAGGAGAGCCCAGAACACTGATTTTTAAAAGAACTGTGTTCCTTCCTGACCTCTTAAAAATCAAAAATCTTTGAAATATCTCAAGTTCAGCACCAAAAATCAAGGCATGGAAAAAGTATCACAACATACATGCAATACTACATTAAAACTGCCTGAATAACCTGCAAAAATTGCCTTGAAATCTCTGATAATATATGGAAAAAAAGCCTAACAAAGCTGCTTCAATGAGTAATTTTTGTTTCAAGAGGGATAGGATCTTTCCCTGCTCTCCTCTGCTTTTATTTTGCTTTGGGAGGTGGGGAGGAAGGGAAAGAAGAGACAAGACTTCTGGTAAAAACTGCACTAGGTTCAGTGTTTTCCTGTACCTCTTCTCTTACCGGCTTTATTTTTAAAATAGCTACACAGCAGATTTACCATTAAATGATAATTTTCTCAAAAAACCCACTTGATTGACAGAAAAAGTTCCAAATGTGATGCTGTGATTGGCTCTAATTACTATTAATAAATGCATAATGAGCGTTGATAAGATTAACAAACCATTCCAAAAATTCGTTACTATATTTACTCTACAGCATAAACTCTAACCTAGCAATATTGCCAGTAGGCTGTTAATATTCCCAGATTAACAAAATGCAAGCAGATCATACAAGGATGAGCTTGAATTCTGCAAAACAAAATAGCTGGGTAAATATTTAGCATAAAAGAAAAAAGGTCTAAGTTACTATTTGTCTAGCATGGGGTATGATGGAAAGAGATAAAGGGGCTTTGCAGCATTGACCCTGAAGGAGTGAACTTATTAAGACAGTGGAGCAAAATACCTTTACCCATAAAATAGGACAGAGGAGGTGAGTGGCTCAGTGGTCCCTTGATGCCAACCTGCTTTCTAGGATCTCCACATCGAGCTCCATCCTGGCTTGCTGTGGTGGGTCTGGTGGTAGGTGAGGACACACGGAGCAAGGACCCACTTGGCATGACGACCATGGATTAAACCTCTGGGGAGCTGGGCAAAGCTGATTGTCACAGTATCTGTTTGAGCATCACCCTCCTCAGCAGACAACCCAGTCCCTCACAGCTGTGCCACCAACAGGGCGGGGAGAAGGGTGATCCCCTTGGCTATTCCCAGTGAGATGCCAGAAATCACAGCACTCCAGGCACCCCAGTCTCTTCCCTCCCTACAGCAGAGATCCCTTGGTGGCTCCAGTCCCTGGATACAAACCAGTCCCATCTCCTTCCCAATCTCCTTGCAAAAACCATCCCACTTGCCCTGGTGTAACCTGCAACGCTGTCAGCTCCACCCACCCAGTTACCCGGCATCACCTCCTGCACCCCAGCAGGGGAATGGGAATAGACACTTTCTGGTGAGCTTCCCATTTGTCTGACGCCCTATGGCACTTCCAATTTAATATGTATTTCTTTCTAAAGTTAGTGGAATTGAAATAGATCCATACTGTTCGCCAATTTCCAGCTTACGTAATCAAAGTCAACTGTGCATTCACAAATTCCTCCCTTCTCTGCAAGCTAATCTGACAGTAGCAGGGGGGAAATGTAACAGGGAAAAATAATCTCCTGTGGCACTGTCTTGATTTCCCCGAGAAAATAAAATGCCTTCAGTTTATAACAGCCTAGTAATGAATTAAACATTGTGAAATCCATAAAGGAACCTCAATAATAAGATCTTTAAAAATTGCAGACACAGTCAAAGAAAAAAAAGAAGAAAAAAAGCAGCAGAAATATGCTTGAAATTTAGTAGAGACAAATCACTAGGACACAGATATGGCGAAGCAAAGCAATAGGCACAGCAGGGAGAGGGGAGAAAATCCATTCACCAGTAAGTTCACACATTCAGGATTTGCTTTCATCAGATGCTAAACAAAACAAAGTTACTGCAGCTACAGTTTTGCTCACTTATCAGAAAGACCTAACCGGAGTTCTCACATGCAGAAATATCAGGAGTTTTAACACCTTGCATTCGAAAGCTGATATGGGCTTTCTGGTTAAATAGTTCTGTTACCCCACTATGCTGGGAGGTGCTGAGATCCAGGCATTTGCATGGCTTAAAATGGCTGCAGCAGTTCAAGGCTTCTGTAACTTATTGTACATGGAGCACGGGAGAGGGGTCTCTTTCCTGGCTATACATTATTTTAAATTTAACAAAGCCAACATAATTAGTCCCATGAGCACCCCTCCAGTAACAGCTTCAGCTCCCAGCACCAGCAAGCTGTATGCTATGCAGTAATTATGCTACCAAGCTGTCAGAGCCTCCTTATCTGCATGCAAATTAGTTCATATGCTATACATCTGCTATAATGACAGTATTAAAACAAGAATTTTATAATGAAGCCATCCTCTTTATAGCAACATAGCACAATTACTTTATTAACATATTGCACATCTATGTCTGTAACTGCTCCCAGTCAAATAGCCAAATTTTCCATTCCTCCATACAGCAAGATCTTCCCTTCCCTCCCCATATCTGTAAATAAATACAAGGAAGGAGAATGGGAATTTCTAAGCTGCCTCTGTACAATACCACTCCTTCATTGTTCCTGGGGAATGCCATTAAGTGTGACTAGGTGAATAAATATTCCCACAACGCTCCAAAAGGTTGGGAGATGAAACAGTAATAATCAAATCGGCAGCTGTTTGCTCCCAGCCGCCACATCAATCCTCAGCTCCTGTCGACCAGCAGCGGCTGAACAGCAGCGGGGTCACAGCCTCACCACAGCCCCACACCCACGGGTGCCAGGAGAGGTGTCAAGCAAAGAAGGAAGAGAGAAAAACCTTCACAAGTGAGGGGTGGGCAACACAGACCCAGTGCCTGGGAGGGCTTCTGCCTGGAAGAGGCATGAAGGTGCCAGCCCCGCCGTGGTGAGGGTTTCATAGAATCATAGAATCATTTAGGTTGGAAAAGACCTCTAGGATCATCAAGACCAATCTTTGTCCAACATCTCCCTGACCCCTAGGTCATGTCTCAAAGCACCACATCTACTTGTTTTTTGAACACCTCCAGGGATGGTGACTCCACCACCTCTCTGAGCAGCTTGTTCCAGTGCCTGACCACTCGTTCAGTAAAGAACTTCTTCCTAATATCAAATCAAAACCTCCCCTGGTGCAACTTGAGGCCATTACCTCCTGTTGCTTCTCAGCCTTTTGGCTAATATCAAGTGTAGTGAAGGGTTTTGGGGGTGGTGGGGCTGTGAAGGGGAGATGGTGAAGAGTGGCTGCCACCTGCATCCCCACCTCTGCCCCTCGCAGCGTCCGAGGTGTGCCAGTGATCCCCACCACTAGAGAAGTGTCCTCATCCCTCCAAAACACAGCAGAACTTCAAAACCCATCAGCTCTCAGCCCTTTTCAAATATTAGTGTTGGGAAAGTTTGGTGGCTTCTCTGTCCCAGAGCTTTTTTCCCCCGTTTGGTTTTTGGAAGAAGTCCACAATTCTCTCCAAAGCTTATTTACAGTAACTAACCTCAAGGAAATAAAATCAATAGAAGACTTGACTAATTTCCTTGTGGATATTTTAGGAGTTCTTTTCTTCATTACATTGTGTGCAATTGCTCTTCTTCTACAGTTAAAATGAAAAAAAACCAAACACCACAGGGAGTTATGTGATCAGCCCTAAACCTTTCACTAAATCTTTAGGCCTATTTCTCAAGCAAACACTTCATTTTTAGGTCTGTTTTTAACCTTCTAGCTTGTATTACCACCAGCCACTGCTGCTCTGGGGGAGCTGCCAGGGATTTGCACTCAAGACTTCTTGCAAGGGCATACCCTGAGCCCAGCTAGTCATCTCTCCAGGGTAATAAGGACAGGTAATTTCTAATAATGGGGGATATAAATCATAGGATCTTATTTCACTTATTTAATCTGATACAGCTTCTTTATACTTTTGACCAACTGGTTACCTTTCAAAAGCCTGCTTGGGGATACAGCAGCTGCACTTTACAGGCATCCTCCATGAGCAGGAACAAAGGCATGTGGAAGGGGAGGAAAAAAAAAATCACCAACAAAAAAACCTTTTCCCCTTTTAATGTTATGTTTCCCCAAGCACCAGAGAGGTGTGGAGAGGTCTCAGCCAAAGTTTCAGCACGACTTTGTACTTCATGCAAATCATCTCTTTCATCAATTATCTTAAAGCCATTTATAAACATGACTGCCAGTTTCAAAGCCACCAGGAGATAGGTGAGAATTACCACGGACAGCACAAAGATCTTCAAATACTAAACAAATCCAAATCTTCTCATAAAACCTACATTTACAGCTTCAATGAAGCCCTGAGTACTGACACCACAGTGCATAAAACAACAAACAAAAGAGCCAGGGAAAGGCAGAGAGCAATGCTTCTTTCTCCTCTACAAAAGCTTGCTTTATTTTTTGTCAGCATAACCCATAGTTTGCTGGGTTTCTGGGGGATCAAATATTTGATAAGTTTATGAAAGGGATGATATTATGTGTTTGCCTGAGGGATCAGGGTCACTGGATTTGGTGACCCTGGAGTTTATTCCAGCACTTGGTTCCCAAGAGAAAAGTACTAAATTACCCTTTTCCTTTGGGAGAAAACAAAATCAGAATGTATCATAGTCCTCCCACAGCTACTAACAAGATCTTCTGTAGCCTTTGACACCACCTCATGAAATAATGCAACAAAAGGCATCTTATTAGCACTCAGTGTGCACCTAGCCAAACAGACTGTATTTTCTGAGCAGTCAGTCGTGCAAGCAGCTCAGTCCTATCTGCTGAACCTCTCCTACTGCTGTTCTGCTATTTAGATCTCTTCTGCACTGCTATTGACAAGGGTGAACTCTATTGTCCCTTAACATCCACCAAAAAAAATTGTCATTAGCTGCAGTGGGACTTGGGTCATATCCTGGAGGTGGCATCTATCTCACCTAGGTTTTGAGACTGACAAGGTAGACATCTCAAACTGAGCTAGTGCTTCAGACTCTCTTTGCTCTCAATGGCAAGACACAAACACCAAAGAGACAAAAAATCCAGAGCACTGCTCAGGTCAACAACCACCTATTCAAAAGGGTTTGTAATGATAGGACAAGGAGTAATGGTTTTAAGCTAGGAAAGGAGAGATTTAGACTGGATATTTAAAAAAAGTTCTTTAATAAAGGGTGATAGATCAGTGGAATGGGCTGCCCAGAGAGGTGGGGGAGGCCCCATCCCTGGAGTCCTTCAAGGTCAGGCTTGATGGGGCTTTGGACAGCCTGACCTAGGTGGAGATGTCCCTACTTGTGTAGGGAGGTTGGACCAGATGACTTCTAGAGGTCCCTTCCAGCCTGAAACATTCTATGATTCTATGAGCTGAGCTTGCGCTCCAGAAGCATCAATTTCTCTTCACTGGTCTTAAAGGGCTTCCAGAGATTAGCTCAGATGTAGACACCTGCAATCGGGTCAGATGAACCCTACCTCATGAGCACAAACGACCCAGCATCACCAACCCAGTGTCACCAGCCTGGCTTCCTCAGTGGCACTGAATTCTGGTGTTAATCCCTCCTTCCTACTCACCATGTTGCAGGTTCTCCCTAGTTGCATTTTCATGATCTACTACAAGTCAGTTCTCTACCTAAGCCAGAAGCAACACCTTTTACTGTCTCTTCTGAAATCAGGGCTTCTTGCACCAATTGACTCAACCATGAACCTCTGGCTGTGGTTCAGCAGCTGAGTTACCATTGCTTGCTTACATTTTTGTTGCATTATTAAAGAAGGAATTCTGCCACCAGCACAATAATCTGCTGGAAAAGAGAATCACATGGAAATCACCTGCAAGGTGTGCTATTTTAGACAGGACTGCTAATGTAGGTCAAGTTTTATTTTAAAAAATGATTTGGAATAGTGAAGTTCTCCTCTGGGTTACATCTGTGTTTATTAAGAAACCTCTTATGAATTCTGAATTTTGACTCTATCTACCATTGTCTTTTATAGAAAAAATACATAAACATATACAATGTTTTCCCTGATTCCAACAAGCCAACCCTATGCTTGTAACTCATACATTTTGAGTGATATTCATGAAAACAGGAATTATTCTTTCACACTTAAAAACACCCATAAACCCAAATTTGACAGTGAAAAACTCCCCAAGCATTAGAGAATCGGCTCAGGATCACTTCTTGACCCTGTCACAATTCTGGCTGCCCAATTCATTAAGGTAAGTATTGTGCAGGCTCCTCATATAAGCAAATCTTCCCAAAGCCCTTTCTATTCTGGCAGCCAATCCTTGAAGAATTTAGCCATTTTCCATGCAGCTTTGGCACTTTCTCTCCCTCATGATAGTGATATTGGTCCAGCTGGAAAATTGAGGTAGCCCAACCAGACTGCAGAAATGCTGCAGAACCACCTTGAAACACTGAAACACTAAAGTGACCTTGTTTTTCAACATATAGTAACATACTTAGTGTGTACATAACCCACATTATAACTTAGAGTTTGGACTTTTTTTTTGTCCTGGGCAAAGTTTAATCATTATACTATTTTATTTTTTTAATTAAAACACATGAAAGCCAATCCCAACCTGGGATTACAAGGGCTGCTCTTCACAAAGGAGAGATCTGACAAAGGATAAAGTAATTTATTCACCACACCTTCCTTCACCTCGAAATTAAATACTTCACAAAAGATCATCAGGCAGATACTCAATTTGTAGGCACTAACAACCTTGGCAGTGTCCTTTGCAGAGCAGAACAGCTGTTTAGTTGATGGGCACCTTGTCCCAGTAGGAAAAGTTACAGCTTTCTCCACTGCAAACGTGGTTTTCTGCTTTCCAAGCACTCTTGCTTTGTGCCTGGCTTGCAAGAGAACCCTGGACAGAAATATTGCCACCAACACCACAAAGACTGTTAACCTGAAAAATTGCTCTGTTTTGGCATTTGTTCTGTCTTAAGTGTATTTAAATTCCAGCGCTTGGAAGCACATTGCAAGCACCCTTTGCTGCTTTCAAAAATAAAAGGCAACAACAATATATGAGTTTTTCTGAGCTTTTCAAGTGCTCAGATCCAGCAACCACCTTTTAGCACTGGTTGCAGCCCAGCTGTGCTGCAGCACCTCACCCACAGTCCCCCTTAGACCAACTCATCCATTAAACTATGGTGAAATAAATGAGGAAAACTCATTTAACCTTACCTTTGCACTGGGCTAAACGCATTCAAATGCTCACTTTCTGCAGTTCATCTGACTGTTTGCTTCTAACTGTAACATCTTCTTGCCAAAGACTTTCCATGGGTCTCCCATCCCCCAGCAGCACAAGAATAAAGAGTGCAACCTCTTCCTCCAGCACGCCGGGGAACTCACCAGCCTGCAACCTTTACGTGATGCCTCTGAAATCTTTGTTCCCACGCTGCTCTCCCAGATTGATGTTTACAACTGTGTTTAGGGAAAGTAAAGTAGTGACACTCTCAAAAGATAAAAACCCATGACTTTAAAAAAACTGGCTTGGGTCTCTGATTTCCAAACGCCCTTCATCTGCTGTGGTGTGTGTGCAAAGCTTTGTACTGCCGGCAAAATAAGCAATGTTGAGAAAAGGCATTTTGAAGGGCTTCTCACATCCCATCTCTAACCATCCCAAATGGGCAATCCTAGCTCAGTGTTCCTTTTAATCTTGCTGGAGAAGAAAGGTAGCTTGCATCTAGCAACACTCCACAAAAAGCCATATGGCTCAGGATGCCAGCATAGCAAAGTGACTGCTCTTTTCCCTGCACTTAAATGAGACTTTACTAGGTACACGAGACACAAAGTTTGGCTAAGACCCTGCTTCCAAATAAGACCATGTTTTAGGAATTACACTGCTAATGAGATTTACTTTTACTATCTCAAATGGCGCAAGGTCAAGCAGAAGATGGTAGGAAAGAGAGACTGAAACCCCGTTTCAAGATCCCACTTCTGTGGTCTTCAGGAAGTTGGACTATTTAATAGAAACCTGAGAGGTAAAAGCAGCAGCTCTGCTATTTTTTATTACCTTGTGTGAAGTTTATTGCCTCAGTCACACAAAAGAACTATGTGCCAACCCATCCGGCTGAGGAAAAAGCACCACATTGCTTTGCAATTAAAAACAACACAGAAGAGTGCCAAGGGTGAAAGGGGGAAAACATCCTAATCTCCCTCCAGCAGAAGTGAAGAAAAAGCAGAGGGATGGCACAAAATCTCTTTCTACCTTTGCTTCTGCTGGTCCTGAGATCACAGACAATTGCAGGCAGCTTACTGGGAACCAAGCGATGGTGAGGAAACCAGAGTGGAACCTGTTAACTCCTCTTCCCAAAACAGAGCAGCAATTACACATTAGTTAACATGAGACCTCACTAACTCAACATATGCTTTTGTCTCATATTGCTAGTTCATGTTAGGGAATATCCACTGACATCCATCCATCTGCCTTTAGCAGTGTTTTCTCAATCCTCACACACACTATTCTCTTCTGCTTACAATAACACTGAGAGGCATTTGTGGTGAGAAGCCACTGGTGCTACACATTCCCTTCCCTGTCTTTTTTCTCTACAACGCTCTAAAATCAAACAACCCTCCTGACAGCAACTGGTTTGTCAGAGAGCCAGGACCACCACTGCTGTCCAACAAGTTGTTTCACAGAGTCCGTTTCTACACCGTTCTGTATCCTATGTTGTTGGTAACCTTGCACATTGATTGAGGGACTTTTTAGGATGTCGGGTAGTGGTAGGACTGGGGGGAATGGATCAAAACTAGAGGTGGGTAGATTCAGATTAGACGTTAGGAAGAAGTTCTTCCCCAGGAGGGTGGGGAGACACTGGCACAGGTTGCCCAGAGAGGTGCTGGAAGCCCCATCCTTGGAAATTTTGAAGGCCAGGCTGGATGGGGCTCTGAGTAACCTGCTCCAGTAGGAGGTGTCCCTGCCCGTGGCAGGGGGGTTGGAACTAGATGATCTTTAAGGTCCCTTCCAACCCTGACAATTCTATGATACTACGTTGAGTGTCTACAGCACCCAGCACAGTTCAGGGCCATGACTGGGGTCCCTTTCACTGGCCACTCCACACTATATCAAGAAAAAAACCACAGTGAGACAGCTTTAAATCTGCTGTCCAGTGTGCACAAGCTGCCTTCTTTAGCTTTAAGTTTAAGCCATGCTAAACCCAACATGAATGGGACTCATCAGCTGTTACAAACACAAATAATCCTTGTTCACTAAAGCCCATCTGGAGATACAGTGGCCATGCCCAGCAGTGGTTTGAAGCCCTCTGTAGATTTTCCTCCTTCTAGAGTGGTGCACAGAAAAATGTGAAAGACTCTGGTTTACTAAAAATACATGCACTGTACTGGAACATAATTTTGCATTGATACAGGAATTCAGCAGGAAATAATAAAACACTAAAAGAAAAAAAAAAAAGAGCTTTTAAGTATGACAGCTTTCAAGTCTGATTGCACAGTTCTTTCTCAAGTGTAGAGGTGGGCCCCTTGTAATGCAGGTAAAAATTTCTATTCTTCGGTAACATACAGCTCTTGTTTCTCAAGCTCTCTAGGAAATCTTTTTAAACACCCAGCACATCTTTGCATCTAGAAAAGCTGTGCTTGGTGCCACTCCATCCTGCCCTCAGCTCTGGCACATTAAATTTTGTAAGGATTTCCCAGCTACCTGCACAACATTAAAAATGTCATGTAAAAGATTAATTCGTGGGTGGGAGCAGGAAAGAATTTGATTTTGTCAGGGATAGATTTTTCTTCTTTTTAAGCAGAAGGTGTCACAAGTTCAAAGTCCAGCTGAGATGGTGAGTTCAGATACACAAGATAAATGTACCTCAGTTATCACAACCACATACTCGCTATGCGATTCACATACAATCACATATTTCATTCCACAAAAACATATTTAACGCAGAAAGGCCACATTTCCTCTGAAGCCTGGGATTAATTTACATAACGCACCTTTAAAGTCCCTTTTTTATGTGTTAATTCCTGTTAGTAAAGAAAGAGACGCTGCAGGCAAAGGTTTCAGTTTGGTATATGCTTCAGCACCCCCCCCAAAAAGACTGCAGCAGAACCCCCAATAAAATAGCTATTCAGGGACATCATGGTTGCTTCTTTCTGATCTGGAATCAATAAGGAGAGAGAACCTCTGGATCAGGCATATTTCACTGTTCGCTTGCCCCTGTAAAGATGAAGATCAGGAGAAAAATAAAAGGATCTTATGACAAACCTTCAGCAAAGCCAGTTGCAGAGCAAGGCTTTGGAAGCCATCTCAAAGGCTGCCCAAAGGTGCTCACCTCCCACTGTACCCAGCTGCTCCTAAAATTCAGTGGCAGTCAGGCACCACAGCAGAAACCTTGGCACCTTGTCCTCTGCTCTTACTTCTTCCACATATGTTCTCTTCAAAAGGCATTTTAAGACCAAAGGATGAGCCAAAAACCTGGGGGGACTTTTGATCATTCCCAGCATGAAAGGTCTTACAAGGCATTCCAGTTTCTGCAATAGCAGCAAATACAGCAGTGGCACTGCTGTTGTATCTTTGTTATAACCAAAGAAACCTATGCTCAGAATTCAAATAAGAGAATTTCCACTATACACAGGTTGGGTTTTCTTTCATTTTTCACTTCTTCCTGTCCTTTCTCCTTTAAGTTTAAAGGAATCCCTCCTCGAAGCAAAATTGTATAGGACCCAACTCTATTTTGAACTCTATGATACCTTATAACCTGACATATTAAAGTGGCTGAAATATTCGGCCTCTCACCACAAGAAGGACATTGAGGCGCTGGAGTGTGTCCAAAGAAGTGCAACAAAGCTGGTGAAGAGTCTGGAGCACAAGTCTTGTGAGGAATGTCTGAGGGAACTGGGGTTGTTTAGCCTGGAGAAAAGGAGCCTCAGGGGAGATCTCCCTCCCTATAATTACCTGAAAGGAAGTTCAATCTGTTCCCCTAAGTAACAAGTGATAGGACAAGAGGAAACGGCCTCAAGTTGCACCAGGAGAGGTTTAGGTTGGATATTAGGAAAAATGTCTTCCCCGAAAGGTTCATCAAGGCCTGGCTCAGGCTGCCCAGAGCAGGGGTGGAGTTCCAGTCCCTGGAAGGATTTAAAAGACATGTAGATGTGGTGCTGAGAGATATGGTTTAGTGGTGACCTGGCAGTGCTGGGTTAATGGTTAGACTAAATGATCTTGAAATTCTTCCAACCAAAATGATTCTATGATTCTATAAAACCCTGGAAAAAAATTTAGAAGAAATTGGTGCTGCTGTTGATCAAGGCTATAACCTACACTCACTAGATAATGATTTATGGACTACAAAAATTACTCTCTCCTCCATGTTTTTCGACCATTCTCAACACACAGTCCACACAACAAGATTAACATAAAAACCAGGCAACATCAGAAGGCTATAAATTTTCACAATAAATCAGCCACTTCCCTTTCATTAGGCTTTGCACAGTTCATATTATTTCCTTTCTGGAGAAAATCATGACTAGTTACTGTCTGTCTTCAGAAACAAAACTATCAGTAACATTTCCACAAGGATCATCCGAAAAAGATTTCTAATAACGTGCAGGTTAAAAGGTTTTCTTGTTCTCCCCTTTCTGCAACCAGCATTTAAACTTTACGGTCCCAGTGACACTATGAAAGGCACATGTGCTTAATAACAAAATTTGTAATGAAGTATGTCTTAAAACATATAACTGCATGTTTAAATATAGAACAGACGTGGACTCAGGCAGTCACTTAATATAGAGGAACAGGTTCTATTTATTCCTCCAGCAGCCAGCCTTAGCATAGGAATAACTGACGTGGCAGATAAAGGCTCTTATCCTGGGCTGGGTGTATATAGCACTTCATCAGTACACTTAAAGGCACTTTACTAAAGCAGGGATGTGTTGTTATCCCTATTTTACAGAAAAGGAAAAGCTTCCCAAGGTTACAATGAAGGTCAGAATCACATATCTGCCACCACCACCTACATACCTTAACTCCTGTGCTTTGCCCATTGAGCCACACTCTAAGAGCTCCACAAGTTGAGTTTTTATGTAAATATTTAACTCATTTCTCAACAAACCTGTGAGCATTCACAGTATTTTGTCTTCTAAGTTGGATTGTATTGGGCCATCCTCTACTGTGTTGAAGTATGCAACACCAATGGCCCATCTCTCTACCTCTGGAAACACAGACAGTGGTAGCATCGCTTCTACTTAATCTTGGGAGACAGTACAGATGGTCCTGATGAATCTCACTCAAATAGGAAGATCAAGAAATATTTTAAGTCTTCACAATACAAATGTAGGTAATGCTTAGTCAATCTCAAGGTGGAAGTCGTAAGAGACAGATTCCCAAGTTAATTCACTCACACAAGTTCAAATGCACCCTTGTCTTGGAGGAATAGCACAAAGCAACATGGCAGAAGTCAGGGTGACACATATAGTAACCTGTCCCTGTGGCTGAGACTTCCTACTGCTCTCTGTGAGGGAGGTGACACCCAGGAGATGTCATCCTGCCTGGACTACAACTCCCCCCATACCTCCACGATCCACAAAACATAGCCTGCATGTCACATCACCTTCTGTCTCATTAATTTTGGCCAGACCAGCTTCAGGTGGCAGCCCCTTCTGACCTCCAAAGGCAAAGGGAAGCCTCAGAGCACCTCTGATTAGAAGAATCTGCTAAAACATTGGTTTTAATGATGGTTTTCTTTGGTTTCCACTGGTAGCCAGCAGCTTGCTTACCTTTACTGCCTTCCCCGCCTCCTCAGCAGGGCATCATCCCAGCAGGACAAGCTCAGCCCAGACACGGGAAGGCTCCAGTTTTACAGCTGCCCGTCTGCTTGGCTTTCCTTCCTCTGCCTCAGTTTGTCGTCTTGTTTTATATGGCAAAGACTAAAGAGTTCATTTTTATAAAGCACTCAAACAGGCTATTTGATATAAGCCTCATTTTTCAGAGGTGTCAAACAGCTCAGCTCCCACCGAGCGCAAATGCATCATCCCTGGGGAAGCGGGAAGGGAGCTGGGCTGTCCCACAGCACGGGGCTCTGCACCCTGCCTGTCCCAGGAGCTCTCCCCACATTTCTGGGAGACAGGTAAAAACTAGTAATGTCATTTTTCAGAGTCACTCAGAGTGATACAATCAGCACCTTGCTGGAAGTGACAAGCTGAGTGGCAATGCTGAAACACCCATAAATGACTATAGTCCAAGCCTTTATTTACAACCCTCTGTTTCACAGCTCAGTCGCTGAGGTTAGACTCGAAACTTAACATAATTATCACTCGGAGGGCTGTATTTTCGGCGGCTTTTATTCTGAAATTCAGCAGAGAAACAAATGAAATGAATAAGCAACAGCTTTCCTGGAGAAAAGCAACTGAGAATCAATCGCGCCAGACATTTCTGCCCAGACTCTTTTGGTTGTGACAACGTGGAAACAAAATTTAACTGCATTCTGCACAAACTCCCATCCTCGCATGCTAAAACTCCTGCTGACACCGCCGCGGCACTCGGAGGAAGTGGCTGAAACGTTAGTATTCACCAGGAATAATTCCAGAAATAATGGAGCTACTGTTCTCATTTCCAATCAAGAGAAGTGCAGGGCCCACAACCACCTACGCTGAAAGGGGCTGCGCTGACAGAGCCACATCCAGCACATAAAGGTTTTTAAGAGTGCTGCACAGGGAAGCAGTGGGGAAATAGGACACTCTGGACTCTCTGGAGGTTGGTTTCTATTTTCATGGCTATTTTTGACAAGCCAAAGGACTACAGAAAGGTATTTAAGCTACCACACCCAAGCAGTAACTAAGGTTTACACAGTTTACTGAGGTCAGAGAGGATTGTCCCACGAATTTTTACCTGTGAACGACTCTACAACCCTAAAAATATCTTAGCAACTGTCATGGCAGGCAACCAAACACTAGTATTTTTTCCTACACAAAATCATTTCTGACATAGACCACTTTGAGAGCTACAACACTTTTTCCTACAGCAAAATCTGACCAAACAGGAGAATGAAAGCAAACACCTCGTGCAATTGCCCTTGGACAATGGGGGACTGGGAGAGGTGGAACAATCCCTCTCCACCACACACAAGGAATTTCCAGTTGAAAACCACGCTTTGGAGAAGGCTGGGGAAGAGCAGAAGGTCAGAACCTGCTTGCAATAGAAAACGGATCCGCAATCTTTATAATAAAGTGCTGTTAAGATACCATAATATATTTTTTAAGCAGTTCATTACCAATGTATTAAAACATTAGTGCTTTTTTGAGACTGTTGGAGACTATTGTTTGAACTGCTGTTTAAAAGTGTGCTGGCTCACAGCATGGATAATTCATTCTCATGCCAATACAGATAGACATATAGTATGTGTGTGTAGTTACATTACAGCTCATTTTTAAAAGGTGATTTTGCATGCAAAGTAAGCGTGGGTTTTTTCACGCCTGTACCATGAACTAGAAAAATTCATTTCCAAATATCAAACCATAACTTACTGGAGCACTAAATGGTACTTCTAAATAAACATTAATATTACTTTGACACTTGGGTACCTTACACAGCAATAAACAAAGTCATTAATAGAGACAAGAAGTCTTGTCTCCGTGCTCCAGGAGAGGCAAGAGTGTCACCTTTCTGAAAGGGTCAGGTGGCTTTAGAGAGAGGTAACGACCTCATTAAAGCCTTTAGTCTGTATGGAGATTTTCTCATTTGTTCAGGCTGAGGCTTGCTTTTTTTTTTTCCAGAGGATTAACAAACAGAAGAGGAGCAGTGCTTCCTTGTCCAAGTTATTATTTGTAATAAGAAAAATAAATACCGATTAGAATACAAACTAAGAGCTGTCCTGATGAAGTGGAAATGTTTTTCACCCCCACCAATCAACAACTGGACCCCAAAGACCAGATAACCATACAGTGGAAGGTCTCATTTAATTGACTAATATGCTGGAAACCTTTAGAGAGTGGTCAGTTTGAACTTTGGGCTCTGTAATGAGCTCTCAAGTTCCCTCTGACAGAATGAACCACAACGGTGCTGCATGACTTCATGTAGCTTCATTTTATAATTACAAGCCTGTTCTTTATGATTTTTCCCCAGCTTAAATACCACTTTTTCAAAGCGGTGCTAGGGAAAAAAAGAAATGAAACCAATTTTAATGAACTCATGCAAATATAAGCCTGGTGAAATGAAATCACAGACCTAAGCAGAATACTGCATTGAACACATTTGTATGTTTTATGCAAAGCTCATCTAAATTTGAGTAATTGGACCTAATTTGGCAATCTGCACAATCAGTTTGCAAACTTCAACCACTGAATTTTAAGTATGAGCCTGGAAAATCATTAACATTTGTATTTATCATGGTGGCCCCAAACCAGCACTGTATTAAAATCTGTGTTCAAGTGTTTGGAACGAGGTCTTAGTGTACGCAAAGCATCCAAGAGAGTATCAGGAGCTCCAATTACAGAGAAAAGTCATCGACATGTTCAGATCACACAATTTGAAGCTCAAATCTCAAGCCAAATCTCAAATCTCTGAAGGTTAAGGCTGGGAGCCTTCCTCCAAAAGGCCCAGTGTCTTTATTCCTTGTCCATACCATGCTATCTGAAAAACTTTCCCCAGATCATAACCTTTGCTCTATTGCTTTTCATCTCTGTCCTCTCCTCATCTCCAAGAGTTCTTGTTGCCTGCTCTTCCCTCCTCATGCAGATGTTAACCCAGATCTTTTCCCTTCTGTGGGCACCTGGTCTCCACCGAGCAATGCAGGAACTGGATGTGCTTTCTATGCTCCAGGAGTGCAGCGAGAGCACCAAACTGGTTTATTAAAGGGCAGCTCTCCCATGCTCTTCCCAGCATGTTTTAGTTGCAATGAGGGTTATTTTTCATTTGTGTCTCATCTTTCTTCAAGAAAAAAAGGCAAAGGAATGGATCTTGAACTTATAAAAACGTTCCTGCTGCAGATATCTTAAAATATTTTGCAGGAAAAAAACCTGTTTCCCATTTGACTCCACTCATTGCTTTTTTTTCTGAAGGCATCTCCTTAAAGAGAAGGCAAAGCACATTTTTCAAGGTGAAAACTGCCAGCCTGAATTTGAATCAAAGTCTGAATCCTTTTCAATAGGAAGCTTCACAGCATCCCAGCAACTTACTTGAGGGTAAGCAGCCCACATTGGCATCATGAACCCTCTCCACACAACCAGAACACCACCAGAGTTTAAATATGGTTGTGTGTCAGAAAAGCAATTTTAAATTATAGGCATAGCCAAGATCTATTAAGGCAGAACTGTGCTACATCACATGCAAGTTCCGTTTCTCTCCATGTGTCCTCGGGAAATGTGTTAATTGCTCACAGCTCTACACAGATTTTCAATACATCTGCAAGACACAACAATGTACACACTAGCTGAGGGGAAGGGGAAGATCTGATTCTTTTCAGTGTACAACCTAGGGATATTTGGCACATTTCAGCATCATGGCTTTACCCCTTTCTCAAGCCTCCTTCTACTATCCATCATTTTTTCCCCAGATCCTGGGTACCCACCCATCATAGATGTGGTGGGATGCAGCTTGCTCACACACCGGGCTCCAGACTCATCATGGGGATTTCTGCACCAGGACAGGGTGGTGGAGGACAGGAGTCACTTTACATAGGGATGAGCAACTGCTGCATCCTCTTTCTACATCTGAAATCAGTTCCTTATACACTGGATCACAAATTACTGTCACAAATTCATATTTTCATAGGTTGTCTTAAGAACTGCTACTTGAAGCAATGAAGTTTAGGCAAGAATTTAAAGGAGCAATTCTTCAAATCAGGACTTCTTTGTAAAGTATTCCTGTCGCTCCTGGGACTTTCCCAGTGTAGCCAGTTACAGAAATCTGCTTTCTCTTCCACAATTATCACCATATTTCTGTAGTCCAATTCTCTCTAATCTGAGAGTAGTGGAAATCAGGCCTTTTATTTTACATCAGGGGAAAATTTCAAACCTAATTGCTGCTTGGGTGGAGGGATGATTTCTCTGGTGGAGAAAAGCTCAGGCCAGCTCCAGCTGTAAGCACACAGGCCATGCTCAGCAGCATCCCACACACTTTAGTATCTCTTTATGTGGAATAAACTAACCAGCTAAACCATATTGCATGTTCAGGACACGCTGCTCTTTTGACCAGGAACTAGCAGGACATCACTGGACAGGCAAGTGGGAAATTACCAGCTGCTCTGACAGCATTAAATCTGAGGAAGAGCTTCAAAAGAAGTCCTTCCCTATAACTGCATGGCCAGCAAAGTTCCTATATCTCGACAATTCCTTCATTCCAACCTGTCTGCTTGTAGAGAAAGAGCTGTGGTGATATTAAACTGGTTTGAAATGGGAGGTGTCACCTGAAGTGTCAAAATGCACCCGAGCAACATGGCTCTTTACACTGCTGAAACAGAGAAATGAAAAGAACTAACAGGGTTTAACAGAAAAAAAAGGAATTGCTACAAGAGAACTGGGCAAAACCACTTTTGAAGTCAGGGAGCAACACGGTTGCATCCAAGAGAACTGAATTTCGACAGCTGCCATAAGCTTAAACCGACTCTGTTGTACTCCCTCCAGTCCTCAGGGTAGGCTTGTGCTTATCAAGCTCCAAAGTTTGATCATTAAACCTGATCCAAAACGCTGAGAGATTACTCCTGTCAACAGGGGCTCAGTCAGGTGTCTTTATTAATCACAACCAGCAAATATTTTAATTCCGAGACCTTGGGGAGGAAGGGGTGGTGAGGGGCTATGTGCCTTGTTTCATACGAGGAGAAGACAACTCAGATCTGCAGTGCCTGATTAATATTTGATGGTTGTGATCCGCTGGGTATGCGGTGTAATTCTGGTGGCTTGTTTTGCTCTACGTTCGCTGCATCTCCAATGTTATTTGCAACAGCTTCGTGGAACAACAACAAAAGGAGGTTTCATTCCCGCAGGACAGCATTGGCTGACCTCTCTTATTGCTTCATGTAATTCAGAGGGAGCAACCGTTAAACAGGAACTGAAAGTGCTTTTCAACTTTTAAAGGGGGAAAAAAATGGCACGGCAGATTTACATATAGATAGCATTTCAGAGAAGAATGGTGCTGATTTCTCCTGCCTTGCATTTATTTACCAAGTCAGACTAACAGAGCAGTCAGAAGACAAGCCTGCAACAGGGCACTTGCTGAATACACATCTCTCTGTGTCATCACCAAGTGTTCAGCATTAAAATGACATTAAACCACAGTGTGATCAATGAAAAGAGACAATGAAAGCAAAACGCGTAACTTTAAGCACAACTCTACAACCGAGCTCCATCCTAGGACTTTGCAGAGATCCATGATCTAACTTTTGAGTGACAAGAGGACAATTTGACACCCACTGAGGATGGGCATGGTGGGGTCTGTCCCTTGTCCAGGCAATCACTGCATCCCAGAGGCACCAAAGCAGCTCAGGTGCCATACCCACACTGGCATACACAGACCCACTGCCTTCAGGGAATGCAGGAGTAAAAACGGCTGGTTTGAATCAACAACATCTTAACACACCTTGGAAAGCTTTCTGCTTTCATTGCAATGAATGGATGGGGTGATTTCCCCCCCCACCCTGCTATTCAAAGACCTTTAATAGCGTATTACTCAAAAACTCCCATTCTCTCTTAGGAATACGAGTGATGCTCGTAATGAACTCTGTCTTAAGAAGGTATGTGTCAGTGAAAGACTGGGATATTTCTAGATCTCCAGTCTCTTTATGCAGCTTAATGCTAATGAAAGGAAACCATTTTTTTGCACACAGTGAAAGGGAACAGATGGTGTCACAGTTCTGCTGTGGAATTTAAGCAGAGTGACAACCTATACAGCAGATCATCATCATGGGTGAAACCCTTTTTAGGCAGTAGCATGGAGGGTTTATTTGTTTTTTATTTACTTACTACTATCCAATATCTTGAAAAGATTCTTGTTTTCCTTTTACATTGAAACCTAAGAAAATGGTATGATAATCTCATCATCCTACAAAACCCCAGAAGACACATAAAGATGGGTATTTTAAATACACTGTGAAGGGACAGCTGAAAAACAGCCCCTCATATTGCAAACTGTGGCTTTCCAATCATGTATCTATCCAGACACCAGTCGCTGGCGAGAAAACCAATGAGGGCTTAAAAGAGACACTGTCAAGTTGAAAGTCATTCCTCTGCCTGAAATCTGGTCCCTAGTTCTAATTATGCCTGCAAGGCAGATCAGAAGGGGAAAAAGAGGCCTTTTAAAATTTTTAATAATTTTATATTTTACAGTTTTGGCTGGCAATAGTTCATCTCATTGATTCCTTTCTAGGTTCACCTGCTTTCATCCTGGAGAAAAACAAAAGTAAAAAAAAAAAATATAAGCAGATAAAAATGAGCTGGAAATTTCCCAAGAAGTAAGGAATTCAAAAGGGACTTTCTATCCCATAGATTTATTGCTGCTGCTGTTACTAAATTGTGAGCTGAATTTTTCTGACCCAACTGACAACTAAGTCAGACACATGTTTTCATGTGCTGATCCTACCAGAGGCATCTGGATCCCCACAAAGCATCCCCCTCTGGTGAAACATTCCTGATGTAACTTGAAGTTTCACAGTTTTTACTGTTTTCATTCCTTCAGATTCACCTTCTTCCAGCTTACTTGAACTGCCTGTATGAGTATTTTATAGTGCATACCACTAAAAGCAACAGATGACATGCTCACCCACTCCATAATTTACATTGACAATAGCCAATCTCGGCTCAGCCCATATCCCACAAGGAAAGGGATTAATCAGGCAGCAGCATACTGGGAGAACAACAAAGCTCAGGCTGCTGGGTTAGGGTTTGTAGCCATCCAGGAATGGTCTGGACCCAGTTCACTCTCTCTGAAACTCTAGAAAACATTTGCGTGATGACAACCTCATTTTTGCACAGGGGATGGATGAGGTGTGTCCAAAACCACCCAGCTGTAAGCCTCACTACAGTCTTTACAGTGAGACAGGGAAAATCAGGTCTGAGATACATCTATAAACTCAAATAGTCCTACTGGCACATGACTATCTGCAACATACTCAATTCTGACTGTGGGGGACAACAGCTGTAAGATGCTGTGAAGCTAAATTTATATATCCAGGCATGAGTTTGCATAGATGAGGGGTTTGAGACCTAGGGAAAGCAGAGCAATAAAGGCACCATTGTACTAAGTGCTCTGGTCCCCAGTGGGTGAGTGTGCTTAAGGTACTGTGGTCCCCTCAGCCTGTAAAATAGCAAAGTCTAAACCTCAGGTCTAGTGTTAAAAAGAAGCTCCACTCTTCAATGCAGGCAAGGACCAGCTTAAAATCTCCCCACTTAGCCAGGATACCTATCTATCTGTATGCATATGCAGGGATAAATTAGCACTTTCTCAAGCCAAAGGAGATGCCAGGTGTCTTTCAGAGACCTAGCACCTCCAGCAGCAGAGACCACAGGAACCATTAATCCCACAGCAGCAAACCATCCTTGACCCCAAAAGTGGCAATATTTACAGGAACAACTGCACAAAGACACATTTGGGATGGGAGCACTTCAAGCGTGGAAAAGTGGCAAAATATTCAGTGAGTGAATTCTACACTCACTCACAGGAGTTCACAAGATGTAACCTGCTGATTAACACGTCTTGCAGGGAGGGACAACACCACCTTCCAACGCTTCCTTTGAGGAGTGAAACACTTGGGTTCTAAGGCATTTACAGGGCATTTCTTCAACGTGTCAGGTAAAATCACTACTGTGCTCCAAAGCACCCAGGCTCTTCCTGCTGAAACTCAACAGCTATTACACAGCAAGTGCGAAGTGAAGAAGCAGAAAGAGAAGAGATTGCCAGTAAATAGGGTTAATCCCTGCAGGTAATACCCTTTCCGTTAAATTGTGCAGCATTTTCCAGTCTGCAGATTCTCAATCCCATTTAACATCTCTCACACTGCAAGCAGGCACATCTGAGCTCCCACTATTCCCCCCCACACACCCCTTAAATTCTGCAAGGCTGTTTGTGCAGGCAGCAGCCAGTTAAACTAAAGGCTGCTGGTACTACCCCGGGAAGCTGTAGGGGGGTGGGTGAGCCGCACAAAAGATCTCCACACAAAAGGCCATCCTTTTCATCCCTTTTTCTTCTTCATTTTCTCCAGCTGAGCCATAGCTTTATTCAATCAACACTTAAAAAATAGATGCAACCGTAGGAGGGGGTAGGGACTGGCGTGGGGGTAATATGGGGCAACACCTATTTTAATAGAAAGAATCAAATTTGGTGGGTGAGGGGACGTGGGGAGCCTTCAGCTTTCACCTTCTCCCTGCTTCCAAACGAGCCCTTTAACCTGTTTCCCCAGCGCTCACAAAAATCCATGCAGCATGCTACAGATATTTCCCGATCTTTCCCCCCCTCCCAGGAGAAGATGTGAAGGGCCTGACACCAAAAGGACAGCAAACATCTTCGCATCCCCAGCCAGCCCCGCACAGTGCACATAATCATATGAAAAACATGGCTGGCTGGTGCATCGACAGATGCAAACGAGAAATACCAGACTTAGCCTTATTTAGATCACAGCAAAATTAAATGGGGAGGAGAGGGGGAGGAAGGGAAATAATTGTGGCTGTGTAACATGGCTGCACAATTTTCAAAGCCTCACGACTGCCAGCTTGCAGGGAGCAGGGAAAATGTGTGTCTGCTCTAAAGGGAGCTGTTCCTGCCACCCCTGCAGCAGAGCCCGGGCGTTCAGCTCTCCATCCAGCGGGCAGCCACGCTGGCCAGCGAGCACAAAAGGCAAGGAAGAGCTAAAATAGTTTACCTGATCAATGCAACTTCACGGGAGCCGGAGGTAAGGATTCCAGAAAGGCAGCAAAGGAAGAGAAAAAATCTGCTTGGATCCTTCTGGCAGTCCACAGTCTCATCTACATGCATCTGAGCAAGCCCTTACCAGCAGCTGCTTCTTTTATCAAGCCCACAGGCACAGCAAATTAGTCCGGTTAGACAGTTCAGTCAATGTGGGCTATTCACAGCGTGGCTGTTGTGCGAGCCTGGCTTCTCCTGTCCCCCTGTCCCTGGGTAGGCACCCGCCCACCTCCACATGGCCCTGGATAAACACGGCTCTCACAGCACCCACGGAGCAAACCACATGATCCTGACGATCAACTGCGCGGGCAAACGCTGGCTGGACCTCTCGCTTCTCCTGAGCAAGGCACAGAGAGCTGGGTAAAAAGGCAAAGCCTAAGAATGGGTTTACTTTAAAGGGAAAACCCTTCTTTTTCCCCCCCCTTCCTTTTTTATCTTTCCCCCTTCCCAAGGAGGGGGGAAAAAAAATAAATCAACCAAACGCAAAGATCTGAAGATGGGCGATATCTTCCAAATCAACTTAGTTCTGAAAATGAAGTGTCACTCTGAAATGAAGTGCCATTCAGACTTCTAATAAGCACAAAGCATCAGAGACCCTGGATGAAGCCTGATATGGTCCTGGAGAGAGATGCTGACCACAGCCCAGTGCATCCTTGGTCTGTACAAAGCCAGGGATTTTCAATTTTGTTCTTTGAAAAGAGAAAAACGTGACAAGCCCTGTTTTTCTTCTCCTTTCCCGACCATGAACCATCTTAAAATATTCATATAGAAATAAACACACAGTGAAATAAAACTCTAATGAGGTGGCAGACGGCACGCACTGTCTGCCATCCTTGGGAGTGGGGAGCAAGCCTGGTGAATGCTGCACAAAAGGGGCATGTGCCTCTTATATGAGGCATTTCCCACTCATGAGTGGGATCCACAGGGTTAAACATGAAGAATAAACATTTATGAAAGTCATTCAATTTTTCTAGCATTGCACAAAGGACTAAGCCCTCCCCTTTCCCCCCTGCTTCCCAATGCATCTTTAGGACTAACAGTGCCCATTTTCCTCCTCTCCAACATGAGAAGCAAACATATATATGGAGGGATACTATAAATACAGACACAGAGATATATATCCTATAAACACAGTTTCTCTTGGTTATCTAAACTCTCCCTTTCATGAAGTAGCACAGTTAATTGGAAGAGTTCTCCAAACAATCTGCCTACTTCACATCAGCATTTGCACTTAACTGGGAGTTAGTGTACGCCTACAACATAAACCAGAGGTAAACACCGATAAGGGATTTAATGCTTAAAGAACCCCAGGTTTATCAAAAAACGGGTTAATAGAAACACATCATGGCATAACATCATCCACTTGTGCAGCTGGCTTAAAGTTTTGGCTCCTGGAGCCATCACACACAAGCCACACAAACACAAAACTCCATAAAACCTTCTTCCTTTTCTAAAAAGGGAAAGGAGCTCAGTGTTTTTATGGCTCTGAAAGAAAAGTTGGAACTTACCCCTGAAATTCCCCAGAGGCTTAAGAAAAGAGAGAAGAGAATAAAAGGTAAAGGAGGAGAAAAAGAATAATAAAGAAAAGAAGCAAACCTCATGCTTCCCATGCCATTCCCAGCTCCATAACATTGTAAAGGTAGCAACACCTGAAAGCAAATGAAGCTTTAATCAGGACCACTCTCCAAACGTGACTGTAGGCACTAAGAAATATCTCAACAAAGGTAAGACTGAAGTGTGGAAAGCTCTTGGAATGGGTTCTAAATTAATCTCAAACTTGGGGAAAGAAATGAAATACAAAAAACTAAATGAAATACAAAAAGCAGGGCCTTTGGCAACCCTGAAAGGTAAAGCTGTCCCTTTGCCTGCTGGCAGTTTCCAGTCTCAGCAATAAGCTGTTAGCTTTAATTTGCTCCTGAGTGGGGAGGTTTGGTACTACCCCTTCGCTCATCTCTGTCCACTCATTACCTCTCTTTGCCTGAAAGGTGAGAGGAAGCGGGAGGCAGGATTGAGGTCACTTCAGGATTGCATTACAGAGTATTTAATAAGCTCGGCACATCGCTGTCTCTCATCCCATATGGAAGCATGATCCAGGATCCAGGGGAAGGGCAGTCTATGCTGCCATCAAACCTGCAGCTGCTGCTCACATAAATAAGCAAGCAGCCGGGTCAGCACACTGTGGGCAGCACAGGGCCTGGGTAAGGTCAAGCACATCCACCCGAGAGCTACAGAGGACAGCTTTGGTCCTGAGGAGGGGCCATGAAGCACTTCCCTCCTGTTCTGTTTGGCAAGCATGAGCACCATCGACATGACCACAGGAGGGGTGAAGGATGCTGCATGCCCAGTGCCTCTCCTGGTGATCAGCCAGCACCTCCCGGACTGAGCATCCTCATCTTCCCCCACCTTTCCAGCAAGAGCCACTGCTCAGCATCTCAGAGCGACTCCAGCTGCTCAGAGCACAGGGGCAAAGCTGATGAAAATTCCAGCAGAACAAAAGACTGAGTATGCACAATGCAAAGGTATGCGGGCCAGGTGTGACACCCGCAGTGCAGAGCACACTTAGCAGGAACCCCATTTCTCTGGCTTAATTAGAATTTAGGCTTGATAAAAGGCCAAACCTTTCTCCCATCTTAGTCAATAGGAGTTTGTCATTGTCCTTGATGGCAGCAGGATGTGGGACATTAAGGAAAGAAAGAGTCCAATCCATCGCCTTGAATAGGTGAAAATGAAAGTCCATTCTTACTGTCTCTTTTGATTCCTAAAAGACAGCTTAGAGCATTGCTAGGATTTAACTTAATATTTCTTAAAAATAACTTGAAGCAGGATAAAGTGATTTATAAGTCTTTTTTCCCCCCTGCATATTCGATCACTTAAGGGAATGTAATCTAGCTCTCAAAAAATCCCTTGAGACCTTTCTTTCCAAGGATCTCAGAAGCCCTGGTGCTCAGCATCCCTAAAGCATCCCCTCAGACCATGCTGGCAGTGCCACTCTGGCACAGGTACCACACTCAGTCTCCTACCCAACTACTAATGCTCACCAGGTAGTCCCAGAGTTGGAGAAGACTCTGTAGGAAGAAGTGAAGGAAGGACAAAAACACAACCTTAGAGCAGCCTGAAAAGATGACTTCAGAGAAAAGCTCTTGGAGCCCATATCCACAAGATTCTGTATTGCAGAAGGAGGTAAAAAACCAACCTCATCCTTGGAAGATAGTTGGTTGCACAACTGGTCAGTTCCTAACTATTCTCAGACTCTGATTTGGCACTTACTTTACCATATTTATTTCAGGCAGGAGAGAAGGGGAAGAAAGATGGTAAAGGGCTGATCAATGCAGTACAGACAAACATCTCAAAGAGGAAGATCTCAGTTCATGGCTTCATCTGTAACCTGGTCCTTCACATCCATACTCTTGCTAGACAAGGAATACATGCCCATGTCCTTGGAGAACAAATCTTGCTTTTTTCAGGGTACTACACAAAGGTACATGAATAAGGCACAATTCTAAAAAGCAATATTCACTGTCACCTGGAGACTGTAATCATCTATATGAACCGCTTTCTTCTTTATATTCATTGATTTTAGGAACAGATCATTTAATCTGTACTGTATAGACCAGGCCTAAAATTTCAATGAGTTCCTCTGGTACTAAGCCTAGGCAGATAAGATTGCAGAACAGTTATCAGCTTAAAAACCCTCAAAACAACAAAAAAATCCAACCCACAATGTTTTGTTATTTCTTCTTGCTCCTACATACAATGCTGGAAGCATGTATTCTAGCGACTTCTTCTGAACAGTGGTATTTTTATTGATAAATGAAAATATACGGAATATAGATCTTGAATATGTCTAGTTTTGAAGAAGTCCAATATGAAACTTTTACTTGGACTTCTGGTGCACTTGTACATTTCAATGTTTGCTTGTTTTGCAAGAGCAGAAGCATGAAAATTCTTGGAAGTGTTACAAAATTCAAACTTCTCCACAGATTTGTAAATAAAAATAATCTTTGAAAGACATCCTCCACACCATAAAGTACAACAGTTAAGCAGATTCTAGTGATAAATAGTAAATGACACCTTTCATAATTACAAAACAGCGAGAAGACAACCTTCCTACTGAATAAACCTTTCTATTAAAGGAAACTGCTTGCTGTACTGAACCAGAGAAGTGTTTCACCCAAGTGGCCAATGACTAATATTTTACCAGTGTAGAACCCACAAGCAAATTATGAGGTGCCTTATTTACCTGTACCTGAAAATCCCTTTCTCACCCTCATGAGACACAACCCCCTGAAGAGTAAGAGCATTCCCCCGGAGCACCATGCAGCCAGCCTTTAGTTTTGGTGTTTATAGATGTAAGTAGAATCAATGATGCTAAAAGGACCTTCCTTTTACAGTTTCATCATGGTGTTTATTGCTGTATCCCAGCCTCGCTCAGACTGCAGAGATCCTCTGCAAAGTATCACTCCAGGTTTATTTCCCTGCCATGGGGTGTCTCTTTTTCTCACATTAGGAATGAGGGGGAAAAAAGGACTGATCAGTTTTCCAGTGCTTAATAGATTCTGGCACAACCTGGCCTCTGCTATAAACAAATAGCCTCAGCACATGAAACCCCTGAAGACTGATTAAAAGTAAGCCTGATTTCATCTGCACTGGTTTCGTGCAGCCATTAATATTGTTAACACACAACCTTTTGTTCTGCATAGCTGGAGGGCAGCTCACATTGCACTCAGCTGAGGCACCTCTGAAGGTATGTTCGCTGCCAGTGACATGTATGATTATGTTAATGGTGCCTAAGGTTTCTTTAGCATAAGGAAAACTGACATTGGTACAGAAATTGATACTTGGATGTAAAGTGATGCCATTAATTTTGGGTGGAAGTGGCCTTGCTGTCAATGTGGCCACACAGATTTATACAAGGGTGAGAGAAGAAAGCATCTGGGCTGAGATGGCTACAGGTGATGGACCATAAGCAACTGGGTTTCCCTTCAGAAGAGCTGAGTCCTAAGCATGGCAGCACTGGTTTTGGATGGAAGAAGATAGAAACACTGGAAATATTCAGGAGACCATGAAAGCAAAGGGGCTTTGAGCCAGGAGACCATTCCCTGGAGTCCTCGAAATCCCAGGGGAACTCCTACAAATGCCTGTGGAAGGAGGGAGATTTGTACTTTCCTGTGCCTTACATGATTTTGTTAGCATTGATTCAGTGTTCCAGGATTGGAAAATTATGTCTGGGCTTTATGATGTGGCAGGACACAGGTACGTGCGCACCATCCACACTAACAACCCAGTGCTTGGCTGCTCCCCGCCAAGGGAGCTGTACAGATTTACTGCAGCTCTAACTCTGCTCCTTGCCATTTCTTTACTGGCCTAAGAAGAGGATAATTTTAAATCAAAATTAGGCGATGCAAACTCCAGGGAAAACCCTTCAGACAAAACGATCAGGATAAAATCTTTCCTGCATTACTGAAACGTTAAATTTTAAGTTTGACGTTTTTAGAAGGACACGAGCTGGCAAATACAGGAGGAATACAAAGCTGTCCTCACTCCTCCCCATCTTCACATCTTCTTTAAAAATAAACAGACAGAAGAATAAACCAAGCGTTTTAGAAAGTAACAGCCACAACTCACATCATTACACACTAGAAGCCCCTCCATCCATGGACCCATGGGAGCGCAGCCTTCCTCACATCTGCTCCTCCTGACAATAAGCTGTTAACGTGAGCCAGGCTCAGACATGCAGCCAATTGACATTAAAGAATCCACTTGATGCAATTTATTCCATTTTCAACTATTTCACTTTAATGACCACTGCAAAGTCATGTTGTAGACGAGACTGGAATTAAACCTAAACCAGTGCAATTCAGATCACAGCTTCCAGTCTGCCAAGATGAGCCGTCCATTCAGACCAGCTCTAAAATCTCATTAATTTTAGACTAGCATGATGCTTCTCCAAAGTAAAGGACACCTGGCAGCAATCTACTCTTCTGCACAGAGCTCAATCAATAACAACAAAAATAATAATAAAAAGCCTTGCAAGCCTGGTGGTCTGGTTGCAGCATACTCTGCATTTTTAGACCTACGTGATTGCAAACCCTGGGAGCTTGGCTCATTCCTGCAAGGTGAGGGCCAGCTCTCTTTCCACAAACACTATCACCTCTCAAGCCACGAGTTCCCCAGCCAGGGAGAGTATCTCCTTCTCAGCAGAATTTTGAGATCCTTCAACACATGAGTGAAGCTACTTCCCCTAGTGAAGGTGAACCGGAGAACTTGTTTGTTTTCCCAGCTTCCTCACTGCCCCTCTCCACAGCTCCCTGTTTCCAGCTGATGCCTACAACTTCACACTTTGCTCATGAGGTCTGGTACAATGCAACCAGACTTTTCCATATGCCACTGCAAACAACTAAGCTTTTCAACCCTGTGAAGTATCTACCAATTGACACGTGCCACCAGACACATCCCATCACCAGTTCAGAGGCATGATGTGTCCCACTGCTCCTCTGTGCCATAGAGCTAGCTCAAACCTGCCCATGGTCCCTGGCAGACCTGATAACCTCTGCAGCCAACCCCCCTGCTAACTCCCCTCTCCTTGCTGAGGATTTGGATAACTCCTGGCATCTGTGCCCACCCAACTCAACTGGCCATCATACACTGCAATTCAGCACACTGGAACTGCTCAGAAGGCACAGGCTGACCACCCACCATGTGTTACCCCAGACTGACTCATGACCCACCTCCAACTGGTTCTTTTAAGTCTGTCTTAAAACAATATTCTGTGATAGAAGCTATTCTTGTTAATTGAAACACAGGAGACATCAGGCTGAGGATTAGAAACCGCATCTCTTAATTTTTATTAGTTAGGAACATGTAATACGTAATTATTCTTTCTTTTATTGTTTCAACTTAAAGGTAATTTTCCTCAGTTCTGCTACCAAACATCAAGCACTAAATAGCTCATTCTTTCTGTTTACACTTTGGTGAAATAACAAGTAATAGCAAGCTCTTAAATAGAGTATGGACTCTTTGGAATTCAATACACTTTGTACAAGAACCAAACAGCATTCCTACTTATTAAAAAAAAAAAAGAGACAAACGAACAGAGAGGAAAGGAAGTTATTTTCCTAAAATCAAGCAGCCAAGCGAGGGGAGCACTGAGATTTGGACCCGTGGCTCCTGAATGCTCAGGAAGCTGGGAAGCCTGGGCTGTGCTCTCCAGCCCAGTGACCCCAGGAGCTGAGGAGAATGCCCAAGCGGGATGCGGACAGGAGGCATGCACGCATGGCCCGCTGCTTATAATGCAGCTTGAATCAGCCTCGCATCTCCCCCTGCACCTAGAAACCCTCTGCCTGCATACAAATGATGAATCCCAGCCTCACTGCAGAAAACTGCAACAATTAATGCCTCAGAGCAGCCTATTACAGGCCTTCCATTAAACTGTACCCAGAAAGAGAAAGGGATTTGGAGTTTTATTTAAAAATCAACCAAGTAGTTGTGCACTTTTCAAGAAAATCATCCCCCTATCAGACACTAAACAGCCCCCACCCCAGAAAAAAACCCCAAGAAGCCACAGTACTTTGTATCAGCAGCTATGCCCAAGATGTTCATCAGAAGTGAGAACAAGAGAGGAGAAGGCTGGTGGCTGCTACGCGTGTCCAGCCCCATCAGATCACCAGTGAGTGTCCCAAGGAAGGCAGGGGACAACACTGTTGGCCACTGGCAAAGTGGAAAACGTGATCTGTTCAAATAAATGTGATGTTTCAAGAGAGGAGGATTTCTGGCAGCAAAGGCAGACTCTTTCCATCGACTCGTTTTCAAAGCAAAGCCTGTCTGAGCCTTTGTCTCTCCTCTGGTGCAGTTACAGCTCTGCAGCCACTTGCATGTACCAGTCAAGGAAGCGAGTACAGAGCAGCAAGAGCCTGGGGAAGGAGGATTTGTTTTAGAGCCAAACTACAGACCAGGTCCACTTTCTGGAAGATGCTGTAGTAACAAAGAATAATGAGACTGATTCCTGCTCCAAGGCACCTACAGTTAAGTGATAACGATACTTTGCCCATGAGCCATCCTGATATGCTGTTGTCAGTCACTCCTGTCAGGAAAATGTGTATTTAATACATGCAATAACTCACCCAAATGTCCTGAATTACACAGCAAGGTTTGTCTTACTGAAAATGGACCAGCAGAGTGGCCAAGGGCTTCCCAGCAGAGGGAAAAGAGCTCTCACTTCTGCAACGGGGCCAAGATAAACCTCCTGCCACTTTCCCAATGTGATTATATTAGGCTAGATCTATGTCCATTGTATAGCATTTTGTGTCAGATTTATAAACAGCTACATAGCATTTATATTTAGAAACAAATCTCTAACAAGCCTTGACTAAGTCTGAACACCAGAGATCCAGCAATAAACCCAGAGAAGTCTACACAATGTTTTAAATCCCAGTGATCTGGCCTTTTAATGCATGGTAACTGGGAAGTAAAATATATATCAAAGCATGAAACTAGTAAGCATCTAACTGAGAAAAAGAAACACAGTGAAGTAAATTACAGTCATAAATCCCCCTCAAACAGCAAAAAATAGTATTTAGAATTTTAAGTATTATCAGTGCAAATAAAGGTAAATTATTTATCTCAGCGTGATTTTTAAGCTGACTCAACATCCTTCTATAATTATGTTCCTGCTTAAAATTGAAATGTCTTCATGCTTGAGAGGAAATCCAGATGAAACACAGCGTGAGCACCTCTGTGTGTGATGACTCTGGTGTGGCAGCTCTGTCCCTGGCCTGCTGGGGACTTGGGGCACATCACCTCTCTGTGCCTCAGTTTCCTTCCCAGCCAACCCCCACCTTTTGGACACCATTTGGTTTTGAGCGACAACCTACTGGTGGAAAGCATTAACCCAGTTTATTATTCATTTTTTCCTTCTTCCTCCAAGTAACCCATTGATAATTGCAAGACCAAAAGAGCTGTTTTTACACCTGTGAAAGCAGCTGTCTCATAGCACTTGTCTCACCAGAGCGAAGATGAAACCCACGCACAACCAACCCACAGAAGAGAACCTGCAAGGAGGATGGGGGGAAAGATGGTTGCCCCATCCCCATGGCCACTCCAAGGGACAGGCAGCCCAACCCAACCTCACTGCACAGCTCATCCTACCATTTTTGGAGCCCTCGTGGGTGTTGGTCCCAGCTATTAGCACATGAGCTCATAGGCTTTACTGACAATCTCAGACTTAGTTAACGGCATCTTTTTGAAATATGGAAATGTGTGGGAAGAAGCAGTGAGAACTTTTAAAAATTGCACTACTTTGAACCTAATTAACAGAGTTGACTAAAAGCAAAATACGTAGAGCTAATTTTCACAATATTTTTCCACCATCCCTAGACAGAACCTTTTTCCTGGCACTGTTTAAAATTAATGAAGTAAATATGTTTGCATATTTATCTTTTCATTACATGGAAACAACAACAAGGGAAACAGATTGAACTGATAGCAGAATTCTTCCACTCCAAAGCAGTCTAGATGTGGTTTTTGTTTCAGTTCATACAGTGCAACCCAAATCAAACAAGCAATGCAAGTTCACTGGCCATGTAAGTAATCAGTTTTATCCAACAGAGCTACTACAAAATAACTGCCGTAGGAACTGACCCCTTCATTTTATTTTTGTCTCTATGGAGAGATACTGAAATGGTTTTCAAGACAGACAACATCCTTCCTGAAGTCTAAAGAACAAACCATTCGCCAGTGGCTCCACACCAGTAACAACAAGCAACCAACAAGTGAAATGCTACAACATGGCTATGGAAAAATGAGAAAGAAAATACAGATATAGGTTCATTAGGACACTTGTATGAATTCCCAAAGAGATCCTTTCATTTTTTGGAACCTGTAGCCCAGAATCTGCAAACAGAAGTACCTGAGAGGTCAGTGGTCCATACACCACATTGCAAACTATGGTCTGGTCAGGATTTTACACGTGGGATGGGAGGAGCAGAGGAATCAACCTACAGGTTCTGAGCAGCAGCTTCTAAGAACTCCATGCAGAGAAGGCATGCTAGCACAAGTCCTGCTCAAAGCTTCTTGCAGGTCCCAGAGTTGGGGGGAGTGGGATGTACGTGATTAATATGTGTGCAGATAAAGCAAGAACAGGAGCCTGGCCTTTCAGGGATGATAAGCAGAGGCAGAAAGCAAGGAATCTTCCTTTGAGTTTGAAAACTGCCAGCTTGCCCCCAAGTCTGACAGGGCTCAACATCCCCCTGGCCATGGAGATCCTACTCATTCCCATACTACAGCACATGGAGGTGGGAAATCCTCCCTCCCATCCAGTCCCTTCAATTCAAGTGTACCCCTTAAAACGACCATCACATTGCTGGCTAGGCAGCAACATTGCATCTGGCATCAGAAGTCACCTCTTCTTATCCAGTTTTACCTTAATTATCATGGATACAATAATTCAGTAAAAACAAGAATTTTTTTTTTCTCCAAGGGTCACAAAGGCTAAATAAATGTGATGGATTTTGCGCTACTCAACGATTCCTAGTTATGCCTTGATTATCACATCGATTGCCATTACAAATGCTGAGTACCCATGATTGAAGTGATAATTAAAAAGGCAAGTTGTACTTGGCTGTTGTTCCTCTATTATTACAGAGCTGTAGGTCTTGGACTAGGCTGTTCACAGCTTCGATTACATATGCACGTACACAAAACCCTGTGGAAACTCAGAGTTCAGAAACTGGAGAAAAAATAAAGAGAAAATAAACTATCATACCATCTCCATCATCACATATTAGAGAATTAACTAGCATGCAAAGTTATTAGCTTTTGGTCTACCTGGAAGAAATGAACAGAGGACACTTTCAACCATGATGGCATTTCAACCATGAAATTTTGTTCTGTTCCCATGTCTGTGATGCTTTAGAGGAGATCTTGCTTTTGTGAAACTTCATCTGCTCTACAGCTTTCATTACAGCTTTGGCACTTGGAAATGAAACTATACATAGACAAACCATCTTATTTCCCTCCTAAGTGGCTCCGTGCAGATGTCAGCTACACCATCATGCACAGAAGATAAAAAAAACCCCCTCCATGCTCTCAGTTTGTTTCTGGCCCATCAGTTAGGAAATTTTGGCTTTTTTGACAGTGCAGTTTTCTTTTCTTCTTCAGAATACAAATGAGCGGGACCATTTCAGTGACACTGTGGTGAATGGCACAGTAACTACAAAATCCTTTGTTAATTTCTTGCCACAAAAGCTGAGGAAACAGGGATGGATCTCAAAAGTAAATGTTGTCTATGTGCATAAAAGGGTTTGCTCTTTGAACTTCACTGAGATGACACAGTCATTACTGTATGAAAGTGTGAGCATTTTCTTATATTTTGCAACAATTGTCAAGCATGTGAAAGCTTTACTTGATTTTCATCCGCATGTGAAGGCAAGATTTAGTGCTCTAGTGGAACAGACAGTGTCAGAAGGGTTTTAAATTGTAATACTATCACTTTAACATCTTTAAGGCACTTTCTAGAAGATAAACTCATCTGCCTGTAATGACTAAATGACACAGTAATGGAGAAGAGCTAAAGATTTTCTTATGGTAATAAAAGGGAATACTTCACCCAGAGAAAGAAAAGCAGAGAGCTATGTACTTCCCAGAAACACTATCAAGGATCCTTCAAAATAATGGAAAAATAAATACATATCATATATTTATACACTCAGAGCAAACCAGGACTGATGTAGGTCTAGATTTCTGACAGCAACTATCGCTTCCAAGAGGTAAAAGATGAAAAGAAAAAAATGAAACACTCAGCAGAGTACTTGATGCAGGAACAAAATTCCTGGAAGGAACTGGCAGGTAATGGTCCCAGGGTTGTTGAGAGCTGTTGGCCAACGCTAGCACTCCTTCAATTTCCAAAAACACTTAAGTGATATAGCATAAGTATCACATGTATGATGCATAGAAAAAGCTGTCTCAGCCAAAAGCCCTCCAAGAGTAACACGGGGAAAAAACCCCACTGTTCTCACTCATCCCCTGACTCTATACAATCTAGAGAGCCTACATTCTTATTCTCTACTCTATATCCATAAAAAGTCTTGAACACAGTTGCTCCACTCTTCTGGAAACAGGAATGGCACAACTCTAAACAAGAGATTTTGTGGGTGCGTAACCACAGTGTCTACGTGTTTCCCTGGCTGCTGAATCTCTGAAACTATTGTCGTTAGAAAAAATTGCTCATCACAGTCTGATGTGGTACAACAAACACAGAATAAAATGTATTTCAAGACACGATTTGCAACTGAAAGACAATGAAAAAGCAATGAAAGCACTCCAACAAAGCTAAATGGAAAAGCACAGCTCTGTCAGCCAGCAGGCAAACCAAAAGATTGTACTTTACATCTGGTGCTCAGTGAACTACAACTCCCAAAGTACTTTGCAGAATATTCATACCAGGCAAGTCAGAAGGCAACTACATATGAACTACTAGCAGAACGTAAAAGAAAAAAGAAATGGAGTTCTTTTTGGATAGCAATCCCAATATAGACTCTATAAAATATTTTTTGTCCTTTAATTAGATCCTTCATTTGTTTGCATTATTCTGTTCAAATTCCTTGCAATAGCTGATCACTCAGTCAATACTTCCCAAAACCAGTATCCTGTTTTCAATACGCATGATGCCAAACAAATTTCTCCATTATAAAATAACAGTTGAAATTCTTCCCTCCCAACTGAGTGCTAGCACACAAATATTCTCATTAAATGAGAATTCAGGACCTTGAGTGTTTATTGAAAGCACACAAGACATCAAATCAACAGCAGAAGCCAGAATATACCTTATGGCTTTGGTCATATCAATATTTGCATGTGGAAATAAGTAGGAGAATTCATATTTTCCATTATTCCCCACTTAAAAATCGCCACAATCCTGTTTTTTAGTCTCAAAACAGTCATACCTATTTTCCAGAAAAGATTCACTTACATTTTTTACTACATGAAGGGCAATTCCTTTGATACTGTCATGTCAGGTCATGTTCAGCAACACTTCCAGGCACAACAGCATCACCTTAAACCAAACAAAAGTTCTGAGGAAAAAAACCTATCCATACATCTTGCAAAACATCTGCAGCTTTAGGGGACTGGAAGATAAAATTCTTAAATTCCTGAATTGCTTAAGAGGCCAATCACTACCGTGGTTCCCTTGCACTGGGAACAAGATTGCTGCCTCTGACCTGGGATTTTGACCATGCTACAACGACAACATGGTCCTTCTGGCTTTTGCATTCTTCACTGTGGACATCTCAGAAGGTACTGCCATGGCTAAGCTGGGGCACAGCCACTTAGTGTTACTCACCATAAGCCATTCTATAGCCACTGATTGTCATACTGGTATCTTCACTTATACATGTAACTAAAAAAAGAAAAAAATCTACCTATTTTTCATTCCTGGCTCTGAGGCAGTATCTTGGTTTGGAGATAAGAAATCCTTGTAGTTGTCTGAGTTTTCTGGGGGATATGGGATAAGAGAATAGTGGTGCTTTATTTCTGAATTTTTTAGAAATGATCTGATGCTATCAAATGTAACTGGTATCTCAAGAGTTGTGGGTCACTACATTTTATAAAACAAAGCAGACGTGTTGAATTAATGATGGGAATGGACAACAAGATGAATTTACCCAGTAGGACAGCTGATAAAACCTGCAAACATTAGGTTTTGATGATGGAAAGTGTTTGCTGATAAAAGACTTCAAGGACAGGCTGCGAGCTCTCCCTGAATTCATTGCAAATTGAGGTTTTCAGACCCAGTGGACGGTGGCTTTTGTTCAATCTGAAACTAATGCTAAAACTCCCCTTTCCATTGACTGAAGGAGAATCAAGGAACAGAGCTCAAAATTATAATCCTTGGTTTAAAATTAAATAATAAACTGATGATCCTCACTAAAAAACTAATTTAACTGTCACTGCAAGGGCATAAATCATAGCAAGTGCAGCTGCTACAGAAAGTTTCCAAGTTTGATCACTCAGGAGGTCACAGGTACTGGGAAAATGCCACGTCCTCATTTTTCTTCAAGAAACACAAGGTCAAAAATTAACAGTTAAGCTGCAGTGAAGAGCATGTCTTAATTTATGTCACCCCTCTCTTGTGCTTGCATGCCCCCCAACCTGATTCTGAAAAGACCTCGCTCCATGCAAATGCAATCCATTATATCAGCACAATTAAACTTAACGGTATCATAAAGCCAGCGAGCATCTGGAAGTATTGATAAGCTTTCTGTTTATGGACACTTTGGTGAGGGAATTGCTGTTTTCTTTACATAATGATGCAGCTATTATGAATTTGGAGAGGTTGGGCTCGGGGGCTTTTCCCCCCCTGCTTTCAGTTTAGCAGTTTGCTCTACCTTCATTCAAACATGTATGTGAGATCAGTGGCACTGAATTCCTTCCAGTTTTAATCTTGAAATATGGTATATATTTAAAGAAGTTTTCTCATCGGTTCAACAGCTTGTCTTATCCTGATGCACTGGAATAAAGAGACAGCTCACTTTGGCCATATGTTTCAGTTGTTCCTCTCACTCCCCCGCTGTCTTTCCACACATACCATGACCGTGGACAACCTCTCCTTAAGTGGGCAAACAAATAGTTTAACTCAGATTTGCACAGCGTTTGCTGACTTGTGTAGGCTCCAGGATCCAACGCAGCTTTATCATTGCAGGCAAACATATTTCTGACAGACACCGTGGTAATTAGAGCAGCTCGATTTTATTAGATTGATGACAGATTAAAGGCCAGGATCTCAACCAGCAGAAATTGGTGTTGCTACCCTGAAATCCAGGGTGCTACGCTGATCTATGCCAGCTGCGTGCGTGGCCCCAAGTCTTTCACATTGTTTTTTGCTCTCTTACATAATGAGATTTTTAGAATTAAACGTTTTCAAGCCTGCGTGTGTGGTCCATGATCTACTTGCCCTGTGTAGGGTTCAATGATATTCTTGCATTCAACATCCACTTCACATTTTCTGCCCCACCACATGGTTTACATTCATGAAGAACAGAACTGAGTTTCAACTTAAGAGGAGCCTTTTCATCCTTATACAATGAAGAGACAGAAAAAAAACCCCAGTAACATCTCATCTTTTGGGACCTCTGTAGGTGCTAATAGCTGTGGATAGTCTGTCCCCCATATTCACCTGGAACAGTTCAGTATTTGTCTCCTTTATGTCTCACATCCCAATGATGTGAGCTACCTATTGTTCAAGCCAGTGCCAATTTCTTTTAATGAAACACCCAGAACTGACAAATTCAGATCCAAGATCATTAGCACAAGCCTTGTTCAAACAGCATCTTGGCACTAAATGCTCAAGGACTGAAAGCCCAGTCAGGACAAGAAGATTTCAGTGGACAAATGGCATGCTTAATGCTGGGGAAGATCCTTAATTAAAGATGATTCTCATCTAAAAGTTGTTCTATACTAGATCTTATATGGCCCCTCACCTAGTCCTTATCAGCCTTTCTTCAAAGGTAACAGGACCACAGGACACACACTCCAAACCTCACTCTATTTAGATGACAGTAAGATGCCCACTGTGTGTCAGACAGTCCAGAGACTGCCCCGGACTGTCCCCACACCAGCAGGTGACCTGGATGTGAGGAGATGAGTGCAAAGGAGGACTTTTACGTCAAGTTGGCCCGTGCCTGTTATAATAACCATGGGCATTAGCAAATCTCATCAAGCGTCCGTCTGACCTCATACCAGAGGTGAGCTGCATTTGTTTTGATCAGGGAAAGAAAAGAGGATAAAAGTCCATTAAAATGAACCAACTCTAAGAGGCAATTGAGACTATCCCATTTTAAAGTAAATATAATATCGCAAAACATTTCAAGAGCTTTCTGATGTTTGGTCTATTTTTAAAGACTTGCAGTTAGTCATAGATGAACCTCACAACATTCAGCAGCTTGAGATGAATAAATATGCTTACCCAAGCCTGTGACCTGACATAAAAAATAGCTGCCAGCTGAGGAGGTTAAACTAGGAGATGGGCCTCTCTTGTGATGCACGAGGATTTGGGGCTGTTTCAACTTAAGTTTAGAGCAATTCAAAAGACAGAATCTTTTCCACAAGAAAACACCACTTTCTAAGTCTGATCTCTCAAGACATGCAAAGAATGTTTCACCCAGTAATTCCTCCATCACGGCTCTAACTTCAACTTGAACAACACAATACCTTTTAAGATGATATTTAAAGTATTTGGATGCCTCCAAGAGTGGAAGAATCCAACCCATCCTTTCAGAAGTTTGTCAAGACCTATTTTATAAGTAGTAAAGCAACAAAGCAAAGCCAAGATACTTAATTGGTTCAAGAGACAGGCAAGAGGCATCTTTCTTTGTTCTTTTAAATCTCTAGGTAGTGTTATGCAAATTCCTTATTTACAAGGCTGAGCTATTTCCAGACTGAAGAAGAGTGCTGTCCTGAGGGGTCAGTGCTGTCAGACACCAGGACCAGAGCAGCAGCTCTTTATTCAAATATCCACACCCATACATTAAATAAATCTTTCCCATCACAACACAACAAACAAATTCAAGCCCAACTAATGAGCACGCATTACAAACAAACTGATTATCCCCTAAGTCAGAGGATGCTCATCTCCTGGAACAACTCAGGAAATTTGGTAGCAAGTGGCTTGAACCAAACACTGGTGAGTGGCCACTATACAGCAGCACTAGAGCTGAAGACCTTCCTCCTCCTCCTCCCTCCAAAAGCATCATCTATAGCCCCACTAAAACAACAAATCCCCGATCCAATGCTCAGCTGAAATCAATGGGACCAGGTCAAACAAGTGCCCTGTCTCTGGCACACCCACAGAGCACAACTGTTCTCTCTGGAACTCCAACACCACGCATCAGAAGGGAATTAAGACAATTTATAGTTGGAAAACTCGTACCTGGAATCCATCATGGCTCTAAAGGCAACATTTTCCCCTCAGTTCTCCACACAAAGCCGTTTGTAAGCACACCACAAAAATACCCAGTACTAAAATTGCAGGGTTTTTTCATTCCAAAACAAGTTTCCACAAGCTCTCCACAGCTATTCCATTTTCCAATATCTCTTGCACAATAAAACACAGGTTTTAAACAGCAAAAAGACACCTGTCTGCATTAAAAATTAACTACCTGTAAAATGACATTTTTTTTAAATTAAGTATTTTTTTGGCAGAAGCAAGACTTTTCATTTTGGCCACAGTTCTGTAACTTGCAAACGTTTTAACTATTTGGGGTCATATTCAGTTGAGCGTTTTCATCTGGGCTTATAAATAAATAACACAGGAAACTCTGAACAGATCCACAGCAAAAGAATTCTGAAAACTTTGGCAACTAATAAGCCTACCAAGTAACCTTTTTTTAAAAAAAAAATTTCTGTATTATAAAAAGAACAGCTTTATGATCATTCAAATCTTTATCACGTGGGCTGACCATACAAATACTGGCTGAGCTGTATATAGCAGTGCATATTTTTTTTCCAGCTGGGTGATGGACAGAGCTGTTTGCTGTTTAATCAAGTCACATCTGATATCACCCAGAAAAAAATAAATGGTGACCACGAACAACTTGGTGCAATGCATGGGAAAGCAGACTTCTCCCCTGAAATACTCTGCTTTTATTGATTTTGAGACTGAAAAAATTGACTTCCACAGCTTTTTCTTCCCATGATTTGGATGATCCCATCATGGTGACAGTGTCACCAGTTTATCCTTCTGATTTTCCAAAGTATCTGCACATGGGTAGGCTTAAATTGGAAAATAAGGTCTGAGTATTGATAACATCTAGTGATGTTCTGAGCAGGAATTACAGTTTGAAGTTTGCTACAAAAACTACATACTTGTTAGTTTTCATTATGTTTTTTGACATTTTCAAAGAGTTAGTCAAATTCATCCAACTTTCCAGCATTCTGGTCATCAGCAAGGCTGAGTGCACAAGGACAGCCAAATGTGGCATTATTTTTGGTCTTCTTTTTAACTCCAATACTACAATCTTGACCTAATGCAGCAGCAGTTTTGCTTCCCATTTGCCAACTAAATCATTAGACTATCTAATATTGCATGTCGTTTAGGAAAGCCAGTTTAGGTGATGATTAGCTATTGAATCTATTGTAAAAACATTAAAAGCACATAGGCATGATTTAAATGTGAAGTCTCATTTTGGTATTAAACCACTCAGCTTCCATTTGACAGTGCAACATTCAGAGACACAAATTAGCCTTTATCTATAATTATATGCATGCATTTACAAAAAAATAAATATTTTGAAAGATATTTTCTGGGAAAACAATCTTGAGACAAAACAATGAGGCATTCATATCAGCCTCTGCCTGCTCTGAGTAGGTAAAAATGGTATTTTGAGGGACAGTTCCCAGGCAAATTGGATGCAGCACAGCTGCTTCAGAATCTGCAGACTTCTTTTTTGAGAGAGCTTTCACTTCTTTCATCTCGGGAAACAGACAAGCATTTGAACTTAATGACCATGAAAATGATGTGGCCAGAAGCACATACGCCACTAAGAACTTGATGTTACATTGCCTAAGCATCTCAGAGTTCCAAAGACAGACAAGTGGCACTAGCAGGCATCACTGGCTAAACTTAATTTTAGTTTTGTCCAGCCCTTCTTTTGTTTCAATTTGCTCTTCTTTTTTTCTTTTTCTTTTCTTTTTTCTTTGTTTGGTTTTTTTTTTTAATACATATCCAGCTTCTAAGCAGCCTCAACACAGGCCTGGTTTTGGTATGAGAATACACAGCAGAACTGTCCTTTTTAATTTTAGCTTTAACACTGAAAGTCAGATTTCCAAAGCTACATCTACAGCACAATATTTTGCCAAGTGAATATATTTTTTTCTCTTCCTTCTAAAGAGGAAGCACCATAAAAGCTGCACTTTAATAATTACATAGTGCTTTTCATCCACCGATCCCAAAGAGCTTTAAAAAGGATCATATCATTAGCTTCAACTTACAATGGGAGTAAATAAGGCAGAGAGGGATGAATCTCACTGTTGTCAGGGTTTTGGGGAGGCAGAAGGAACTCTGATGCAACTAAGACCCTACAGTGCCATGTCTTCTACATAACGCCAAATAACAGGGGGCTTTGCCCCAAAGAGCTGTCAACAAGGGTTCAACTCCATAACAGCACAAGCAAATCCAAGAGCCAGGACCTCTCCTACCTTCTGGCTGTTCACTTTTACTCCTTTCCTTGTGACAGCTGGGCCATTCCATCAGAAAAACAAGCAGTTAGCTCTAGCAGCAGCCAGTTCAGGGGTGGCCGTGGGAACCCTGTATGGGATGGGGGGGAAGAGCCCAGCCCTGCAACCACAGCCAGCTCCAGAACCCAGCACATCAACCACTGGCATCTCCAAAACCATCAGACCCAGGTTCTGAGGGCTGACCTGACACCCTGCACCCTTTCCCACTGCCCAGAGGTCACAGCTCCCTTGTTGGTCATCACAGCCTGATGCACTGGAAACTCAAAAGGTCTAATAGAGATCAGACTGATGGGAGCTGAGTAAAAACCTGCTGTAAGTCTAGTGCTGCCTTTCTTCTCCTTCACTCCTCCTGCCTTTTGAGGAAGATAAGAGATCAGCAATTAAAGCAACCAAGCAGTGCCTGTGCAGGAGGCACCGTCTATACATAACTTGCCATGGTCATTGTACCCGTGTGTCAGCTCCAGAATACTGAAAAAGTTAAGACTGATAAATTTAATATCAGGTGGCATTTAAGCTGCTGACAGTCTATTAAGCCCACTGTGCTGTAGGATGCCAGCACTTAATTACTGAGATGGTATCAGACCTCACAGTCAGCATAGTGTGGTACCTATTGGCTTGCAAGCAGAGCTCAACAAACCTTTTTTAATAAAACTTGAAGCTAGAGAAGCTTTGATTGCAGGAGTTGGTTTAGCAGCCACACCAGCACCTACAGCCTTTTTCCATAAAGTAGAATTATTCCTTGCTGTTGTTTCATGTAACATTCTGTGATTCTGTGTGAATTGTCTTTATTTTTCCCCCTCTCTCCTCAAACACGACTGACATCCAACAAAATAGCTCTTCAGGGGGAAAAAATACTTCTCAGGACTGAGATAAACTGTGGCAGGATATGCAAAAGATGAATCACTGCACCCAGCCATAACACTCTCCTATTAGCAGAGCTTGAGGTAGTCTTAGGACGGTCATTTCCTCAATCTCCCTTTTTTTTTGGAGATAGATAAGCCTGCAGCATGCGGAGCTCATAGAATCATAGAATTGTCAGGGTTGAAGGGACCTTAAAGATCATCTAGTGCCAACCCCCCTGCCATGGGCAGGGACACCTCCCACTAGATCAGGTTGCTCACAGCCCCATCCAGCCTGGCCTTCAAAATGTCCAGGGATGGGGCTTCCACCACCTCTCTGGGCAACCTGTGCCAGTGTCTCCCCACCCTCCTGGGGAAGAACTTCTTCCTAATGTCTAACTTGAATCTACCCACCTCTAGTTTTGACCCATTCCCCTCAGTCCTACCACTACCCGACATCCTAAAATGAAGATGAAGATGGCCAGAGATGAAGGTGACCAAAGGCAATGGCAGGAAGCCTCCAGAGAGTACACAGCCAGGAGATACCCATCAGCCTGCTGTGCCACTGCAAAGCCATGCTGCAGACCACCAACTTCCATTGCCACATCTCAATGCATAAAGATGGGATTTGGCCAACTTGACTGGTACAAATCACAGCACCAGAACTGGCAGTTTCTGAGCACCTCTGTTTCTCACATTCATCAGGATAAAACCAGACTTAGTCAAACACAGAAGGCATACGAGTCAAGGGAGAAAAACCAGAAGGTTTTAACCCAATGGTGCTTTCTGTTTCAGTGAGAAGGACAGACCACAGGTTCCTGAAGAACACTGAAGACTCTCTGCAGGAAGAGGTTCAAGTATCAAGGGGATGGTCAGCAATAAAAAATAACTACACGAGAAAAATGAATAGTGTCAGGCTCGTTTAAATGTGTATTTGTAAAATGCATTTAAAATAAGAAACTCCTGAGGGAAAGCTATAGAAAAATAATGTAATTAGATATGAGGTCAGGAAAGACATCAAAGGAGCTTAAGTTTTCTTCCACTCCACCCAAGAATATCCAAGGAATACAGTTTCAAAGCTCAAGGCACAAGTGTAATTGTTTGTTCAGGTGCTGGTCACATCCCCATTAGTCCTGTTGCTGTAACAGTTTTGCAAACCTCAAGTAGCACCAGCAAGGGCAGCTGCCCACCACCATATGGAGACCAGAAATATTTATTTGCTTTTAAAACTCTTCTCAGAAGAAATCCAGTTACCACTGGGCATGCAACAGCATCAGAGCCCCCCAGTACTCGAGTATGAGCTTTTAAATAGCAAAAGTTTAAGATTTCTAACTCATTTCCTTTTGGAAATGAGGGGAGTGTGTACCTGGCTGGCTACAACAGCTTGGCTGAGGAGCAGAAGCTCATTAAGCCACACCAGCCCTAGCAATGGTGCTCTGCAAAAATACCTTTATTTTATCCCACCACTTGCTTTGGTAAACTCATTCTGTATCAGAAGTGGTGGTGTTTGGAACACTGGAGGAGTTAGAAGAGCAAATCTGTTAAACTCGACGAGTATGGAGAGAAATGGAGTAAATTTGATACACTGGAAAAAGAGGAAAAGGGATCAGAGAATAGTTACCATAAAACCTCATTATGAAAGCACCCATGAGAGCCATCGGTTTGCACTATGACTATATAAAGGCTTTTTGTTATAATGGGGATATCTGAAATAGTGCTTAGTGCAGTGGGACACGCTTTAACTTCACAAAGAATCTTACAACAGGCAACTATTTAATAAGGCTGCTAGAGGATCAGGTCAGCAGGTAATTCACCAGGAGTGAGCCACTTTTAAATATTTTAGTAAAAGAACACACTGAGATAATAAGATCTCATTTACCAGCTCGCCCTCCAAGATGATATAAACCCAGTATCTCCTTTACAGTCAGGCAGAACTTTATTAGAGAAAGGTCCTTCAATTTAAAGATCTCCCCACGGTGACAGTGTGCCATTTTGCAGCTAGAGATGCAAAGAGTTTTACATATAAAAGCAACATTTGGGCAGCATTAAAATCTCCTCTTGCTTAAAAAATTAAGCTTTATGTATGTCAGATGCAGCCAGCAGCAACACCTGAAAAGCCTGTTTCACACACTCCATTGTAAGCTGCTTTCAACCACTTCCATTCAAAAGTTCCCCAAACTTTAAATACTGAGGATGAAATCTCCTATAGTTGTTTCTCTGCCTCTCCTTAACAGTTTTGGGAGGAAGGCAGGATTTTGAAATTTAGGGGTGTTCTTTTGCTCCCCTCTGCCTGTTTAAAAAGCCTTAAAACATCACACAGACAAAAGATGCCTGCTACAGCCTCCCAAATTAAGTACTTCTGAGCTACCAAGGACCACAGAGTCCAGGTGACTTCAACAGCTTTTATTTAACTTTGTGCATGCAGATATTTCTCAAGAGTTCTTCCATCCTGATGCTGAGCATTATTTCACTTATAAAACATGTTTCTCACTCCCCTTGGTGTGCAGCAGAGAATAACAAATGACAGAGAGTGTTACCAGAAGGAGAAAGTAAGTATGAGCAAGAGGAAAGCTCTTGTGTTACATGTCTATCTGACAAGACTTGTCCAGATAATGGTAAAATAAAATGAGTAAAATGGTCAAATTTTATTAAGCCTCAATTCTGAGATTTCCTAACCTTGGAACTCCAAATTCTCCTCAGCCCCATGTCTACTCAGCTCTGACCAAGAGCTACTCTGAGCTAGGAAATGCCTTTTAGATGGTGCCCACAAAGGACTGTCCCAAAATATGACTCTACCAACACAAGGCTGAATTTGCCAAAACCACTTCTATTGGTATAACAAGCTCCTTAATGAACTTAATGTGAACACTTCCATTTCCTCTTACATAATTCGGAAATTCAAGTCAATCATACTTAGCTTGTTAGTCTTTCCTAGGACTCTCCTGAATCCAGCAATATACTTTTAATTGTGTCACGATACATGTCTTTAATTTAGTTAGGCTAGCAAAGCTCCACAGGCTGGTTTCTCCCCCACTTCTTTGCAGGGATCCTGTTTACCCCAGACTGAAGCAGAAATTCAGCAATGAGATGTACTGAACAGACACCTTCATCTGCTGAGAAGAAATGAGTTTTGATTGACCAAGTGATGAACTCACTGATAGTGTAGCACAGTGCAGCTCAAAATCAGACTGTGCTGTCTTGGAGGAGCACAAGGAAGATGAATAGAGGTCACTAATATTTAGTCACCAAGACCTTTATAAAAGTCAGAATACTTAGACTGCAATGACCCAAAAAGGCCACTGAACTAATAAAACAATAGAATAGATGAAATATGAGAAAGAGAAGAATGGAAAAAAATTGAAAAGGATCCATCCAATCAAACGATGACTAAAGGAGCTGATAAGGGGAATTAAATGCTGTGTTGTACCCTAATAACCCAAAGAAAATCTGAAACTTCAAATAATGAGAAGAGCAGGGCTCAACCTCCACATCCCCCAAAGCACACACAACTACAGGCGAGTTCTCTCCAAAGGGTAAGCAGCTACTTAACAGAGTGATGACAAAACCAGCTCAAGTACTCAAATTCCAGCCTCACTGTGGCTTTCTAGAGCCCTTCCAGTTTCCCAGTGGTTTGGCACTGTGAGAATACTTTCTGGGGCATTCATCTCTCACAAAAACATCATCTCATCAGCAGGTAATGTGCAACATCCTCGCTGCCAGTCCCAGGAGTGAAGGGAAGGATTTAATGAGCACAGACTCTGAATCACTTCCTGATTAGAACTCAAAATGAGTTGAGTTCATCTTCACCAGGAAAAAAAAATAAATTAATAAATTAAAGTCTTTGTGTAGAAAAGCCAAGTGACAGTTTTAGCTCATGCATCTGAATGTGGCAAACCCTTGATTTCCCTTAAGAGTTCAGGATGACAAATTATCACAAGTTAAAATATAGCCTTGTCAACACCAGGACACTAGCTCTTGTCAACTAAACTACATTCAAACCCCACCTTAATCAGCCATCACTGTAGCACTGTGTAGCCTGCACTGCTATAGCCCACTCCCAGCCTCTGCTAAAGCACAGGACTTGGGGTCCTCAGACAGCCCAAGCCTCAGGGGATGTCTGAAGCCTCAGGCTCTTCGTGGTCTGTATAAGAAAGAGAGAAAGAAGAGATTTCTTTTTCCCCCAGCCACATCCCCACCTTTATCAAGGGCTTGCATTCTGGTGCTGAAATGTTAGCCCACTATCACAGAAATGACACACTATTAATCACCACCACAGTGCTGACAAAGCATGCATTTCCAATAGCACCTTCTACATCACTTATTCAGCTGCTTCTCATTCCTTTAAATTAAGGTAAGGGATCAACATCACAGTGTTTTCAAGGCTAGCAATAAACCTACCAAAGGCTTCTGGTAAAACCTGCACCCAGAAAGGGTTCACATATGGGAAAAGAGAGGAGCATTTTTCATAGAATCATAGAATTGTCGGGGTGGGAAGGGACCTTAAAGATCATCTAGTTCCAACCCCCCTGCCATGGGCAGGGAGACCTCCCACTAGAGCAGGTTACTCACAGCCCCATCCAGCCTGACCTTCAAAATGTCCAGGGATGGGGCTTCCAGCACCTCTCTGGGCAACCTGTGCCAGTGTCTCCCCACCCTCCTGGGGAAGAACTTCTTCCTAATGTCTAATCTGAATCTACCCACCTCTGGTTTTGACCCAATATATTTTGATTTCAGTAATGACACTTCCAGGGCTTTTTTTTTTACGTGTCTGATCCTTATCTTACCTTCAAATGCTTTAAAAGGCAGGGTTTTACCCTACTGAAAACAAAACACACACACAAAACCTGAAACAAATCACATTTTCCAATCTACAATGGATTAAGAGTTTCCTCAGGCAAATTTGAAGGTGGTAACTGCTCACTCCAGGTGGGTCACTAACCCAACGAGCTGCTTTTCAACAGAGTAAGTGATATCCACAGCTATATTCCCATTGCTAACAGGACTATGTTATTCACCTAGGAATTTTTTTCTCCTATTTCAATACTGAAAGTTTTCAGAGAGCACATAACCAAGTCATTGAGGCCCAGCTCATTGAGGGCTGACTTTACACAGTTTTGTTGGGAATTTTGCCTCGTTGGCCTCAAACTGCTGGGTCAACTATTATTCTTCTTGGATTTCATTTTCTTAATGAATCCTTTGAAAGCCTATTTAAAAGGAAAAAAATACTCAACCTCTTCCAAGGGAAGATGTGGGCGTTTATGACGTTTTACATCAGCTAAATATTATGCAATTTCCAAGAAAAAGTTTCACTTGAGTTACCATAGACTCTCCAGTTCATGACATTTTGATGTTAGCAGTTAAGTGCGAGTGTGAACATTTATATGACACACACATGCCAAATATATACATCTCATACAACTATGTCAATACAGGACACATTGACATTAATATATTTTATGCAAGTATGCTAATCTTGCTATAAGGAGACACAGTGTCTGTCCCATGGGTGAAATCAGTGGGGTGTGGAAAGTCAACCCTCCAATATCTCCCTTACATAAGCTTTTCTACTAAATCTGAGAAAAATGGTCAGGTAGTAATTTTGAGGTGATAGTAACTGTCCCAAAGTAAATGTTTTTTCCACCAGAAAAGGGCAGATTTTGACAAAGCAGATGTCCCACAATATTAACCATAGCTACCACTATCAGCTCCATCACTAATTAATGTGAAGCTATGATAGAAATTCCGTCAGATCTATGTGAATTCAGAAACTTGCTTTAAAAATGTTTTTCCTTCCAGATATATCTATGGCTGAAATTCCTGAAGAAACCCTGCACAGTCAGAGCCAGTGCCTGCAGATAGAGCACAAGACATCAAGGGTATTTTTCCTGCCTCTCCAGGTTGTGAGTTTTGGGGTTTTTTTTAAGTAGAAGAAACTCAACTCTCATACTTAAGGAGGAGAAAAAGGAAGAGTAGGACATTTGATCTGTTATCTTCTAGTAGTCAACTGGAATTCTACTGGATATCATCAAGGGGAGGGGGAAGGAATCTTACTCATGTATGCAGAACAGCAACAGCAGCTCAGGATTAGCTGCAGACAGAGAGACCATATAGGATTAACACAGTGAACCAGTCATCGTGCTCACCAGAATATTCAAGAGCAAAATATTCAGAGGATTTCAAGACAGGATTTAGCAGAATTTGACTGAAAATAGCACCACATTTTGAATAAGCTTTATTGAACACCACAGCACCTCGCATCTCTTGACCAAAATGACTTAATGTGCATTAATTCCAGAAGCATTTCTTGCCATAACCACTCAAAGACTCTGCACTGGAAGGGGTGGAAGGCTGTCAGAAAGACATCTATACACTGGCTTCAAAGTGCAGGCAGGAGCTTTACCTGCAGCACATGAACTTGTAAATGACTGAAACGCAGGGTAAGTATTATTACTGTCAGATGCAGAGTCAAGAACCCAGCACCATTTAATCAGCTTCTGCTGCTGAATTAATGGCTTTCACTGTTGCTTTTTTCTTTCGACAACACTTTGACTGCTATGACAGCCTTACTTGTGCTAGGGGTTGTCAATAACGACAAAAGGGACACTCTAAGCCTCAAATTGCAGGTTGGATTACCTGCATTAGAAGAGCGTATAAAAAAAGGAAAGAAATTCAACTGGAAAAGGCTTATTGCTGTTACGGCAGAACCTGGCTCTGCAACACTTCAACAGCAAGGAGCTGAAGTACTCCTGGAGCAGCTGCCACTGCTCTTTCTCACCAGCTCTGTGGCAGTTTCCCAGAAGGAAGCGAAGCATCATTCTTGGATCTACATGGATCCATCGCTGCTTCCATCTGACAGGAGCTAGCAGTAGGCAATGAGGAGTGGAAACAAGCTGGCAGAGGAGAAAAAACTCCCTGCTCCTCTGCACCACTGAGCAAATCCTTGCTCTCTCCAGAGCAAAGTTACTCCTCGATATAATTTCCCACATTGCAGGAGGAGCCACACATCAACAAGCAACAGGTTCACAATCTGGCAAACTACTAAGCCAGACCCTCTAAGAGCAAAGCCACTCACAGACCATAACCTCCTGGGACTGAGCTACACTTTGCATTTTGCCCATTATTCCTTGAGCACTGCAGAGTAGAAAATAAGCATAATTAACAACATAAAGCTCAAGCTGCTGAACCTGGTAGCTCAATTTAAAGACAAGCTCCCTACATTTATGCAATGTAAGTGTGTTAGCATAAGTCTTATTAATTGTCTGGGCAAGCACTGCCTTAAATTTAGACCTTTTTTGGCAACTAATTTCAGCACCACACTTGTAAACCATTCCCATCATTTACATGCACGCAGACTGATAGCAAGTAGCTAGAGCATGAAAAGGACAGTAAATAGATAGCAACTGATAAAACTGTGGGTGTTAGATGATACCATAACCTCATCCAGCATTCACTCGGCACCGGTGGCTGGAAAGTGCTCTCCAAGTGCTGCTGGCATCCCCAAATAGTCACTCTCTGTTCAGAAACTGCCTTTATCAACCCATGCTCTTCACCAGCCTCTGAACAGGCACACAAACTTGTCCAGATTATAGCCTCTTGGGTTATTTTTCTAAACTCTTGCTGGCAGTTTACACAGCAGTAAATGATCAAAGGTGTACAAGGACTAAGTCCCGGTTCATGGTCGACTTGGCCATAAGGGATGCACAAGAAGGCAGCTGCAGTTTGCAAACCTGCTGCAGCCCCTGGCCATGATGTACCTGTCCCGTGGGCAAATGAAGCTGATCACTCCTCATCATTATTAACATACTGATAAGCCAAAAAAAAAAAAAAAAAAGAAATAGCACAAGCTTTGCCTGCAAATTCCTCTGAAACTCCTTGGAAAAACCAGAAGGCCTTCCCAGTGTAAGGAGCGGACACAGATCAGCAGCTAAGTTAGCTCTGAAGGCAAATATTCCGTTTTCACTGAGGGATGCAGTGTGCTATAATATGAATAAGGAACAAAGACCCCTTTCATTCTGCTGACAAATACAGTATAGCATGTCACAAATCACAAGGGGAGCAGACAACACAATGGCAGCAATTAAATGGGTGTCTTTTTATTAAGAAATACATATAATAACGACAGACTATGTACACTTCCCCCCCCTCCTCCTGCCAGGCTTTCAAGAATCACACTGGCTAACATGGCTGTAAGTATTTAGGGATGTTACTTCTGTTACATGGAAAGCGACCTTAAGGAGGGATATCCAGCCAGGGCAGCAGGATTCATGCAAATGCAGAACTAGGTATTTTGTTTGGTTTTATACATGTTGTACACCCTGTTTATTGCAATTCACGCACAGCTTCTGCAACTCATTCACAACTGATGTTATTTCTGGAGGAGATGAAAAAAATATGCCCTTTTAACTCTCTCCCTGCTGAATTTCAACTGAGACATCATCTCTGCCTCCTCCTCCTCCCTCCTTGCCCCTTGCCCTGGTGACCCAGCCTGCTCCCAGGAGAGCCACTTCCCAGCACTCACACCTGCTTAGTTTAGGGGATGTTTTGCACAAGAAAGGGCCCTCCTGACCCTGCTATGCTTTTAAGACGTGACCAAGCCCTCTGAGCCTGTCCTCTCCTCACCAGAGCCAGCACAGGGGAGCACTGCCCAGCTCAGCTCTCAGCACCTTGCCCCACGCTGCAACCCCCGGAGCAGAATCGCGGCAGTTCTCGCCTCCCGCTTCACTCCCGGCATGCGCGGCTCTCTGGGGAGCAGCCACATCTCTACCCCCGAGGAGTGCATCCCTCCGAGGTCTCCTTCCTGCCCCCTCCTCGGCGGAGCCGCCGGAGAACAATGCGGGGACAGACATTTAGCAACACCTGCTGTACCGCATTAATATGCACAGGGATGTATTGATGGCTTTTCCCATCCAGCACTAAGCCCGCATTGTTCGGGGCGATCCATCAGTAGGTCGCCCCCGCCCCCGCCACGCCGGCCCCACAAGCCCCCTTCTGACATGTCCCCTTGTCTCCCAGCCCGGGCTGACGACCACGTTTAGGAATGCACTTCATTAAATCGGAGCTGCCCCATTCCAACCTGCAATGCAGAGGCTGTACAAAGCCAGCGCCACGCTTCCTCCCGCATTTCTTTCAAAAGCCCCATTGTTCGGCAGGCATCTGGTCCTGATCTCAGCCTATTCGTGCCCATTGACCCCGCTTCTCGCGGCGCACCCGCTCGCCAACGGGCCTCACGTAAAGCCTGCCTGATGAATTAAAAAGCAGCACTAGCCATCTGTCCTCCCAGGCTGGGCGAAGGCTGCACGGCCCCGCTCCGCAGCTCCCTTCCCGACCCCTTCCCAGCCCCGCAGCCTCTCCTGCCTCCCGCCAAACCCGCAGCCCAGGACCCGCCGCCTTCGCGCCGTAACCACGGACCCAGCTCGTCACAGCTCCTGCTGTTCACCTCTGATGTGAAGGGGAAAAAAAATAAGGAAGAGAGTACAACGGAACGTTCTCACTTGCCTGAGTCCTCCGAAATTCAAGCACAAATACAAGATTAATCCTTCCTTTGTGAGGTCTTGTCTTTAAGTCGTGGTATGTAATGATCCTCAGCACTGCAGCAGAGGGGAATAAAAAATGCAGGGATCATAAGCAGGGGGAGGACAGGGCTTACTTACATCAGGGTTTCTGCCACATGACAATAGGTTTGAGAGGGAAGAATAAGCTGGCAGCAGCAGCTGACAGTGCAAAAGGGAGAATGCAGAAGCCTGCCTTTTATATTATTGGTGACATTTCTAACACATGACAACAATTTCCATCTGTATTTAAGCTGGGAGTGTGAGGAAAAGAGCATTACATCACGACTCCTCTATTCCTAGGGGCTGTGGAATATGTAGGCCAGAGGGATTAAAAAGCACCTGTGTATGCTGGAAATCTGAAATGCCATGAGGCAGATTTTACCCCCCCCTCTCTTTTCTCCCTCACCCTTTTTATTTCTTTATCACCTTCGCTGAGCTGCTGTTTGAGAATATGCCCAGAGAAGTGCAAAATGGTATTGTCCTAGTTTGCCAGGCACGAGAATGAGGGAACTATGCGAATATGTATTTCCAGCTCTGTCTCTCCCTCCATAGGAGATACAGAGCTCATTTTTGCAAACAATCAGACAGAACACAGAACATCTTTCTGGTCTCTGCTGTGCTTATCCCCAAGGGCTTCGAGTTTCTCTCACAGTACCAACTTTCATCCTCCTTTTAAATCCGCAGGGAATTTCAGTGATAGTAGCAATGATTTATTCCTTTTCCTTTCTTTTGCAGCCAACACATGCCTGTATCTTTTTAAAAGTAAACATGAAGAACAGGGGCCAAAGATATTTTGGAAAAAGCACTCGAGTGTTTCAGAGCCAGCAGGTGTCCGTCTTGGACGCTTTCCACATATCTCACAGGACAGGATTGCTTAGATGCAGTACTGAAATCCCAGGGGACTCCAGCCTCGCAAGGAAACCTCAACGGCTGCTTCAACCGGGACTTGTGAAGCTGCACCAAGGCAGGCAGGGATCTGCAGATCCACAGGACCACACGGGAGGTGCTGGTGAGGTGGGCACGGGGCGCTGTGGGACAACCCTTGTTCACCTGCTGCCATGGAGCAGGAACTCGGGCAGGGCAGGGACAGCACCCACCACTGCTGCTCCAACAAGCAGAAGTTTAGAACCACACCAGCCAACAGGCACCACTCGGAGCATAGCTTGGGATGGGTGTAGATGCAGGTGACAGCTCAGAAGTTGACAGCACGTGTGTGCAAGGGCCAGGCAACGTAAGGAAAAAATGTCATCTCTATTCCATTACCAGACCTAACAGTGCAAGCAGCAGCTGCTCTTGCTGAAGCAGCTGATCCCCAAAAGTGTGTGACCTAGGTAGGGGCAAAATGACACCAAGAGATAGCAAGTCTTGCATTACCTTTAGAAGAGAAATAGCCACACACAAACAGGACAATAGCCTGATTATAAATATATAAAAGACTCTTAATTTTACAGGCCACAGATATTTTCACAAAAATACCATCTGGCCTAAGGTGCTGGCCCATTATCTGTCTCTCATCTAAAAAAAAAATACTGATAAAAACTCTTTGGCTCAAGATTCACCTTCCTGATCTTTCAACAACAGCCTCATTGTGTCTCAGGCTGTTTTTTGGGTATGTGTCTGGTCAGTTCAGTCCCCACGGGAAGTCCAAACCCTTTGATAATGATGGGTTGAGAGTACGGGATACAGTAAATTTGAGACTGCAATATGAAAATAAATAACTCTTAATTCCTCGCCCCTCCTCTTCAAATCCACAAAATAAAATAACCCGCACAAGCCTCACTGAAACTCTCTCACCAGATGATACTTCAATGAGGCAGCACCTAAATGGGACATTCCAGAAAAAAGCCTCTTTATTAGAAAAAGAAATGGAGCATTTTACTTTGCATTTATTCAGAGATGCAGCTCCCCAATCATTTATGAAAACTCTTTCATAAGATTTAGAAGGGGGGAAAAAGGAAACAATGAAATGACTTATTTTTAATCTGGGGTTTAAAGGCTTTTTCTCTTTCCAAAAAAAAAAAAAAAGACCCACACACAAAGAAAGAAATTCAATGCAAACCTCTGTTTCTGTATCATGAAAGCCCCTTCGAGCACCAGAGTAATCAATTTCTCAGAGCTTGTGTGGTCTACAGCAAAAGCCAAAAAAGGTATTTAAGTTTATACAGCCCTCAGCATTTTGATGGCTTGCTTTTGAAATACAACATGTTTAAATTTTATATCTTTTTTGCAGTTAGTTATGTCTTAAGAAAATAGTTGCTGTCAGTAGAAAAAATAGAAACAAAGGAGAATAAATGAAATTCAACCTTGTTTCGAGCTGTTGGCCATTCTAAAATCAGAGTAGTTCAAAGTAGTGCTATGAAAACTGTTACAAGCGTAATTACAGCTCCCTTCATTGTATTATACCCAGTCTTATTTTAGCATCAGACACTTTGGCTCACACTACCAAAGAAAAAATATTAAGTAAGAGTGGTGCTCCAATGCCAAGCACCACCAGATAAGCACCCACAGCAATTTACAGGAACAGTAAAGCAAATATGGTATCAGATAAGGGTGAACTCTCTACCTCTTCTTGAGCAGAAAGGCAAAGACAAACCATAAATCACTTCAGGATGGGGAAAGGAGTTGTTGTCCTTACAGTAACCCCAAATTCCCACCATGAAAGAAGACCATCTTGAGACAAGATCTTACAGCTGGGATTTAACTCACAGGGCAGAAGAAGTGTGAGATGCAGCACCCTTGTAGGTAGGAACAAACTTCTCCAACAGACTTCTCAATCTTTCATCAGTACATTTTGGATCCAATTCACTTACCATGTGGGAACAGCAAATGGGGAACAAACTGTGAATTCAAATAACTGTAAACTCAGCAAGTTGTGGAAATAAAACACAGATGGTGCACTTCAGATTAAGGGTCAGCGTTTCAGCGTCGCTTTCCACTTTTACATTGTGATAGGTGATGTATAACAACCACCTCCTCCTCGAGACAGCGCTCTAATTAAACCATGACTCACTTAGGAAAACAAGGAGGCAAGTGATACCTCCACAGAAGCCTCCCTGCCAGTTGAGAGGAGCTAAGGTTACTTTGTGAAGCTGCGGCTCATGGTTTTGCTGCTTGAGGATTAAGGTTTGGGAGTATCTTAAGTATCTTAAGGGGGCCTACAAGAAAGCTGGGGAGGGACTTTTTAGGATGTCAGGTAGTGGTAGGACTAGGGGGAATGGGTCAAAACTAGAGGTGGGGAGATTCAGATGAGACATTAGGAAGAAGTTCTTCCCCAGGAGGGGGGGGCGACACTGGCACAGGTTGCCCAGAGAGGTGGTGGAAGCCCCATCCCTAGAAATTTTGAAGGCCAGGTTACTCAGAGCCCCATCCAGCCTGATCTAGTGGGAGGTGTCCCTGGCCATGGCAGGGGTGTTGGAAGTAGATGATCTTTGAGGTCCCTTCCAACCCTGACAATTCTATGATTCTGAGAGGGAAGTTGTCTCTGCTGGACGGACACAGCTGAAAAAAGTTCCTTGAGCTGCCCCAGCTCCCAGGCATGGTGCAGCAGGGCTCTGCCCAGCACCCATCACACCCTCTGCCACAGCACCCACTTGGTCCCTCTTCACCACTTACATCTCCAGCAAAATTTTGCAGAGGCTGCTCTGATACCTGTTTCCAAAAACCAAAACCACGAGCACTGCTACCAGCATTACCCTGCACCAACCCTGGCAAAGTGTCCAGCACCAAAACACCTCTGGAGGTCTGCATTGTGCTTGTCTGAACATTGGCTTCCTTTCATTCTCTAAAACCAATTTTGTCCCAAGTCTCAGGAATGGAATTCAGGATGACTTCATTCTTGCAGTGAAGTTTTAATTGCATGCCCAGGGCCCTCTAGAAAAGGATCTGCTTATAAGCACAAGTTCAAAATAAAAAATAAAGGGGTAAGTACAGACTAGATGACAGAAGAACTATAAATCTATAGGAGCTTGAAATGCCAGACAGAGAGGAGCAGTGGTGGTTGTAAGGTGCCTGTTACCTTCCAAATGTGCCGGAGGTTGTTTATCAGATCAGAGTTAATGAGGGAGAAATCTAATAGTACTATAATATTAAATTTACCATTTTAATGGCATCATCAATGCTCTATAATGTGGGCAATTTACAGAGTGTCTGTCAATGTGATTCTCTGGTGTGGTTACTCACACAGGAGCAGCACTATCACACCTCATCACCTGTTCCCCTCCACCACAAAACACTGGGAGTTTTGCAGAAGATTGCAGAAGGCTAAGTGAGATAGCAAAATATGTATTTAAAATTATGGGAATGCAAAAATGGGTAAGATATTTATGAACATTATTATGGGATGTTTACATTCCTGAGAAAACTGGGTCCAGCTCTGCCCCACCCTCGAGTCCAGCCTTCCTACTTCTGCACTGCCATTTAGTGTCCTGCTGGCTTTTCCTCAATTCTCTTGCACCTCTTGAAACACTTGCTGCTTTCCTCAAAATGTTACATACCTGGATTTAGGAGAGCTGAAAATAACCTCACTATTTAAGTGTGTTTTCAGCTCTCATGTATTATCCCCCTCTGAACAAAACAAAACACCAAACACCCCACGTCCTAGAAAAACATGAATGAAGATGGCAGTAAGGGCTCAGAAACTAACAGGTAAATGAAGAGAGTCCAAATATCCAGTTTTTGATTACTAATTCAAGCCCTGTAAGCAGCAGGAGATGGTAATGCTGTGGTTATAAATATCCATTGCCTCATGTATTCAGGGACGAGTTTGCTAAAAGCAGCAGCTTCTTGATTTGGAGTTCCTCTTCCTGCCACCATCTGCCCCAGCCCCTCAGCTCTGAGGTTCACCAGTTCTAATAGAGCAAAGACTATCTGCTTGTTTTTTAAGGATATGACAGTTTTCCATTAATTAGCTTTAAATTTGGTAGAAAAATCCATACTGTAGTGGCAGTACTTGAGCTGCCATGATGGTCTGAGATAAAAATGAAGTATCATCAATTTATCTAGTAAGTGATGCTGCTTCTTCCTACAGACCTTTTGCCAACATCAACATCTGTTTACTTTTTCCCCCCCTAGTAAACTGTTAAACCTGAAGTTTAAAGAAAACGTGCAGGTACTGAATGAATGATGAAGTATGAAATATAATTCCATGTCAGATGATGCTTCCAAGGGTCCTTGATGTTCTTCTTCATCTTTGGCTCCAACAAGACCCTACAAGTAGAACTGCTAGATCACTATCCACCCGATTACTCTGTGATACACTCCTCATTTTGAAGATACATTAGCCTTTCAAAGAGCCATTTATTAAACATTTCAATTTAAATAATAATTTTCACAGTCCTCAGTGAAACAGATGTATTCCCTCTTAAATCACTAATTAAGAGCAGCCTGGGATGTTACAAAGCCCTTTAAAAGGAATTCAGGGAACTAGTGTCCCCCTTAAACAAATCTGTTCTGGCAATGGCTCAGCAATCTTGACTTCATAACTCAAAGCTCTAATTACTCAAGAGGACATTATAAAAAAAGGATACATCTACACCATTATAACTAATAGGAAAGAATTATTTCTCCTCCAATAGGAAGAACAACTAGAAATATTTGTTCTATTTCTCCTACTTTCTTACTCACTGGGGGTAGGGGCAAGGAAATCAGTGAAGATTAATTTACAGAGTTATTCCTAGTAAAGGTACTGGGTATAACTCTCCCCAAAGAAAACCAGCTAGCAGAATCTAAACAGCTTTATAAATGATTACACGGCTAATCTCCTCTCTGCTGAAATAAAGAGAGGAAGGATTTAGAGGACAAATACAGCACGCTTTATGTGAAGAAGCATGGTAATGTTGGAAAAAGGATAATTGTCTGCAGAAGAAATGTAGCAAGCCTGCATCCCCATCAAACCATCAGGAGCTTGCATCTGGCATTGCCCTCCTGGGCTCAGGGACTGTCACCGCAGCAATAGATGTGACTGGGGATGTCACAGGCACTTCCCTCCTCTGCAGTGCCACTGGTTTTGCTCACACTACATTGCAGGTACCACCCTGGATCACAATAGTATCATATAAATGAGATTTTTCAGGTGTCCTCTTTTAGGTACTGACATTTCAGTGACAAACATAGGACTTTTTAATGGTGAAACCACCATGCCAATCAACACATCCAAGCACAAAAACACTTATACAGAATGATGGGTGCTTTCCAGAGGGAGTTAATAATGAAATACAAAATGTGAATCCCAAAGCAAATGTGAGTGGGAGAATAAAGAACAGCTACACATCTATTTTTTCCTCATTTAAAACTGCTCCTTTGGCCTGGAACACTCAATTCTCTTGGCTTGTGGCATAATCAATAGGCTGTAAACCTTGAACAGATACATGGAGGCCGTTGAAAAGAAATCAAACTACCTCCATGAAACGAAAAGCTGGGACACTGCAGCCATCACAAGAGATCTAATCAGGACCCTGGGACATCATATGGAAAAGTACAGTAGGACAGAGCCAGTTTTTGAAGTAAATAACGTGAGGTAATTCATCTCCACCCCTCCAACCTCCCACCAGCAGGAGCTGCTCCCAGCTCTGATTTACTCTCTGCTTTCCCAGACTCACCACCTTAGAAACCTTTAGGTTTTAAACCACGTGCACAGAGGTTGCCTGCACTACCTAAATACCCCCTTGCAGATGCTCTGCTGTGGTACAAAGGAACCGCAATGAAAAAAAAAGCAAAATTAAGTACACTGGGGACTAACAAAGAAAACAAAGAAAACTAGCCGTGTAATCTCTTCCCACACTTCTTACCCAAATCTCCTTTGGCAAGTGGCATGGGAGAGCCTCTAAGGCTGAGCTCTTCTGCTTTGTACAGCTCTCTGGTGCCTCATGCAATTTCAACTGGGTGTACAGTGAAACACAAAAAAGCTATTCCTCACAAATGGGTAAGCAGATGGAGCAATATTTGCTATCATAAGTGCTTTTATTTCCAAATGTAAAAAAAAAAAAAAAAAATCCCAACCCAAAATACAACCCCCAATAGTCCCACTGGTACAAAATGCACTATTGATCTGAAAGGACAGAGGAGATGGAAAAAAAAGTCTGAAGTCTCCTAGATTAAACAGAAATGACTGTCTATAGAGAGGAACTAAACTACAGAAATCTTGGCCTTGTTGCTCAAAACAGGGCACTTCCCTCTCTCGAAAGTGAAAACACATCTGGTTCACTAATATGTGAAATAATTATATCTCTGAAAACTACAGGGGACTCTGCTGCAATCCTGCACTCCCTGGAACATGGCAACAAGGATTTTCTAAGCCCACTGGTTACACAGTCCCTGCTGAAAATACAGGAAAAATTAAATGTGTGTACATTAGCTGGCATGGAAAATATTTTTCAGAGTTAGATTAACTCACAAGCAAATGTTCTTGAGAAAAAAATTATCTTTACATACTGCTGGTACCAGTATGTTGCACCCTGGTGATAAGGACACTATTTTTAAAATATTTAAAACTTTTTCCTAGCATAAAACTTGTAAAACAATTAATTATTTTTCATGTGTTAGAAAGCAGAGCAGTCTGCTGTTCATCACCTTATCAGTGTGGGCCTTCAAATGAATATTTCATGGACACAGCAACTTTTTCTCATTATAAAAGCAGAATTACACTTCTAGGAAGGGAACAACAACGGATAATAAATACGGCTGCAGGTCTGGAAAGCTTTTGAGAATTCAAAGAACATTTGTGTACATAAACTGATGATTTATTGCCTGTGAAGAAAAATAATGTGCACTGTCAGTGATTCTGTTTATCCTTAATAAAAATTAGTGACTAAAAATAACTTCAAAATTGTGACTCAAACATCCCCATGTGGAAAAGCACATGCATTTGTAACATAAAGGTCTTTTCTGCTCCACTCCAACAATTTTTCCCAGTATACTGATACACTATTATACTCAGTATTCTAAAGAAAAGAACCTTCTGTCAGCTAGTTTGCATATCCCTTCTACCAATTCATTCTGAAGCTCAGAAATACTTATGGGGAACCCAGTGCTACAGGATTTTAAAAGCTATCCTGGGAAATCACCTAGGTCTGCAGGTTTGACAGCAGCTTCATCACACCCCAGCCCATTTAGTCTCTCTAGTTCTTCATTAGCTGCAGATGATGGTGGTTGCACATGTAGTAGCTTATCCAGCTCCTGGAGCAAATAAACTACCCTTTGGTACTTCAATTATCCAAGAAAACATTTAATGCAGATAAGATTCAACGTGCTCTTCTACATCCACTTACCAAAGTTTGTCTTATAAATACTGCAAAGTTTTTGTTTATTATTATTGGTTTTCCTTAGAACAGAGGCTTTTCCTTTGCACCACCAGATTGCTTGGAATGAAGAAACTTCCAAACGTTTCCACTGAAATGTGAGAGAGCTCAGGCTGGTCAAGTGCTTGGGTGTCACAGTCTTTTTCTAAGCCACTCGACACTTACACTATTGATTTTTATCCATTTCTTTCCATTTTGCTCCACGCTCCCCTGTAAGACTAACCACAACAGTTGGAGCTACTGCTCTGTAATTGAAGACAGGGGAACAGATCAAACTCTGGGAAGGTGAGACAACAGTCAGCAGAAATGAAAGTGGTAAATCTCTAACATTAAACTCTCCAGCCAATTAATCCCAAGGCAAGTACTTGTTTTGGGAAAGTGAATCACCTGTTGAATGATGACCTCCTGAGGTTTTAAAAGCCAATTTTGGGAAGAAGAGGAAGGAAAAAAAAGAAGATTGCCACAGAGTGTCTAGGCTGACATCTAAGATTTCACTCTAGGCCAGCCATTACACTGTCCCTGTTTCATCCACCATCAAAAAGAGCTTGCATTTCCCAGAGCTGTGCTTCATAAGTCTGCAGCCTGGAGAAGAAAGGGATTGCACAGCACTAAAATGAGATAAATGCACAATATACATGACTAGGGAGGGGACGCTGGTGTTACTCCAGTTGCACCCACACCAGGTACACTGCTTTGCCAAGTAAAGGTGCAGATGCCAGACCCATCATAGCTGCCTCTGCACATCACACAGAACAAGTGGAGAACCAAGCAAATGTGTTCAGAGTATAAAAAAAACCCAACCAAACAAACCCCACCACGCTGAGATAAGCTTTTATAGAAATAATATCATCTCTTTGATTCTTCTTGATACACTGTGGAAAGAAAACTGCTGTCAGGTTGTCGAGAATAAGCTACTAGGACAAATGGCCAGTACTGCTTGTTTATTTTAAACAGATGCCCTCTACCATCATTTCAAAATGAGGAAGATAATCCTGTCTGTTCAGCCTTCCGTGAACAGTGGTTTAGACACGCTGCTGCCCTGTAACCTTCAAGTAAGCTCTTATCAAGTATCTTGCTCAATTAACACTATTGCACAGATACCCCAAGGTAAGGCTGCTTGGAAACACCTATTTAATGGATATATTCTTACACTGACTTCCAACTAATCACATTTTCTACTAAGTAAATCTTCCCATGCTGCAATCCTGTTTGGGGGAGTTCTGCTCCTGGGAACACTCTCTAAAACCTAAAGTCAGATGCCAACATGCTCCACATCCTGGGCTCCCCAAAAAACAGATGTAAGGCAAGTCACACCAACTTCTGTTAGCACAGGTGGCCTCAGCTATGCCACAAGATGCTCCTGCAAGATGCCCCACACAGTTGGTAAATCTGTCCTTTTGCTCTTGAGAGCTTAGGCTGGCAGAATTGAGCTGGAATAAGTGAAATCCGCTGTGGGCAAAGTCTCTGTGTCAGTCAAAGCACTTCTGGCAGAGTCATGGCCAATCAGTAATCATCAAATTGTTGCCAATTCACAGTCTACTCCACGCTCAATGGAGGCATTAACTAGCCCACAAATAGAGCATTATTTCGGATGATTTTCATTAGGCACATCAGAAAACAGGAAAAATGTGGTGCTTCAGAACAAAACAAGACCACGGGGATAGCTTGAGACTGGACCAACATCTTGCTAAGATGGATGATGTATCTGAGTGTTTTTTTCTGATTTTGACAGTGGATCCTACATGTTAGGAATAAGAATAGTTATTTATCTGAGCACGTAAGGAGAATAACTTTAATCAAGTTTAAGGTGGTGATTTTTCATTAGCACTTATGCACCATCCAAGCACATACATAAGTTATTCTGCCTCTCTTCCTTACTCTGTCTCAGTCCTAGATTAGGATGCTGAAATTGGAAATTCCAGAGAAGAATGTTTTGTGTCTGTAAATAAACCTGTGGGTTTGGTGTGATAGTAACGGCACAGCACTCATGCTGGCACAACAACCAAACTTGGAGGCCACCTGGAAGCTTGTCACATCTGTTGTTTACTACAGTTCTTTGCAAAAATATCAGCTCAATGGGGAGCAGGGAGTTGAGGGTACGAGACTCTGAGGTGGTGGGGCAAGGGGCAACAAGGAGCAGGGAAGACTTCAGCTTGCAATAACAACTGTGGTTCATCCACTTTCAATAATAATTCACTTTTGGGTCCATTTCAAGGTATCACTTCTTTATGACAGCTCCCACATTTGGGGATGAAGTCCTCTGGTCTCTCAGAAAACCATCTCTGTGTCACCCATTTAGGCAATGCTCACATATCCCTTTTTGGAGCCGACATCATCCCACTCTCACCCTCAATCGTTCACCAGAAGACAAAGCAAACTCTTAACCAGCTCTCCTGAAGTAAATATCTAAATGACGCTTAAGCAGTGTGCCATTGTCATATGAAATAATGAGGTCAAGCCAAACTTTCTGCATCTTTCCTCCCCTCTGCTTGACCTCTATCGTCCACAAAAGCAACAGCCGTGTCTTCCCTCAGTTCCCGACTCAGCCAAGCACGCAACCGGCACACGGCTCTGTGGGAAACAGGAGCCCTTTGGGTCTTCTCCCTGCCTGGACCAAACCAGTCAGAGCTGAACCATGCAGGATTCTTACTGGAATTTCAGTGGGAGAACTGGTTGCCTTTCTCCATGTTGCATTTCCTAATTATCACTTCATTTAGCCCTTGTATTAGTGCAACAAAAAGCAGCTGTCAGGCCAAGCGCGCTCGGTCCAAGTGACCTTGTGTTCTTGTTCATGTTTACCACATAATCAGCAGGGAATTCCATTTTCAAAATACAAGACTTCATAATCCATTAGCACCAGAGATTGGTCCAGGGCTCTGGATTTACTGGTCACGTGTATCAAGGAATAAAAATATGAGTGCACAGCTAGATTAATCTCCAGACCTGTAAAGCATCCCAACCCACCGTGCGTGCAGTCTCATTCAAATTCACATATGAATATTAGCATCATTCTTAAAAGCTACTGGTAATACCATCCCCAGAGCACATAAAGGAAAAATTAAATATTACCTGCTTTACAACTCAAAGTACGAAGACACACAGTAACTACTTCTCACATTCTCCATTTGTTTCATAAATGGAACATAAGTGCTGATGTTCTTATTAATACATCGACAACCCGCATCTCCCCCAGCTCTTTCTAAAAGGCAGGAACCACTTTCACTGCTCTTAATTTTAAATCAAAAGTCTTCAGTGAGTCCAAGCAGTTGAGCTCACCATCAAGTTCAATAAATCAGAGGAAAGAATCAATGGAAAGCATTTCAAAATGTAACCTTGGTAACGCACAAAGATGCTTCCGCAGAACTCACGCTCATTTGCTTTATTTGCTGCTTTAGAAATTGGAATACAACACACAGGCAGGAGGACATTAGCACCACAACACTGCATCTCCCAAGCCTGACATTGCCCATGCTCTCCTTGAAGGCACTTTCCACAGGAAGCTTTAGAAACCTGCAGCCTAGCAAGACAGATGACTCAAAACTAATCATATTTCACGTTGACAAAATGGAAGCGTTCAATAGAAAATAATCATCCATATTTATTCTTTACGTCCACACACAGCACTTTAAACGTCATTTGGTCCATGCTTTCCACTGATAAAATGAGAATAAACTCCATGGCAATATACAGCATCTGCCACTTGAAGAATCAACATCTGTCAGTGTCACCACATAATTTTAACTGTGGCCCTACAGAGTTGTCCTGCATGCAACACTTGGATTGAAAATAGCTATTACTCTATGTATGTGGTGTCTGTTGGCAAATACCAATTTTTGAGTGGCAACATTGTTATTCAATATTTACATAAATCTACCAGGATAAACAACCTCTGATTCATGTGGAGATAGAAAACTTCAAAATATTTAGCTGCTCATCTCAGTGTATATCTCATAACTGAGATAGTTACTAGTTCCTATCCCAGCCTCATCTGCAAGGCTGACCAGTATTCCCACACCTCAAAATTAAGCAGAAAAACCTTTTCTTTAGAATAGTCTCTCCTGGCAGCTGGGGAATGCCAGATACACAATGAAATGACATCATCCTTCACTCTTTATACATCTTCACAAATGCCAAGGACAGTCTGATTTTGGGTAAAGATTTTTCAACTTTTAAATATTACCACTCTCTAAACTTCTCATTTTTCCTCCTGCTTGTTTTTTTGAGTGAAAAAGAGCATTTCTTTCTCAGTTTCACTAACTCTTGCTGCATATCTCCTACTTGAATCGAGGATGACCTTCCAAAAGTGGCAGTTGCCTGCTACAATGGCACCCAGCCATAAAACACTGTTTAATTTCACAAGTTAAATAAGCATCAGACATAACGTTCTGCTAAGGAAATAAAAATAAAAGCAGGTTTTTTATTCATAAGTTTCAAATAAATTAAAGAACTTTGACCACAATGATAATAAGACTATTTCTAAGGCAAGCATGGCTGTGGTTTTTAGGGTTTTTAATTCACAGTAAGCATCACAGGCTTGCATCAAACCATCAACCACTCCTAAAAGGTCACCGAAAAAGCAGAGTTCAGGGATAAACTGGTTTCCTTTTCAACCCTACCTGAACCCTCTCTGTTCTCACACATGGAAGTCCACCCAAGCTGAAGAGTGAGTCTCCCCCGGCGCAGTGCACACCACACAGACTTCCCCCAGCTCCCAGATTTACACACTTCTACTCCATGTAATCCACCAGGTCAACGTTCTGTTACTTACAAGGCACAGCATGGCGATAAAGGTTATCTCTAATGGTCTGCTGCAGGTCATGATCCGGTGATCCTTTCTGAAACCTCTGGTTGAGATAATGTCTCAGGTCTTTGTTCAGTCTGCTTCCTGCAAAGGGAAAAAAAAAGCCATTTATTTATTTCTAAATGCACACAATTAACATTTCCAATTCAGGCAAATGTTAGACTTCCATTCAGAGCCCCCTAAATTATGGCATGCTGACTTTACGAGCGGAGGCTCATCTTCCTCTACAAATGGCTAATTACCAAAAATAACTCGCTGTAAACAAGAGGTCTCTCTTGCCTCATAATGCATCTTTCTTCCTGTGGTGTTAAACAGATCATCGTTCCCTTTTATCACTTATTTGTCTGAGCAAATGGAGAAAGACAGACGATGGGAAAAAGAAGAAAAATAATAAAGGTGGAGTATTGCTTTTGCAGCTCACTGGAGGATGAGTTGGGCAGAGAGACAGAAGGCAAAGGCTGCTCCCATTGGAGGTGCTAATAGAGCTGAGCATGGCACAAAATCAAACAAGGGCTAAACTTCACACTAGTATCTACCCCAGCACACAACAGATAACATGCAACACTTTTCACCTAAACCTATGTATTTACACATTCAGTTTTGAACATTTTCACAAGTGTGTGAGAAGAAGATGAGTTGAAAACAAACCAACACAAAACAAACCCCCCAAAACCAAGAAAAAGAAATGTGGTTGCTAATGAAGGTTGCTAGTTGCTGAACACCACATCCTTTCTTGTAGCAGAACATATGAACTGGAGCAACTTAATGAAGTCTTTTCCCAGAAATGAAGTATTTCCAAGTCTGGAATAACACTGACATTAATTTGACTGAAGAGCAAAACCAACCCCACAAGACCATACGGAGAACAGGGACAGAAATTCTTCTGTTCTAACAAGAAAAGAAACTTAAAAAGAAATGCTGGAAAAGCTTCAGAGAAACACAACCAGGATGATCCAAGTCTGGAGCAGTTGCCATGCAAGGACTAAGAGAGGGCTGGGATGCTGCAGCCTGTTGCAGACACATCAATCTCCACCATGCCCAGAGGGTGAGTGGGGACTGGCTGCTCCCTGCCCCTCCCAGCACAAGGACTGGGAGACACCAGTGACAGCTTGGTTCAAACCCACACAACAATGGCAGGAGTTCACAGAGCCTGTGGCAGATCTCCTTGCTGGAGAGCACTGTGGGTGCAAGAAGCACACTGAGGAGCTTCAAGGGGAGACTGGAAAAGCACTTGGAAGACAGAGCCATCAACGGTTGCAAAAGAGGGTGTAGGAAATCCCTTGAGCTGAAAATGAATTGCTGGTGGCTGGGACAGCTGGAGTGCAGGAGTATCACATATCTTGCTCTTTTCCTTCTCTTTGGTAGATATCTTATTTATGGCCACAGCTGGAACCAGAATGTTGGGCTACATGGACCTTGGGCTGAACCATGTGTCTATGGCCTTTTATAACGTGCATTATGAGTTTTTGGATCGTGAATATGTAATGCAGAGATCATCTCAATGCTTGTTGACACTGAACACAGCATCACAGTTGCAGATTCCTGGCTGGAGCCTCTAGGAACCACTGCAGAAGAAATCAAGAATAATAATACTGCAATGAAGTGCAGCTGGGCAGTGGTTCTGGGAGGCAGCAGCAGCAGCATCAGAGAAATGACAACAGGGGAGCAGATCATTAAAAGATGACAGGCAGGAACAGCCTATCTGCCCAATGCAGTCCTGCAACATTCTAACAGAAATGTTAGTTGAAAAACTCAACTAAACCCAAAAAACTCTAGTCTGAAATACTAAGACAAACCCTAAAAACTAAATAGGTGATCTGTATTTAGGTTCTCCGGATGGCTTTTTATTTTTTTAATTAAATTTCTTATTGTAGAAAGAAAGGCTCAGGCAGCAGGCCCAGCTATTAAAAGAAGGGAAGTTTTTAAAGACCAAGATGCCCATTATAGAAACAGCTCAAACAACAAAACTGAAATTAAGGCAGATAAAACTGACTCAACACACTTTCCTGAGTTACCCCAGCAACACTCCTCACTCCACGAGCAGATTATCAACCCATTTTCTAACAAATTGGTCTCAACTTATCGTGCTCGAACAATGTTGTCCCACATTGGAGGTACTTGGGGGGCTTGGTAGACCTGGGGTTTTCCAATATCAGATCTGACCTTCCAAACTCTTTGATTTCATATCCCATCGTTTTACTCCAGAGGAAGACTGGGCACAAAGAAAAGACTATCTGCTGCAATAATAAAGCATTTCTTTAAGTAACCAGTCCTTATTTTTCATTGCACAAGAGATAGACAAGGTGGTTCCTCGTAGCAAAAAGAACAAATCTGACAACCAGGTTGGCCACACTGCAAGTGCTTATTCCAGTGAAGAAATTAATGCACTGAACTGCATGTATCATACAACACAGGCTTTCTCCTGAAATCCTGTGTCATTCATGATTCAATGATTTATGTCACAATAATGTCTAGAGATGAAAAAGCTCTGCTGAGCTAGGGCTTGTTTGATCACAGAAAATATGCAATTTACTGATGATATCTGCTTTTAGCTTCCCTCTGTGCCCATTCCACCCAGCATCTCAGTCTATTACAGCCCCCGCTGGAAAGTTTGGTTATTTGGTTTATGCAGGAGCTGGGATTTCCCAGCTGAGTGGCTGATGCACTGGCCAAGATGGCAGTGGCAAAAATAGAGGCTATAGCAATATTTACATGATTGTCCTCTCAGGGAGCTCACAGTGATGCTCATTTCTGTTAAAATTATTTTTAAATGGGGAGGGGAGAAAAAAAAAAGCAAAAAGTTATGCTTGCAAAGCCCTATTTTTGCTGCTAAATCCCAGAAAATTCTAGATGGGAACAAAGGCTTCTTGCAGCCCTGGTGATCTCGGCTCAGCAGCCGCTGAGACAACAGCTGTGGACAGAAGCAGCCTCACCCCATGCACCTCTCTCCCGAGCATGGAATTAAAACAACAGCTAACACAGAAGCTAACTGCATGTGGAAAGCTGCCAAAGGATTCACTCTGGAACGTGTTGGATTCTTTACCACTCAAAATGTTTCGCTCCACTCTGATTATCCTTTCGAAAAATCTCCTTGGACTTGAGAGGGCATGTGCTTGACACTGGCATTTTTCAGTTGATTCTAGTGCTAGACTCAAGCTTCTAAGCCCTGATAAATTCTTTTTCAGCCTGAAATGTCTGCACCTGCAACTCCTGAGAAGCTGAAAGACACACCAGTGACGTTTCAGCAACCTCCTGTGTACAAACTGCAGCAGTAAAACTGATTCTGATCCTCAGGGACACCCTTTGATCGTGGACTCCCTCCGAAAGCAAGTCTCACCCTCTGCTGGCTTCTGTCCACACACCAACTACCACCAGGCTGGGTGGAAGGGCGGGTGTTCAGAACAACCTGCTTTCATGCAGAAGTCCTCCCTTTGCAAAGTCTAATTCCACGTGCAAGTTGTGCTCAAGAAAATACCTGGTGCCAGTTTCCTTAGAGATGAGCTGTGTTCGCTATAAGTATCCTACTACCCTTCAAAACACTCCTCTGTTCTCAAGGAGGTTGGATCTTACATTTACTCTTTTGAGATCCTTTCTTCTCTTCTCTGCTAAAAGCATATAAAGAGATCCTACAGTGATAATAGTGAAGGAACAAAAGATACAACTCAGAAACAGCAGCTTCCAAAACAGAGAATATAGGTCTTGAGAAGCAGTGCTCAGCTTCCTTCCTGCTGGCCAGGGTATGCTGGAAAACATTTATTTGCACACAGAAAAATCACATTATTTCTGCAATCAAAATTAGGCCGATAGATTGAGCTTTAGAAAATCAGACATAAAAAATGCGAAAAGAAAGTCTTCTCTGCTAAACTCACCAAAATTCATATTTTAAGGTTTTAGAAGTAAAATGTGTTCAAAGATTTTTTTGTTTGTTTTCCTTCCTTTCCCCCCCCCCGCTGAATGAAACCACTGCTTTTCTTTATGTCAAATTACTGTCAGAAAACCAACCTCCCATTGGATCTCTTCCCATAGTACTACCTCAAATCTAAGATTTTCCCATCTTATTATCTGCATCCTCCTTTACCTTTGAATGAAACAAAGGGCAACTTACTGAATGGCTCATTTTCTCAATTATCCTTTATTATTATACTGTATTTTAGAGTACATCAATGGTCCTCCCAAACCATTACATCATAACATTTTAGTAGCAAAACCAAACCCTATGGAGGAAACAAAACATCTCTCATAGGGGGGAAAAAAAAAAGTTACTGGTATACAGTTTTCTGAGAAGCAATAAACTGTGCTTGTTAATTTTGTGTAGATAAATATGTAACCTAGATATTTGCATCATTAATGAAAAATATTGACTGCTGCTAAATACACTTCTTTCAAACCCACACGTTTATCCTCCAATTTAATAGTTGCCTAATATTAGAGTCACTAGAGAAATGATGCTTTGAATTATGCTCTGACACTTATGGCAACAACTTCCAGTTTCTGCAAGGGAAGAAAGCTGCAAACAAGCTCTTCTAACACTGTTTTTAAGAGAACATCCATCTCTTCCAGAGCTCTACCACCAGCAAGCAGCAGTGCAGACCTGGGGGGCTGGAAGTCTCTTGCCTTACTGACATACAGGCTTCCAATCAGGAAAGCAAACTGCAGAAATGACCAAGTGAAATCTGATTTTTATTTTTTTTTCCAAGAAAAACTTGAGTGTGAATATGGCAGAGCTGACAGCACCTTCCTGCCAGCTGGTAGATAGTCTGTGCCAGAACTGTGCAATATGTATATTCCAAAGATACATTTTGAACTCATGTTTTATGCATTTGGAAACTATCGCTTTATAGTTTATGTTTATATTCATTACTGCAGCTGTTTTATCCCATTTATGTTTCGAGATGGTCGCAGATAATCCTGATAAATAGCTATACTCTGGCAGAGCCTACAGATGCTTGTGTGAAGATGGGTCAGGGTCAAGCCCGGGACACAGTGGTCTCTGACCTATATTACACTCCCATAAGCAGGTTTATGCTAGGATATATTTTTGCTTTACCCTTCTTTGGGAAGGCTACCAATTGCTGCATTCACAGGGACTGATAGCATCTGAACCGGAAAAATCCATTTTCCCTCCTTGAATTGCAGCAGACTCTCCCTTCTCTTGTGGAGATCTCCATTTAAAGGCGTCTTTAGCAGAGGGATTCTCCGTGGGCAGACAAAGACCATTTCAAAACAACAGGGCCATGAAGCAATGAAAGGTTAAAGGCCTCACTAAAGGGATAAAAGTGCAATAGAGTCATCTGGATTAAGGCTCTCTCTCGCCATCCTGATGTCTACATTTGAGAGGGAAGGATTCAATTTTTTTAAAGACACAAAGATTGCACATGTTGGATTTGCAGTATAAACCCCTGATAATAACATACTGTCTTTCATCTGAAGACCCCTGTCTGAAGGTATTTAACAATCATTAATAAGTTATCATGGCTGGCAGGGGTTTATTTCTGTGCTACAAAATGCAGAACTGTAGATAGGGGAAAAAAAAATAACCAACAAAACCCCCAAACAAACAAAAAACCCCCAAACCCCACTTGTTTAGAGGCATGAGCAGAGAACCCACAGCTCATGTTTTCTAAAGCAACAAGTGGACTTTCAATCTCAGGTGAGTGGCTTTAAAAGGTGGGTGACTTCAGTTATGCACCTCCTCCAAGGCTGCTGCTCTACCCAGCAGACAGGACTCAACACAAACTCTTCTATAACTAGAGCCAAAATAGCTCCCCTTAATTATAAGATGTATTAACTTAAGCTGGTTATAAACCCATCATCTCCCATTAAAAAAAAGAAAAAAAAATAATTGCCTTTTTTAAGAAAAAAGAAATGTTAAAATATTAATAAACTAAAGAAAATTTCTCATTTTGTTGTTAAATTCTTCCTAAAGTGGGGTGTAAACAGGGACCCTGAGAGCAGAAGCCACTTCTCAAAGCTTTTCCATACAGCACTTGGCACAACAGTAGCTCCAGGGCATAACCAGTGTGTCTTACTAATGCTTGCAATGGATTTTCCTCAAGTCCTCGTGTAAAGATGGCCCTGATACTCACACATATATTTTGTTAATGTCTGGAGAGATTCATATTCTATCTCTGGATCAATTAATATAGTCATTTTCATGGCAAGGTCCAGTAGGCACCAGCCCATCTTCAAAGACACAATGAAGGCTGAGTGGATTTTTATCATTTAACAAGACTGCACTGGTAACCACATCATCATCAAATATTCCTAATTCCAGCAGTTGTTACACAAATTATAATAGTCTGTGCTATATCATTTCATTCCGTCCCATCCTTGTCTTCCAGCTGCTGTCCAAAAGTGATTATAAATAATGGGGCTATAAAAGCTATTCAATAATTAGAAGATTCATTGGCCATATGCCAGCAGTGACAAAAGAGAGTGATTTATGTAAGATGAGTCTGTCACATCTGCCAGATCACAGTTTCATTACGCCTGTGGCTTTAAGGTCACAGTTTAACACGGTTCCAACAGCCATTTGTCAAGGGGGTGCTTGGGAGAAGAGGTGAAATACATCATGGCTTTGTTTGCTTTCCTGTTTTAACTACTAAGTAAATAAGTAAATAAAGTACGGTACCTACATTTGTTATTTCATGTCTCTGGTGAGGTCAAAGACACAAGAATATATATTGAGACAGAAAACATTCATCATGGTTGGCCAGAGATCACAAAGTAAAAACATCCAGTGTAAAAGCCTTAAGTGTTTATTTAGCTTCTTAAATTCAATATAATCTAAGCAAGTTCTATCTTCCAGCCACCCATGAAATGAAAACACCTTGTAAACCCACAACATGTTAGTAAATTAATTGCTGTGACATTTTCCTAACACAAACTTAAAACCTTTTGTGCTAAAACATATTTAAAAATTGCCACGGGAGTTCAGCTTAACAATTAACACGGCTCAGCAGACATCTGATTTGATTTCAATTCTATTTTCTTGTCTTTTTTCCTCTGATAAAAACAAACAAAAAAACACCAATGAACTTTTATTGCTGGGTACAAACCAGTCCCATAATGTCCAGATGTATGGATGTTCCCCATAAATGCTCCAATAACCACGTTTGTTATTGTCAATGGTTGCAATTTGGACAGTGTCTGTTGACAACTACTGGTCTGGGGGTACAAACTGGGTCTTTCTTGCAAATGCTACATCCAGCCCCAATCAGTGTATTACTTTAATTCGTGGCAACCTGCTACAGCCAGACTCCAGATAGATGAACTGCTCAGATCAGAGCCCAGACGTTCCCATTATTCTAACAAATCCACACCTCAGCCAAAGCGAGATGACTGCCCATCCTTCACCCACCTTCCCGAAGCAAAACATAAAATACCTTCCAATTTTTATGCTTTAAAACCCACTCAGAACAACAAAGCCACATCCGTTGCTAAAGCCTTCCAGTGGAAGGAAATTATGATAAACTGGAGGGACACGCTATAAAGAATTGCACAAAGTTCCAGGATGAACTACCGACACAGCAATAAAACTCCACTTTGATGGAGCATGGGTAAGACTTCAGCAGCAGCCGAGCTGCTGAATCAGCAGAGAGCCCTCCAGAGCACCTAGTAATTCCTGCCTGGAGAATGAATAACACTTGTAACTTTATTACTAACACAACTTCTTAAAATATTATTTTAGGTGTGAGTTGTGAATCTGAAGGAGACTTATTCACTCAAAACTTTCAGGTCATGCTCAGAATGAGGAGCGGGCAAAAGCTTTCTTGGCACAGCACCTTTTGGTATCGCTCTCAATCTGCATGGGTGAATGAACCAGCACTGGAGTGGTAATTCAGCATTTGCTGCTACAGAAATGCACTTAACAGGTCATAAATCCCCAGTGAAACTGCTGTACGAGCACCTAACCTAATCTACTGTATTCGCAGGGTGCTCCACCTTATTTTCTGTGCATTAATAGTGATTCATATTTCTAGTGTAAATTTAAACAAATAGGCTTTCAGTTGAGGGGTGCCAAAAAAACCCACAGAGCTCAACCTTGGAGGCTGAAAAGCAAAAATATCATTTATACGCCAGGCCTGAAAAGTTTGAACGCTTGTGACAAACACACTTCTGTAGCCCCTGGCTGAATTCAGATCAGCAGTACCAGCAAAGGCAGCAGAAAGCCCAACCCTTCTCTCCCTTCAGCCTCTTCAAGCTCCTGGTGCCCTCAAGTTTCAGTCTTGAATTTCTCAAAGCTCCTAGATAAGAAACATTCCTTCACCCTCTGACATCTTTGCAGCCCAGGAAAACCCTGACCTGGGAGAAAGGAGGGAGGTCACACAGTCACAGCAGCATCCCAGGGAGGGGAGCATGGTCCATCATGGACCAGTACCTGTAGGAACGCTATCGATTGCTGTCATGCCCAAGACAAGGTTTGATGGAATGATGTCATATAGGTCTGGTTAACATTGTCAGTGCTCTCAAAGAACATGAAAAAATGCAGACTAAAAGTCTCACAGCATCACTGCAGGCAAATACCTCCTGAAGCTTTAAGCCACTATAATATTAAAACACCAGTTCCAGCTCTCTTTTTGTAGGAGAGCCTGGATAGGCACAGTTCAGTCATTTGAAAGCTACTGCATGAATGAAGAACTCAAGAAGAAATTATTTTCTTCCTCAAAATACCATGGTTTGAGTTTGGGGGTTTTTTTAAGTGCATAGTTTAACTACATCTACAGTCCTGGATCCCTTCTGTGTTTGAGCAGGTCAAGTGTCCGGTGTGGGTGGGTGACACAAATTGCTGCGGGTTCCTAAAGTTGTGTCCACATGAAGGAAAAACCTGGCTCTGTTGATCTTTGCCACAGCTTTGCTGCAGGCTGGCTTCCATGCAGAGGGTTCCTAGGCATGAGGAAGAATATAGTAGCATTTTTCTGTTCCTCTCAAAGCTTGTGGTATCCTTTGTGTCCCTACAGAGCCTGTAGCACCATGACACTATGACACTGAATAAAGAATGACATTTCTCCAGGGAAAGTGACAATTGTACCCTTCCCAGAAAAGTCTAGGAGGAGGTAAAATCTAACACATACAAAGCAGAAATATGAGTAACTGAAAATATGCATTCCAAGCAAAAAGAACATATCACAGAATCATATGATGAATGGAAGAGGGAAAGGACAGGTCAGCAGTACTAATGACTGTTGGCCATAGACAGCTCTAAACCACATTTGAACTGGTCAGGCACAGAGCTTCAGAAATGTGGCTTTACTGCATCCATATAAGTTCTGGCAGATGTAGAGCCAGCCAGGGTGCTTCTTGCCTATGGCACTGTTAATCATGAACCCAACTAAAAGCTGGAGGTTAACCACTACCACTCTGCTATTGACTCACAGGAGTCCTCTTTTCTTCCCTCATGCTATTTTCATGCCTCAGCTTTTTCTTTTCCTTTGTTACTTTCCCCAGACACACAACAAGGAGGGAGTCCAGGTGCTCAGGGGGTCTCTGGGAATGACAGTGGTGAGCCAAGATGAGAGAAGGGAGCTGCTGGGATCACAAATGCAGAATATCTTTCTACTGAAATGAGATGTCTCCAAGATAAACTATAATACTGATTAATAGCCACACAATTATAAGGTCTTCACAGGAAAGTTCAGGGAGATAGGTGTGCAGAGAACAAAGTAAAGCAACATCCTCTAGACTTGTCTTCAATGAAATCTGGATTAGCATCACATTAAATACTTTAGACAGTTCTGTGGCCAGATCAGTGTTGAACCAGAGGCTTAAGTTAACTGGCTGACAGTCAAGCTGTAACATTGAAGTCATGTCCATAAATGCTTCCTCTTGGCACTGACCTTAAACCAAGTGCCCAGAGCAAAGCCTCAGCTCTGCAAAGCTTTACAGAAAGCCAGACCCAGAAGTGAACTTGGGGAAGCAGGAACATTCCTCCAAGGAAGGCATTTTGTCCTGTGCACAAAGACTCTGCTGTGCTGGGGCTTTTTACACTGTGTGTTCCAGCAGGAAAGAGCAATGAGGAGTATGAAGTGGTCATTGGTGGCAAGAATCGTTGATGCTGCCACGTAGGCTTTAAAAAAAAAAAATAAAAAAAATAGGAAAGACAAGAAAAACCCTCCTACACATCTGAAGTGAATGCAGAATGAAATCATTGTAAGAGAGTGGCATGGGATGCAGCCTCTTTCCACGAGCAGCTCTGAAAGATTCAGGCTGAGTGGCTCAGATGTGGGCTAAGCCTTTCCATCAATGAACACAGCCCAGGCTATGTTAGCAGCCCAATCTTCCAGTCAAACCTCCTCAGGAAAGCACAGTCTGCAAGGGAGCCACATAACAGCATTTGTCACTGACACCTACTCTGTAAAACTGTGTTGCACGAAGCAACCTGGAGAAGAGAGGGTTGTCTCTTCTCCTTTGCTCTGACTCAAAGCTGCCAGTGAGTTTTCCCTTCCCTGGGATGCTGGGAGGGAGCAGGAGCAGGGCAGGGGGTGAAGAAGAAAGCCTGGATAGAATAGTAAGAAGAGGAAAATCAAGATGAAAAGCACTTGCAGTGTTTCACTCAAAGGCAACGACCCATCTCTGGAAATGAGATGCATCTCTCTGTATGTCTCCTGAAAGGAGTTACCATATGTTCTAAAAGTAGGATATAATATTTGAGCTGTAAAAGCCAAATCAGCTTGAGAAACAGACGGCATCACAATGCTTTAGCAGAACAAGCCCCACATAACAATATGCCAACAAACTCATTTTCTAGAATGGCACTAGGAAAATATTTGCAAAATCTGAAACTCGTTCCCTAAATACAGCATTTGATTCTTCCAGTAAAATGGAAAAGAAGTGGCATATATATTGTTATGGGGGAATTCTGAGTAGCTGTCCATATTCTTTGATTTTTTGCTTGCTCATCCCTGTAATTTAAGCATGGGTAGTGGGGTTTGGTGCTTTTTTTTCAAACCTGACCTCAAACTCCTTCAGCAGTCAAGCTAAGTCCCTTTTCATCCTTGTTCTTCCTTGATTGCTGAAGGGACAAACTCCCATTTCCCAGGCAGGTCACCTCTGAATACTAATCACAGATTTGTAGTTTTTCACTCTGCTCTCACTGGCTCCCAGGCATATGTCAATACTAACAGCCTGATTTCCAGAGGTACTGAACACATAAAACTCTATATTGAGAACCTGTGATGGTCAGGCCATAAACACACACTAAACACAGACATTGCCAGAACACCACAATTTTGATGCTGCTTTTTTAATTACTTTTTTCCTCACAGGTGTCTCTATCAGATAGAAAATATTGGTCTTATTGGAAGAAGCCAGCTAAAAATCTTACTGTGTCTGTCTGAAGCTCTGTCCAAAGCATGAGCCAACAGAGAGTCCATTCTCTGGTATGGCTGGATGATGCACACCCAGCTGCACCAGTGTCTCACCAAAGAAAAAAAAAATCTCACTCCAGTATATCCCTTAACAGAGGACTACAGATTAATTCTCCAACCTGCTCTAGCAATTTCCCAGAAACAAGATTTGCTAACACCACCACAAACAAGACTTGCTGTGGTTTCACTGTAGCAAGTAACAGTCCTGTTCCTACTATATTATTATTTTCAAAGAGCACCCAACTAGGCTTAAAATGAGATGGACCTGCCTCTTTTTTTTTATTTCATATATAATTATATATTTGTGGTCATGTAGGAGAGACATTGAACCACTAACATACAGTACATAAAGAAAGCACACAGACAACAACACTTCGTGATTTAGAAAGCCAGGGTCTCAAAGCTGAAAATAATTATGAGCTAAATCTGTCGGGGAAAAAAAACATTTAAATGGAAAAATGTATATAACAGTTGGGAGCTGTTGAAACACACTTTACAAGAGGCACAAGAAGCCACAAAAATTGAGTAGGAAGGTCACACTGGTTAAAAAAACCAACCTGGCTTATAGGAAAAGTGGCTACAGCTTTTTTTAATTTCATGTTGTAGACAAAAGGAAAACAAGATCTAAGAAACTGGACTAGCTCTGTTTAATTATTCTATTTGCAAATATTTTTGTTTTACTTTTAGTCTGCCATTGGAAGTGTCTTCTGATCGTTGGAGGATATTCTCCAACCCATTGAATGTTTTTCTCGAGAAAAACATGTTGAAGTTTAAAGAGAAATTGATTCAAACTAGTTCTATAATGTCCTGAGCTATTACTTGTAAATCTAATTTAGAAAGACAGTGCTGATCAGGCATGTGGAAGAATGGGAGATCCAACAGCAACTTAAAACAGGTCAGAACAAAATGATGCAATGAGCTAAATCTTTTCAATTACTCAGTTGACCAAGAACCTCCAGAAAACTTCCGTGGTAAAAGGAAAGTGATAACCTGACGATTCTTTTCTAAAAGCAATTCAATACACAGCATTGCAGGCCTCCCTTTTGTGCAGGAAATGGAAATTAAACTCTAAAATAAGATTTTAAAGCACTGGCAGAATAAATGAGTTGGCTGGAGCAAGCAAGAACTATGGCGGGCCAGTTAGTTATGAGTTTTAATGAAGTCCTACCATATCTTATTGGAAAAACTCAAATCATCAGCTAAAGTAAAAGTGAACGAGGGCAATGTTGCTGTTAGCTATTCCACAAACATTCATGTAAAACAAAAATGCTCAGAATCACAGGACTGTCTCTCCATGCAGAGCAACCCTTCTCTTCTGTAACCACCACATTAAGGGGCAGTCAATGACAGCAGCTAAAATACCAAAAAAACTCACATTCAAATACAAACCCCAAATGAACTTGGTCTCCAACATAAATTTAATACCTCATATAAAGTAAGTTTGGTAATAAAAAGAAGTAATAATGTACATGAAAAAGCTTACTAGGCTCTGTAACAAACATTTTTTGCCTTGGTCACAAGATCTTGTTTTCTTAATGTGTTTAGGAGTGCCTGTATTGTGTTGCTGTCACCCCAACTTTTCCCCCCAAGAAACAAATATGAATATTACAGATGGTAAAAATCCACATTTTCTCCAAGAGGAAATAAATGTTTATAATGTGGCATATAGCAAAATATGTATTTGCAGAGACAATAGCTGCAAGATTTAGATTTATTAGTGTGGGGCAGGAATTTTTAATAGAAAACACATTTTTTGGGGATAAGAATTTTAATTGCAAAGAAACAGCATACAAATGGCTCCTTTAGATGTAGAGCAGAGCTGTTCTGCAACAGATTCAAAAGAACATGGATTCTTGTGGTGAAAAACAGAATATTGGAATAAAGAGAGAGAAGCTCGACTCCAGCACACGACAGGTTAGACATTTTCCACAGAATCCTTTTGATCATAAAATGGCATTTGTCAAAACGAAGACATTCTGCAGGAACATGGCATTTCTGCTGAAATCAGACAGTAGCTCTGATGGCACCTTTTCAGATTGCACCTTAGCTTGCCAGGCTAGACCAATCCTGGCCACCAGTTCATAACCTCCCAAGCTCAGTACAGTTGAGCCCTTCTGCCCACATCCCTTCTTACAATCCTCAGAAAATTCATACTGCAGGAATAAGAATTATCACACTAATCTGAAAGTGGTGGTTTACAAAAGGCTACTGATACCCAGGTCAGATCTTCACATTGCAAACAAAGAGGGAGCCAAAGCACCAGTTCAGTTCTGAAAACACCAAAAATTGGTACCTCCAGAAAGAAGTTTCACAGATTCTGGTGGGTAGAAAAGGCAATATAGGCTTTTTTGGCAAGAGAGGCTTCCCTTGTATAATCACATCTACTTAGCTGCAGGCATCTCACACTAGAAACAATTAACTGGAAAATACAAGACCAGAAGTGGTCAAAACAACAGCTTCCCAGAATCCAAAGTGGAAAGAAACACTGGTTTCATTGCCATTCCATTACTGTTTCTAGCAGCAGTCTTGGTGCCTTTTTCATATATCCACAATGAATGGCTTTTGTGAAAGATTAACAGGAAAAGCAGTGATGAAATGTTTAATCAGGCTTTGCTGCTGGCTTTGCCTTCGTGGGATTTTTCCCATTTTGCAGGATGCAAGTAGACCTGAGTTTGCTTTATGCCCATTTTTGTCCCAAAAGCATCAGCTCTCCAGACTCACATGGTTCCAACCAATTCAGAATTTTGCCAGGAAATCAGCATGCTCAAGCATCTGCTTTACTGGTATTGCCATTAAAACCAACAGCCACTTTATTTTTGAAATTATTTTGATAAGTGTTCTGATGATCCAGCTAAAGACAACAGGAGATGCAATAGAAAGCAATAAAAATCAGCATTAAATGTCTAAATACGAATTCTTTCTTCTCACCTTTTTAGTCTTATTAGTTTGGAGAACTCTCCTTGTACTTTCTCAGTTGGTTTTCTAACAAACATTTCTTAGCCTCCCTTAATCAAATACATTTGGCTGGAGGTCCCTCACACCGATCCTGAAATGGAAAGCTCTAATCAGCTTAGCCCCAAATTCATTTTATGCTTCTCTTGCTTCTGGGAGAGCACGGTCAAAGCTCTAGAAGTCCTGCAAAGTTGAAAGACTTTTTAAGCACCCCAGGTACACTGGAGACCCTTGTACTTGACCTACTACTGGAGGGGAAAAATATTTTGGAGAGGTCTAAAATAATCTATGAAGAAATGCAAGGAAGCACAGTATTTGCCTCGTATTTCTACTGGGAAAATGTCACTGTGGTTTCTGCTACTTTGGGACTTTGGAAAGCTCTACCTCCACTCATTAAATCATTAGGAGTTTTTCTGCTGACTTAGAAGCACTTTGGGACAGGACCTCCCAGCTAGGCAAGGAAAGGTGTCAAGACAAATAGCATGCAAAAGGAATAGCTATTTATCAAAGGAGAAATCCAGAATAATGCCCTGATCCCACTTGAGCACTGAAATCAGAGTAGGTGAACAAAGGAGGAGCTTTGGAATGTAGACTTTTAAAAATAAAATCAAGTTTTGAGCGTAATGCTCAACAGGCATCCAGGAACCACAGATGAACAGTTCACCCAGGGAACCCCAAATCCCAAGTCTCCTCTAGACAGGAGCTGCACTATCTATTGTCTGCAGCTTTGTGCCAGTCACACTCCCCTGCTGACAAGCCCTGCGGTGAAACCTTCAGCTTTCTGGAGATAAACTCTACTTCTGAGCAAGTCCAACCTACCATCTTTGACATGTTGTGGGTTTGCACACTTCTATCCTGGGAGTTTCAAAATTATATGCCTAAATATTAATTCATTGGTCTAATTTTACATTTCTTTGGGTTTGGTCTTTCATTTAAGTTTGATAGTTAGCTTTTAAAAGAAGCTTAGGAGACTGGGATGCCCTTTTGTGCTACGATGTTCCCCTGTTGCTGCCTTTCTACCTCTGCCCAGACCCAGAAGCTCCATTCAAACAAGGTACTCCCAAGTTTCTCTCTAAACACCACGTGCCCACCAGCCTGTGCTGCCAGCACAGAAATGGCAGATGCATCTACACAGGCTGACAATTGATTTACTCATAATTTGCAACCCCTTCCAAAGGAACTAGACTTCCTAGCAATCAATGAGAAAATAACCTTGTTAGCAAATAAGCCAAGGTTCTTTTAAATTAATCAGTTCTTTTTCATCCAAACAGTACAGATAATGAAAGAGATGATGACATTTTACATGACCTATAAAGAGTAGAGTTTCTATTTTAGGCTCTCCTTCCTAAGGGTGCCAGGATGATTATGTTTTGTTTACTGGACAGAATAATCTCTTATTTGTTAAGGCTCGAATGCAATTTTATACAGTACAAAATTTTATCTTCTATTGTCTTAATTATCATCTGGAGGGTTGAAACATGAGACGATGGCACAGAACAAAATGAATATTAATGTGTTCTATCTGCAATTTAAAGAGAAAGGACTTGGAGCTTTCTTTTGCTCATGTGCTTAACGTGCCACATCAGACTGCTGAATTATATCCCATTTAGCTGTTATTGTTTCTCTGAGTAGCATGAAGACAACAGACCTCAACCTTTTGCAAACTCCCTGCTTTTCCAGCATTCAACCTTTTCCTCTAATTTCCTTTTACAGAATCACACATAATCATGGTGGGGTTTGGAAGGGATCTCTGGAGATTACCTCATCCAACCCCTCTGCTAGAACAGGGTCACCCAGAGCAGGTTGCCCAGGATCACATCCAGGTGGATTTGGAATCTCTCCAGAGAAGACGACTCCACAACCTCTCTGGGCAGCCTGGGCCAGGCTCCATCACCTTCATAGTAAAGAAGTTTCTCCTTATGTTTAGGTGGAACTTTCTACATTCCAGTTTGTGTCCGTTGCCCCTTGTCCTATCACTGGGCACTGCTGAAAAGAGACTATCCCCAAACATCATTTGCTAAAAAGTTTTCAACTCCTGTTTAGAATGGTGGGCAAGGCTACACCACTGCTTTTAAAGCTCTTTTAAGATGCCTTTACCATCTACAGCATGAAGGTGCAGGCAGCAGGAGCCTGCCTTGCCTCTCATTTAACTCATCAGCGAACCGATAGCTAGTGAATTCAGGGTCTGGGAGAAAAAAAGTGCCTGTATCCCAGGGGGAGGTGAAGAAAAGAGAAAGTCTCAGATGATGAAAAGTGCACGGTGATATAAGGGGCTTTTCTACCTTCCTAGGGAAAAATCAAGAAAAAAGTCTAGATCTACTGAAGGACAAGAAAAAGAGCACTGTACACACACTGGGTCATCATTAGGATAACCCACCCAGGGCAGGAACACCCACAGCCTCATCTGACTGATAAACTACCCTCCAATATATTCACCGTGTAGAATTACAGGGATTAAAAAAGGTAAGAAGCAGGTTTTAAAGGTATTAAAAGTTTGAGGAAACCACTCCAATAAACCCCAGAAGAGTGTGAATTAGGTGCTAATTAATAATCTCCACCACTCCACTCAAACCCAACAGGAGACAAGTGGATGGGATCCGAGGCTCCACACTGCTACAGTTTAGGGGAGGGGTGGAGAGGAGGTTTTCTGGGGGTTTGCAATGGTCTATCCCAGAGCCAGTCACCCCCAGGACAGCAGCACTTCACTCAGAGGAAACAGAGCCCTCAACCTTTCCTTGCACAGCCAGCAGCTCCTCCTCCTCCTGCCCATCACTCACAAGCTTAAAACTCCAGGTCACCATCATCTATGCAAGAGCTATGCAGAAGTCCTCCTACTATATTTCCAAACTATTTAAACACACAACAGCATGTGCAGAAACATTAATATCTTCTGCTTATTGGACAACATAGGACATGATCTTGAAGGTCTCTTCCAAGCCAAACCATTTCAACAATTCTATTCATACCTGAGTACCTACAAACAACAATCAGTACCTCTATATGGTGCAAGGCCACTTGCTACAATCAAAGAATAATGCTACCAAAACCCATCCGCCTAAAATTAAAAATAAAAGAAAAAGATCAAAAAAAAGAATGGAATTAACAGCCAAACAAAACAGAACTGAGAATGCAGTTAAGCTGAGGTAAACTGAGAGCAAATCTGATAAATGATGAAATCTCAGTGTCTAGCAGATTAGTGTCTGCTGAACAGAAGGGCTGAAGAACACAAACACTCCAGTGTGATAGCTATGAATCAGAGTTTAATGAAATGATAAGCTATTTATGCAAAGCATTCATGGCTATGACAATTGATTTGCTCAAAGCCAAAAGAGAGTAGAAATTTGTCAAAATACAAATACAACAGTGACCTATTGACTCAAGAGTCAAAATGCGAAGGGGAGACGTGAGTTCAGGACACAAGGGCTACAATTACTGCAGTGTTCTTATAATAACATTTCTCTCTTTACATTGTGGTTTTCCATCAAAAGGCAAATCTAAGGAACTCATTAACACGAAGAAAAACGAAAAAGAAGTGAGAAATAGGCATCTTATAATTTGAATTAAGATTTTCAGCCAGAGAATGCCCTTATCTTTCCAGGCAAAGTAGCAAAGCAATTTGCAGGAGAATTTAATTGAGAAATACAGCACACAAAAGGGCTCCTTCTATGCATACCTCAGTGAAAGACACAGTAGAATTAAGGCCTCTGGACAAAAATGAGTATTGTGCATCAAATAATGCTGCCAAGTGTTGTTGCTTATCTATGAAATATCATGTTTAAATCCGTATCTAAGGAAAGTGACATTGCTTGCCCAATTAAAAACCAGTTACTTTTAAGGCACTACAGTTATGATTCACTAAATATAAATACATCCATGCTAAAGCAAATGAAGTACTTGTCACTGATCTGGTTAAGACATTGGTATTTTAACCACCAGGTTTAATTTTGAAAGGATTTGAGCAGCTTTACTGTCCAGCAGCCATGAATAATTCTGTGCTCAAATACTTTTTGTAGAAGTACAAGCAGAGCACCACTGCAAAGCACAGGCCATTACTCTCACCAGCTTTCTTACACGTGCAAATTAATGCAAGTTAAAACAAACTGTACACTTCTCTCAACCCATCTGATTTTTTTGCTCTATATATACACACAGACTTTTTTTTTTCTGAAACATTTTAGTTTCCATAAGCAACAACAAATTGTTTTGATCTCCTATGAACAGAAGACAAATGGATTAGGTATTCTCTCTGTGCCCAAGAGAATACATGGAAGAGAAGCTTTTGAACACTTGTGCATCCCTTCAACAACCTGTTTCAATAAGAATTCCCCTTCTACTCCAGCCTGATTGCTTCATGAAAAAACTGTTCAGTACCACAAGCAATCTAGCTCAGACAACAGAAAGAATTACTAACGCCAGGAGAAGGTTGACTTGACTCATGATAACAAAGAACTAACCTGGGCCTGTTAAATGCACACCAGCAAACACACAGAGATCTATTAACTCCTTTATTTAGGATCATGTTTTGTTCCCTTGCTGAAGAACATAAAAGGGGTGAGAGGACTACGGGTGTTCAAGGGGAAGACAGAAGAAGATACCTGGCAGGTTTCAGTTGGGTTCTTCTATCAGCTATTTCAGGAACTTACTAATGTCAAAGGAGTTATGTCTGCACAAGCTCGAGGAGAATCAGAGCAGCAGTGTAAGCTGCCTGCATTGAAGACAGCAGGCTGCTGCAGTTGTCAGCACAAAGAAATCATATATCCCTAGAAAGTGTCTTCTACAACTTTTTCCTCTCAACTCCTCACAACGGATTTTCTTCTCTTTTGCATTTTACAGCCTAAAACCCTATAAAGCTTGCCAGCTCCACCTGGGGTTTTCCTGCCTAGTAAATCGTTACAAATGACTGAAATAGTTCTGTGCAAATGAACTCCCTGCCACCCCTTCAGATCCCATTAAATGCATCCCGAGAATTATGTGCCCTGAAAATAAAATCGTATCCAACATCTTCCCCTTCCGAGTCCTTCACCTAACCAAAGCAGCAGGCTTGATATCGAGCAAACTCCTGATTTCACATCGGATTGTCAATTAAATATCACAGAAAGCATTTTTGCAGTTATACTTCCAATATGGTATGTGTCACAATGTTGTGGGGGAACGGATAAGAGAGAAGATGGAAACAGCATGGCCTGTCATCACTTCCATAATTTCATTGAGAAAATATTTCAGAAATATAAAACTGAATGGATGATGTTTTAGAAAGACAAGGGGTTTTTTTGCTCACTATCTACAGTTTAGACAAGAGGAGAGTGGCAAGAAACACTTATGGATAAACTCCTTAGCTTCATGGAGGTCCTTCACTGGCTCAAGTTTGCCTTTTAGCCTGTTGGTTGTTAGAAATCTCCAGACTACCAAGTGAGTGATTGCTAATCTTATGGATCTTTCCAGGACCACAAAGTCTCCTTTCACTGGTGTGCTTCAAGTGTCACGTTCCTCTTGCTGATGCATGATAAAAAGGTCCACAACTCAGAAAAAATAGTTCTTGCTGTTTAAGTACCCAGTGACTACAGATGTAAATGACAGAAGATGTGAGAGAGATAAGTACATGATGATGAAGAGAGACAATCTTTAAATGGAAAGGACAATTGGGGATTTTTTAACTCCCCCCCCCAGCTTTCTTTTTTTCCCTTTTTTCTTTTTTTGTTTGAAAGAGACTGGATATTTTTCAAATACTCTAAATGAAGTTATCCTACTTTTTAACTCATTGTGCCTTTCTTTCCCTTACCAAGCCCTCCTGTCTGCTCAGATGAGAAGTTCTATGAACTACCAGCCATCTTCCAATCTCACTCCTGCAGTACCAAGCACCTTGAGCCTCATGGCACCAGTAGCAGTAGCCACAACACAAATATACAGATATATGTGTGTGCTACATGCACACAGTTATGGCCTTTTCTTCTGCTTGAGGATATAAACTTATCTTAGGGATGGATTTGTAGCTGATCTAACTTCTCCAAAGCATAATCAGATACTTAAGGGATAACAAGGGTATTGAGAAACCCAACTAACCACTGTCATGTATCCTCATATGACTGAGCAGAAATAGGTGTAATTATTCCATTGCAAGCGAGTACCAGACCCGAGAGCCTGTTTGCTTTGCTGTACAGAACCTAAAATAACCCCAAAGAAGAGCAAATGTCAAGAGTTACTGTTATTACCATATCTAAAGTGCAGAACAAAATTATTTCCCATCAGTTCTGCTAAGAAGAGAGCACGACTTTAGGAATATGGCTTTCATGCTGAACAGCATCACTGAAATTAAAGGCAATTCAAAGTAGAACCATCTAATAAAATGAAGAGAAATCAAAAAAGTCTGCTGTAGCAACACAAAACAACAGACCCTACAAACTGGCTGAAGCACCAAAGGAAAATGTGTTCCAGTCTTAACGTTGAAGAAGGTGGTTAAAATGGCTGAAAAGCTTTTATCCTCTTCATTGTAACTTATTTGAGATCTGAGAACATCTTGAGCTCCATATTAGCTGCAGTAAAAATGCTGCTAATAAAAGGACACAGAAAATTACTAACACGAGTTTGAAACTTTTTATACGTTGTAGGATTCAAGTCACATCTGTTACTTGATTGATCAAACAAATCATCTTAACATCAGTATGTTAAGCTGCCTTTTTTTTTTAATATATATGAATGTATATCTTAACAGATACTGTCATTACAACCTGTTGGGTAGTCATACCTGTAACGTACAGTGTGGAGATTAACGCAATGCGTTCTTACATGTAGGGCAGGGAAGCACTCATAATTTAACATATGAAAAATATTGATTCAGAAGGACATGTGGAATGGATGCAGAGAGAAGAGAACAGCCCACTTGAGGCCACTTGATTACCTGACCCAAGTGGTCTTATCACTCTTGGCCTTGGAAGAGACACTGCAACGAGCAGCAGGGCTACCAGAGAACCCTCAGTGAGGAGCTGTCGGGGGCACAGATCAGTTCTAAACCATTTTGTGAGCACATTCTTCCATTTAGATTCCATCCTCTCGGTGTGGTTTTATCACACAACGTTATAATGATTCATTAGGCTATAAATTATTTTGAGACCAAAGACGTGGCCTGTGCATTGAAACGCACAGGGCAACCATGAAAATCTCAAGATCTGTCAACAAATGAAGCTCATTTGGGAGAAATTGAATACAAAGGGCAGCTATGAAACCTCACACAGTGTAGAGCAGCAGGGAATTGGTGCTATAGCATGAACTTGAAAGTAACTGTCAATTTAGCATTTCTCATGATTGAAAGCCATATAGACCCAGGGTCTCGAGGCCAAGCAGAGCTGTCTGCCTGGGACAAGAATCCAACCCGACCACATTGTTACCAGGTTCAGTCTGCAGCTCACTGGAAAGTTCTTCAGAGAGCACTGGCACGCTATGTCTGGGATGGGAAGAGAACAAATTAAGGTACAGATTGTGTCTCCTCTTTTTCACACAACCCCAGGTTTTCCTTGGCTACACAACTAACTAAATAAAATAAACCAGTGGTGAAGGGGAAAACTAGAAAATTCATCTTTTTAAGTGAAACATATTCCCAAAACAGGCATTATAATTATATTTTTTTCCCCTCTGCGTGACTGAGAAGGAATCACGCTCTATCTGCCTCTATGGTTAAAATATCCAGAAAATATAGCCACAGATGCTCATTGCTATTGTAAACTCAGTATTCCTGCCCAGTTATTTTTCTCACCACAGATGTGAAGTTCTAGGAGGTTCAGCTGCCTGGTTTGGTTACCCAAGAAGTTACAAGTGTTATCAAGAGTCATATTGAGCACACTGGCATTGCCATACTGCTGTTAACCCACTTGATTGTGCAGCTCTACATTATCTGAACATAAACAAGCAGAAATGCAACTCTACATTATCTGAACATAAACAAGCATTTTTAAAGAAAAGCCACTCATCCCTTCTCCTTTGCTTGAACAAATTTGGCCACTTCTCAAAGCAACAACACGCCAAGACGGATCCAAACTCTTTGAAGATATTGATTCATAGCCTACTGCCTCAAGGACGTTTTTACTTGTAATAACCTTCAATAAAAGCTGCACTTTTTTTTTTTTTTCTCTGTAATGCAAACTGTCAACTTCTGGATTGCAAACACTTGGTTTCCCACATTTCATCCACTTTATTGTAGGCAAGGGGCTTTGTCCTACTGAAGCATGGCTGGGAATGCTTTGGTTGTCATTCTAATTCACTACCAGTTACAAGAGGAGAACCACTGTTTTTCCAGAACAAAAGGTGAAAAATACTTTATAGTTTCTGGGTAAGCAAGTTAAAGTTAGACCATAAAAGTTTTACTGCAATGGGAGCTATTTACACTAGCAAAAGTACCACAGATTTGAATCCCAGCCTCTGTTACACATGCACTGGTATTCTATTTAATATTCTTTTCATGGCACTTCTAAGTACATTTGATGTCTTTGATAGCTTCTTGGCAGTACTTTTTCATTAGAGTCATTATCTAAAAATCTTTTAATTTTTGTTTGAACACACATAAACTTACTGTGAAGCCAACTTAAAGACTGCTAAAGCCACTTGGCATAAGGAATTCAAATTCACTAATCTCCACAAATTCTACCTTCTGAACACAGCTTTTTGAATTGCAGATTAGGTGAAATAAAGATGACTAGGAGCACACAGGTATTCTTGGTCAGCAATGGAAAGTTACTTCTCCCCTTCTCTAGTAAAGATTTCACTTCAAACCAACCAACAGGGATCTTCAGTCTGCATTAATAAATAGGTTTGTTTAGATTTTCTTTGACAAAGCAGCACAGGCTGTGAATGGACAGAATAATCTTTCAAGTTGAATTTATTGGGAGTGTTTTGTTCAACAGTTACTTTTCTGGATCTCAAAGCCAGGATTTTCATCACATACATGTCACGTGATTAAAATTTGTAAAAGAAACAAACCATAGTATACTCCAGAAAATGCAAAGGCTTTAACGTGACAAAGGCATTATCCAGAAGACCTACTTCTGAAACTTTGCTCTTCTGCAGCCTGGAAAAAGCTGAAGAAACCAAATTCCTGGGAAACCAAGATTAGAGTCACATCCAAGTCATTGGACTAACTATGATATGACTCAATTTAAACTGTTTGCACTTTGCTTCACCCTTGGGTTTTGCTATGAAACACTTTTTGATACTTGGTACTAATTGTCAATTCAAATTAGATTAAACCATAAAAACAAAGTCTGGGAGAACCTGTCTAGGAAGACTTAAAAAAAACCCAAAAACACATTACTTGATATACTTGAAAAAGAAAGAATATTCTGCTACTTTGGAGAAACCCAGGATGGGAAGAGCAGAGCTGTCATCTGCTAGACCAGAGATAAATTAGCACGGCTCTGTCAGACAGTCCAATATAGGACATTGTATTATGTACAGTCTCAGGATGTCTTAATAACTTCTTGCTCTCCTAGAAGCTTATATCTCAGCCCAAATTCCACACACATAATTCTTCATCCTACATAACGAGGTGATTGTTGCATCATTGACAAATGCAGAATAAGAAATTCAGGCTTCGGTTATGAAATATGCCAACCAAGAATCAAAAATGATTAAACCCAAGCAACACTGAGAGAACTGATTTACTTTGCATTCATGAAATGTGAAGTCATTTACATAGCAAGTGCAGAAACATCTCACAACTCTGCTAACATCCTGCTTTAAAAACCTCCAAACCTGTCCTCAATCTCCCAGATGCTCTCATGTGAAAAGAATCGAGGCTGGAGTCTAAACACTGGTAGAGTGGAAAAGGTGAAGTATGTGAAGGAGAAAGAGCAGACATCACACAATATCAGTAGTGTAACTGGCAAAGATCATTGTTGCTGTGTAGTGATCTATGGATAATATCTGTTTACTAAATAAACTCAAGACTTAACAGAAAAAAAAACACACTAATATTCTTCAAAGTGTGACAAGAAATTGTCCTTTCAGCCAAAGCAGAAATGTCATTCTGGGACACCCTCTGCAACAAAGCAACCCTATTTATACACTGCCTTAAAAGCATTAGAAAGCTCATTTAGCAGCTGTACCTGTGACTCCAGCTGTGCCCAAACTTACTGCAGCAGTGCCCAGGGAAGCTCCTGTGCCCTGGGCCATGACTGTCTGTACTATTAAGCTGTTAGAGGGGTCCCTGGCACAATTTTGGCCTGTGCCAACAATCATTTTCCCATGCAAGCCCAGGCACGCTTCGAGAGTTGGCACCGTTTCCAGTCCTATGGGAATGGTTTGTAGGTTACAAGACTTTTAATGGTATGGATGTGGGTCATTCTGTACCAGCTGCCCAAAACATTCACAGGCACATTTACTAGCACCTCTAATACAATATTAATTGCAAAGTAAACATTGTTTATTGTGGGTTTTTTTTTCCCCTTCCCTCCCCAAAAGTTCTTGAGACACTTCACGACACAGAAAACTGTTTTTTAAAATAAACTCTGAGTTTGCTCAGTGACAGCCGTTTCCAGTATTTATCTCTTGGAATGTCCTAGAAATTCAAGCTAAATAAACAAAAGCTTGTATCACTCAAAGTGCTCTGATAAATAGCTGCTGAAAACTTCAATGCTTCTGATTTGGAGAGCTTACAGAAGCAAAGGCATTTATATTCTGAAGCTACATTTGTAAATTGTAGAAGCATCATACCGTGACAACAATCTTATAGGATAAAATAATCTTTAATAACAGGGAGAGTAAGTCTATATTCATGCTTCTTGCTTCTAACAAGCATCAAAGCTGACTGTCCATGTGACTCAATAGCAGTCTCTAAGTACTAGATTTAGAGCAGTAATGCTGCAAACCCTCATATGCAAGCAACTTGGCACAGACAAGCTGCCTCACATAACTACCACTTATTCTTTCCCTGTATCCTCGTCCTTCAGGATACTCTTTATGGACATATCTTCCATCTTAATAGACCCTATTATTGCCAGCAGCACTCCCTGCAGAAATCTCCCCAGGAGCAATTTGCAGGATCACAGCATATTCAGCCACATTAAACTGAGTAGAGCTACTCTAGCTGGAAAGAATTTCCAAGTCCAACATTCTCTGGACTGCACTACAGATCAAGAGAATAATGAAGAGACACCTCTAGGCATGCAAGATCAACACAGAGACATGTGTGTGGATGGACACACACCACAGGAGTGGTAAAAGTCATGAGGTTCACTTTTGACTGGGAAGCAGACACAAAGGATATGATGTGTTGTGCACACTTGGTGGCTTTGGCAGAACCTGCATCCCTGACAAGTATCCTTGTCCTCTTGGCCATGCTGCTCCCCAGGGCAGCCGCCTCCCTCCTCAGCATCCTCCTTCAGGACACATCATCCCCTCCAGACCACAGCCCAAGCACAAAACTGGGTTCAACATTACCTGAAATGGGATCTAAATTTCCCCTCAGCTAAAATTCCAGAATCTGGAAACTAGGCTGCTGCAGGGCTTTTAGTAGAGCTGTTGTTCCTGGAGAACAGAAACATCTCCTCACAATAGAGGCAGCTACAGAAAAATCAAATGGCTTTTTTGCAGCCTACCCATGAAAAGAATTGAACCACAGCAACAAAGAGAAGAACTTATTACCATGGTTATTGCTGCTATTTCTAGACAATGTGAATGGGCTTTTTAGGCTTTCATGAGAGAATTTACAGACTCTGGGGCAAGCACACTTAGTGATTGCAGTTGCATTCTGCCACTTGAGTATTTTTGGCAATTGAACTGTCAGAAACCACTTGATAGAAAAATGTCTCCACATCATTAGTGCCAGCAAGGAGGATGTTACGTGCCAAAGTACGAAGTGAAAAGCACTTTTACAAGTGAATCTTCTGCAGTTCATGGATTTCAAAGCCCAACCACCTTCCTGGCCCTTTGCAGGACTAAGCTTTGAGGTTGTCACATGTGCTACAAGGTCCTTCAAAGAGCTTTTTGGTTCTACACAGCAAAATACCAACGTTCCTTATTCAAATCCAATTGCTGTCTTGCCTGTCTGCTCACCAAGAAAGTACATTTCTTACATACCCCAGCCTTTCTTGGCAGATGACTGTAGTCTCTCCTCTTTAGGTGTCTTCCTACCTTTAACAAAACATTTTAGTTTTCAAAACTGCAGCTCTCAGTGAAGCCAATAGGAGCTGCAGGATGTTCAACACGCTTGAAAATTGGATTACTAAAAAAAGAGGCACTGGAAAATTCTGGATTGCTAAATTAGAAACTAAGTAAAATCAGATGAATTTTATAGGCCTCCATGATTCCTTTCAGATTTCAGTGTTTGTCCTTTTTTCTTACGATCCTTATTAAAACAAATTATTTACTGTTTCTTAACTTAAAATGAAATAATTCCAACCATCTGAAGTTTCCTCAGCTTGAGCATTCAAGATGTTCCTCAGCATTTAGGTACCAGCTCTTTCCAATTTGAAGCTTCTAATTACATTGGAACCATAAGCACATTTGTCAAGATTTATGAATCAAGAGATCTCCACTCTGAATAACTGGTTCTAATCACAAAGAAACTGCCCATCTTCAGTTTGTTCAGTCCCTTCACCTCAGCTTTGCTTAATTTCTCTTCCACTGCATAGCTTGTGGACTAACAGCAATTTTCTTTTAATGAGTGTGTGCATTCAGCAGCGAGCTGGAGGAGCTGTAATCAAGCAGCAACGCATCCATCTCCATGTTTACTCTTCTAAGATTGCAGATGGGGAAAATAGGTGTTTCAGTGGGTTGCTTATGCTACCAGCTACTCCTATTTTGTCTAATGAAAATCGTGCAAGGGAAAAATAGCAATTTTGCCCACTTAAAATTAAAGCACATATATTATTAAATCAATTATGCATTAAAGTACAACTACTTTTGAATAAGGTAGACAGAACGATGGCTGATTTTGCATGTGGCCACCCCAGGAATTTGGGAAAGCAAGTGATACTAATGTAAAATGAAAAGATATGCAAGATTTAAATGCTTCCACGAGAAGAGATTTAGCCACTGGTGATTACACCTGCCACTGAATTGGACATTACAACTTCCATCCATTTTCTGCTGACAGTGATTGAACACAAGGTCTCTGGCAGTAACTTTCTAAGCCAAGAAACTTTAGTGCCTCCTTTAAGTATATTTTAAAGCAGCAAGGTTTTATACGGGGTTTACTGATCACTGAGGATCACACACAGATTCTTCCAAAGGAAAGACGCTGTCCTGTCACCAGTGGGATGAACAACTCCACTGTTTTGCCTTATTAGAGGATATTTTTTGCTAGAGGAACTGGATAAATGAAGCAGGATGTCTAGATTTGATAGTTCATTCTGCCTCAGACTTCTCGTGTACAGTTAATCTCCTTCAGCTTTAGTAAAATGGAGATAATACTATTTCCTCCAGACTGCCTGTCTGAGCTGGGGAGCATTCAGAGGCAGACCTGCTCTCTACTGATGCCCCATGTGTTCACCACCATCTATTTGCTTGAGAGCTTTGCTCCACCATCTCCTACAGATGCTTTCAACAAACAGAAAACCACCCACAACCTCCAGGATAAGAACACTGCTGATTCTGCCTGCCTGTCATTGAAGCATATGCCTGCACCCACTTGGTTGCGTGGTTGGAGGGGAATGTGGCACCTTGCTGGAAGTTTAAAGCAGCCTGAAAAACTTAAGGGAAATCAAATATAAGCTACAAACATGGTTAAACATTTAAGGGCGTATACAAAAACATGCAACACAGACATACAATTCATGTGTACATGGATACAATTAAGTCTGGTTTCTGGAGAAATGAAAAGACCAAATTAAAATGCACAGTGCTGTCTGAAACTCCACCAAGATTATATTTTAAGCAGCAGTGGATTGAATCAAAATACATAATTCACAGTTTCTTCCTAATCCATTTCAAAGTGAAATATTAATCAACAGAAATGTTTCATTCCACCCGTTATTTCTGTTTCTCAGGAAAAATACTCTTTATACCTCTCCCCCTTACTGCTTCACAGAGCTGTAGGGCACTGAAGTGCTCATTGACAGCTTATAGACTTTGCTTAGGCCTGTGCTAAGCACCTTCCAAACCAGACTGTAAATCAGTCTGAGCTTGAAACTGGAATAGAAACAATTTTACCTATAAAAGCAGGGTATCTTCTGTTCATTTCAGACCTCAGACTGCAAGTCAGGATGTTTGCACTTTCAATCAGAGGAGATTTTGTCTTTGTTACAAAATTTGATCTTTTCCCAACTTGAATTTAACTCAAATGCCAACATATGCAAAGCAGCTCAGATTAAATTTTAGGCTTCTTAGCCTCTCTTAATCACTTGTAAACAGCAGAGCTCTGCATCATCCCTAGACTTTTACTTTGAGGTAGTTACCTTGGAAAATATACAGCCAGAGGGCTGGACATAGGAAGGGCAATATCTGACCTAAACTCAGGCTTACCATGCCAGAAGCTCCCACTGAAATTCTGCTATTAAGGACTATGGTTCCTACCTGATCTTTTCTAAATAATATTTAAAGCATTTCCAACTTTTTAAGATCTTTGCAGAAATTCTCTATCAACCACCAAATGAAATTAAACCCTTTCAAAATCCCACTCAGCTCTTTTTCCTCATTCATCCTAAGACATATAGCAACTGTCAAGTACATTTCACATAGTCCTGAGAGAAGAAAAAAATGCCAGGTCCTTTCAGTGATATTATTAAGAGTTCTCCAGACTTACATACAATCAAATTTTTTCCTTTGTCAAAATAAGGTATGCTACTTGCTGTTACCAAGCTCCACAAAATAATGAGCGAGACAGAATCTCTACCTTTCTGCATTTGCAGATTGCATGCAGGGTTAATGTTGTGCAACCCTAGGCATGCTTGAAAGACAAACTGCAATTTTTAATGTACTGCCATTAGGTTTTCACTGAATACTCTCCTCAGACTCCAGAAACAAATGAGTCTTTGTTTGGGAGCATTGTGATCAATTGGGATGGCTGTTCTGTGGCTATTTCAGCCAGGCTGGCTGTGTGCTTTGCTGAGTACATGGCTTTAAAGAAAAGACATCTGTAACTAAGGAGTAATAGCTGATTAAGTGCCTTCTCCCAAGCTAGCATGCCATTATTTATCTTGATAAACAGCCTCTCCAAGGAGGGAGAAACAAGCCATCCATGCTTCCAGTACACAGCTCCTGCAGGGCTGGGCTCAGCACCATGCCCACACCTCTGGACCCTGCTCCTGGCTGCTGTCTCATACTGCTCCTTGCCCACAGCCACTGACAATGAAGCCAAGAGCTGGCACAGCCCCTTGTGTCAGACCAGTGCTGTGCATCCTACAACCACAGCTACGTGTGAGAAGAGAGGGTACAAACTGCCCAAACTGCCTCAGCTTCTTTATAGGCCAAACACAACTAAGACAAGGTCCAAAATGTGATGAAGAATGCACACAGCTTATCTGAAAATGTAATTTCAGCATCTTGGCTCTGTCTTTCTGGCCAGACACCTGGAAACTCTTCTCTAAGGGGCAGGCAGCTGCCACCAGTGGGGCTGGCTAATGTTTCTGGCAGCACTGGTGGGAGAGAAAACAAACCACAGGCAATGGTCCAAGAAACCTCTGCCAGCATTACCCTCCCTTGCCAGTCTTGTGCTGGTGCTTTCCCCAGCCCTGGTGCAAGGCAAAACCAAGCACATATAGAGGGGTGCAGAGCAGCAGCACTGCCTCAGGCTCACAATATCTCTATAGCTCCACTATAAGAAATGCTCCAGTCTAGGAAATGCTGCTAAAACAGAAGAAACTCCACTTAAAAGAAGATTTCTCAAGAAATATTGGATCTGCCTTTCTTACACTTTTCAGGTCTCAGTATCTGCCCCTTTCTGGCTCAGGTATCTCTGGAGAAATCATTTGTGCCCTGCTGCCTACAGGCTTTCTGGAGGTCACAGCAACATGGAGGGATGACCTGCACAAGCCTGGCCAGGGCATGGCCCTCCCAGCTGTGACATGAAAGACAGTGGTCACCAGGAAGATGTCTTCCATTCCCTGTCAGGTAAAAACCACACTAATTAGGCAGAGAAGCAGAGTGCGGGTCCCCAGGTATTCCCTGTGTGGGGCACAAACAGCATCTTTTGCCACTCTCAGCAATCAGTGAGATGCATTACACTGTGCTCTGCTTAGTGGCCACTGTGTCCAGCACAGCAGAAGAGTGTGAACGATGCTTATTTAATGACACCTTCTCCCTCAGAGTCATTTATCTTGTCAGACTTGAGGCCAATTACTAACAAAATCTTTGACGTAACAAATGTGCCAAAGACTCTGTCAGTCCTTCAGGTAGAGCTAAAAGCAGCTCCCACATGTGAGGACAGGGCAGTCGGTAGGGAACAGCAGCCCCTGCTCTGGGCTCTGTGCTGTCAAGAGCAGCAGCCAGACAGAGCAGACTCACCCTGCAAAAATCACATTACAGCAGCTGGTTTCCAGCCAGCCCACTAAAACTAACTCGAGTTAAGAGAGAAACTAACTCTTTTAATGACTAATTAACTTCTAATTAACTGAAATCACCAGAAAAAACAGTAAACCCCAATATATTCCAGCACCTCAAAGGCATAACCTGTGATGTTATGCCTTGAAGTCACAGAACAAGGTGTGAAAAGACAACTGTTAACAGAAGTGACCGGGTTCAGTTTCCCACCCTGTCCACTGCAAGTGGCAGTAAATGAAGTTACCAAAAGCTGCTGAACCACAGTCACAAATTTAAGACCAGCCAGATGACATCCACCATTAAATGTTTAGCTGCTGGCATAGGAGAAAGCAAGCTCTAGTGCTTTTTGAAAATTGAGACTAATGTTAGGGCCAACGGAAAGAACATGGGGACAGAGGTAAGTGCTTTAGAGAGATGAGCATCAAAACACAGCATTAGATCAAAGTTTTCAGTCCATTCTATACGTAGCCCCACGGTATGGAAGAAAAGCAGCTCACCGCTACCGAGCTCCTCTGCTGTAAAGGATTTATATTTCCACTCAAAAACTTTTAGGCATTCATAAATCAAGACAGGCTGGAAGGGAAAAAAAATAAAAAATCTCTGAATTAGACCAGTCCTCTAGTGTTTGTTAATTTAACTTCCAGTTTCTCAGGCACTAGCCTAATTCAGAGACTGCCATCAAAATCACTGTTTCATTTATCTGTGTCTTGCTTCAGATTTTCTTAATGTACTTAACTACAATCTCTCACACACAGAGTGTGGTTTGGATAAATCCTGTAATCTAATCAATCAGCTAATTCCACTGCAAGCCAAAAGGGGGGGGTGAGGGAAAGCAAATCCTAAAAACTTTTCATTACATATTTCTCTCAAAAAATAAATCACCACCTAATGGATTGCTAAATTCATGCACAAGTAAATTACCAGCAGATAATTAAGAATTAATAGCCTTCTGTGATCAGAGGTTGCTATTCATAATGAGCTGACTGAGAGATTATGAAAGAAGGCTTTTTCTATAAAATAAATTGAAATACAAATGCTTCTATGCCACACTGTGTATGAAAAACTAATAAAGAATATCAGAAATGAAATCGCATTTACTCATTCTCTCCATGGCATATGAGAATTTTAAGTAAACCATAGCCTTATTTCCTATTTGTTTGTGCTGGCTGCAACATTACAACCTTGTTGTTGTTAGCCTCAGCCACAGATACCAAATGAATCTCTAATGCCCAAGAATGGCTTCAGCAGTTTCTCATTATGAAGCTGTTATCTTGGATATCCAAGATGAGTTTGTACATGGAGAAAAGCACAAGGCCCACCCATACACACCATGCAAAATCCCATCTAATAGGTTTAGAGATAAACATGTAGATACACACAAACACAGGGCATAGCTAGTACCATTTCATCTCAAAAAGACTACAAAGAAGCTCATTAATGCACCTTTAAAGTCAGTTATGTCAGGGTTTCTCTGCAGGCCAGGATCATACACCCAAGACTTTCCCACCAGCCAGCAACTCTGGTTAAGGCTTCCAGAGCCCAGGCAGCTGCTCTCCATCAGCAAGTCCCAGTAACACTGCCAACACCTCAGGAACTGCCTGTGCTCGTACAGGTAGAAGTATGTCCAGCAAGGTTCTGCACCTCAAGAAATATAGCCTCTTGGAAAATGCAAAATAAATCAGCTCAGCTTAAATGATGTCTCTTCTGCAACAGTCTGACACTATCTCACACAGCCAGTCTCACCTAGAGATCAGTAACTCCTTAAGAAGCACCAGTTTCATCCTCTGGGGACACACAAGCACAGATTAAGGGTGGAAAACTCAACCAGCCTAAGTCAATCTGGACAGCACAGCTGCCAAAAGCATCAGTCCCTTTCCTTGCACCTCCCAGCTTCCCATGGTCCTTCCTTGCCTGGGCACTTACAGCTGTGTGGGGATGCCAAAGCAGAGGCGCAAGGGATAACAGCAATAAACCAAAGAGATTAATTCTCAGTTAGATCAGGAAACCAAACCCATTTTCCCCAGTGGCCAAATGAGTGGCAGGACTAGTCCTTTTAAAACCACACTCAAACACAGCAGCATGGTTATGCTTTCAGGTGCCAACCTTCTCCAATACAAGACTGACCTAAAACAGCCTTGAAGAAACTTTCAGGTGCTGTTGTATTATATTGATTTACAATATACAGCAATGACCTCAAAACCAGGCCCATTCTTTTCTCCATAACGCTGCAATTTAGAGAAAACATTCACTTGCATTTACAGAAGACAGCACATAGATCTTTAATGCTGTGTTTTATCCTGCTAAGGCTTCAGACTTGTGACCTTTCAGACCAAGATCAGGGAAGAAGAAGAGAAGCTAAAAATACAAGCTTTAAGGAATAGGATTTGGTTTTTTCCTCCTGATTTTACTGGAAGACCATCAATATTGGATGAACTCCTTTAGATGTACCGTGCCCAGAGCCACTGAATACCAAATGTTACAGTAGCTACGCTTCAAAGAGAATATTCTGTCATGAGCTGAGTTTTAGCAAGGCTGGCTCCCAATCACACTGCTGCCAAGAGTCTTGCCAAAAAAACACGTCCATGAAGGACCATGCTTCATTATTTTGTGACCAATACTGCTACTCCACAAGCCAGCATTCACAAGGCAAAAGTAAATTGTAGTATTAAATGCCACAGGACACATCAAGGATAAAAGCAGTAGCAATCAGAGAGAAAAAGCCCAGTCATTTGGTATTGCCTGTGGTAAGGGATGGGTTGTATCCACAATTTGGTGATCCTCTTAGAAGATGCTTGCATGTGGCTATGGACAGTCCAGCAACATAGTTTACAAAGGAGAAAAAAAAACAAAAACATCATTCACTTCAGCTCTGTGTTGGTATCGACTGGACCATAAGCTTGTGGAGAAGCAGGAGACTGCATGCAGCACAGACAACAATGCTGCCTCAATTCTGTAATTAGACCCAGAACCAAAATTAGAACAGCAGTTCTTATTAATAGACCAGTACAAAACTTCCTCTCCTACTAAATTTTGGGGAGCGGGAGCAGAAGGAATTTCAAAAAATTCCCCTTTTCTGTGTAATCTGAGATTTCTGGTTTCTACCCTTGTAAAACAGGCTTATGTGTGCATCAATGCACTGTTGCTCTGGTAAATCAGCCTTAAAGGGAACTGTTTCCAAACAAAGAGCAGCAAAGAGCAAACACTACCCAGTGCCAGCAAGCACAAGGCATGCTCAGTCTGCCCGGGCCCACCAAGATGTTAAGGGCTTTGAGAGAGAGATGTGGACTTCCTTGGATGTTTTTGCTCACCTCATACTATTTACTTGAAAGAGATTACTTTATTGATCCACTTAAAGGACGGTTCTTTAAATCACTATTTAAACCACAGAAATTAAGATTTCCTTTGTCTCTGCAATTTATCTCCAGCCCAGAGAGCGGCTGAGTTATCACAGCCCACCATACCAACTGCCCAGTCCAGCACACTGTGGTGGTGTAAACCTTGTAGCTTGTCCTGGAAATTCCCTCATTTCTTCCACAGCAAATATCCAGAGATGCTCTTCCACATGAAAATGCTGAGATTATTTGCTAAGAAACTTAGCTGATCCAAATTCTTCCTGTAAATTCATGTCTCTTGCTCTTGCCTAGTTAGATGAAGCAATCAATTGTTTGCACCCTCCTTCCCATCCATCTCCCACTACAATACAACAAAACTGTCAAATAAGATTTATTGCCATAAAATTATAAGAGCAATTCCAATCAATGCTTACTATGGAAATGTTAAAAGTGCAATTCCACTTCTCTCTTTGCTGTTGCATGGTGGTCCAGTGAGCAGCAAGAGTGGACCTCTGCAGAGCAAGCCTTTTGCCCCAAGCTCTGCCCTGGCTACCTGGGTGATTCTATGTCCTTCAATATCCTTGTATGAAATAAGGATGCTCTTTCCCGAGCATGCTGAAATTCACTGATGATTTGTTGGGTCTATTTTCATTCCATTATTCCACTGATGCCCACAATGAACAAAACACAAGGCATGCTGAACAAATCAGAGAAATCCTTTCTTCTCCCTCACCTCCTCCATGCCTCCAAATCGCTAAACAAATGCCACAAATATCTTTGTGGTGGGGAGTTGTTGGGTTATTTTTTTTTAATGAAAATAGAAGCTTGACACACCTGCACAAAAAATTTACAATCTACTCATGAACTGGCATTTTCCTGGTGTTACAAGCTTGCTTCAGCTGGCCTTACTGCTATGCAACTGAATTATCTTGAAGACAGCTGTGAATTAATAGTGTATGAGGCATCCCATGGTATCCATCTATGCATATACTTCTAACTTGGAACAGCTTCCTAATGTGCCATAAATCTAAACTCCAGCTTTCTAGCAGTATTTTTAAACATCTACCAGTACATAAACAGGCTCTTAAGTAGTCTTTTGAATAAGGAAGAAAAAGTAGCAACAATACTAACAGAAACTTAATGTATCAATATACAAAGGAATTCCACAAAGCTTCCTAAGAACATATCTCACATGGGTGCTGTGCCCTCCATCCAATGTCTTAAACACATAACCCTCTCACTTAGACTCCACACATTGCACTGGTGAGATGGAAGATCACGACCCTCCAGTATGCAGACAAACACAGCAGTGGAAGTGCAGGAATTTCAGGGATGAAATCACAGTGTCAGTGAAGACTGTCTTGAGACCTTTAAAAATATTCATCATGTAAATTTAACTTCTTGAATTTTCCAAGAGTCTAAAGTAAATGATCAATTGTATTTCCAAGCCATGCCAGTATGTTTCCCATGAGGTCACTGTATGAGATAACCAGTAAGGTTAAAACACTTTCATGTCCTGGAGTCCCTCGTAAGCTGTTTATATGAATCCACCTCCAGAACAAAAAGTCAATATGCAGTTGGTTTTCTGCCCACTGCACCCTCATCACTCGTTTGATATTTACTTTATTTTTAATTAAAAAGACATATAGTCCCTTCAAGGGCACTAAAACAGAGCAACTGTTTAGAAAAATCAATATAGGCAAGGTTGTGGCTCCCCATAGAAAGCTTAATTGTCGACAGCAGATCTGCAGCAAAACAGACAAGAGGAGGAAGAGATCCCCAGTGCTTCAGCATGACCCACTCCAGGCACCCCAGCAATAACTGCATTGAGATGCCCCATTTCCACTAGCCTCTGCTCCAGCCTTGTCAACTCTCCCTCTGAAGAACCCAGATTGAGGAAGTTATGAGAGTCTGGTGGTCTGCTGAGTGACTGAAACACCACTGTAAGAAGCTGGAAATGTGGAGAACTGTATTGATTATGAATCTATCTGGCCAGCATCTGCAGTTGAAGAGATTAAGGAGGAGGGAGAGGACAAGCAAACATCCCTATTAGCTGACACTTCCCAGCCCTTTTATGTGTGTTCCTCTAAAGAGTTCAATAGTGCTTTCTCACCAGGCATGAAGATTTGGCTGGTTCAGGGGAAAAGAAATGGCTAATAAAGTCCCTGTTATTCAGGATACAGATGTGAGAGACACATATTTTGCTGGAATGGCTACATCAATCCCTTTGGCTCAACATAAAGCTTTTAATCCTAAATGAAGACAACTTTAGGTTTGTTTTTTGGCATCTGACTTCAGAGAAAACATGTAGTTAAGTCTCTAAATTCAGTGCAAGGGCATTCACTATTTGCTGTTCATGTAGACTCAGGGCAAGCTCCTCAGATTTGCTGACCTCCATAGATGACCAATATCTCATCTAATGTATGTTAACCTCATGAATAGCTGCCCTAGGTGGAAGGACCAAGGTGACTGCAACATGCCTGGTGGGACACACGGTCCCCTATTCTCTGTCCTTTGGGCAGCTCTCATTAATTAGTGATTAACTATTACCACTGACATGAACACAGTATTGCTACAGTATTCTCCCTCCCTCCAGTATCCAAACAGCATAGTTTTGAATTTGTAGAACAAACTAAGAAATACTAAAATCAACCTGATAGCTACGGATTGGATACTCCAATATTTCTCTTTTAAAACCCCCATCTTTAGTTATCTAGAATAATTTTAATGAGTTCCTGTGCTTAACAGAGGTAAAAACACATCCAGAAGGCAGAACTTGAAACACACTTGTGAATAAGCTGAATTACAATAAAATACATCCAACTCCATATGCAATTTGTTCTCATGGCTGGGATAAGTTACAAGACTGACTTTTGTTGAGCTACTCCCACTGAAACGAGTAACACTATTTTGGTGTCTTCCTCATTCACCTATTTACTGAAAAAAGGAAGTCTGATATATCTGCAATGCAAGGATAACACTGAATTTTAGATTAAGACACTTGGCATTGGCTCAAGAAATGAGTGAGACTTGGAGAAAAACATTTAATTTAAACCCAAATGTCTCCCTTCTGGAATTCAAAGTCATTCTGACTATATTTCCCTGCCTTATTAATTACACAACTATGCATGTAACAAGTCTTCTCCAACATAATTTTTATGTCTACCTTCTAGCATCTGGATTATTTAAAAATTTATTTTAATGAATCTGAAAGGTTGGAAGGGGTGTTCTGATTTCACGTGCCTTCACTGGATGGAGGTGCAATATTTATGCCTTAAAAACTGGCTGGTTAGAAAGGAAATAAATGGGGCATGTCATGAATATGGCAGATACACCCTTCCAAGTACTGTCTACAGTTAAGCACCAGCATCTTAGCACTAAAGATGAGTCTCTGAGATCATGCCCATATCCATAAGCACAAAAATATGTGCAACGGGGCTGCATCATAATAGGTATTCTGAGTCTACTGAACTATTTTAAATGACACAGTAAAATTAAATTTCATTGCAACTCACTTGATCAATCAAGTGGAAACAGCAATACTTTTAATGTTTGCAAAAGCCATCAGCAGACTGCAAGCAAAATGTCTTAGCATTTGCCTTGCCTACATCAAGAGATTTTTTTTTTGTAACTGCAAATATAGAAAGCCTTTATATGAAATATCCCAAATGTTTATTCCTAAGACAATATAAAACTTGTTCCTAGCATTTGCTGACCCCAGTAAGAAAGGCCTTCAAATAATGCTAATAACTCAGCCTGATGAAGAATCCAAGTCATTTTTTCCAGGCATGTAAAACGAAATAAACTGCCTCACTGAGAAATGTTCACATAGGAAACAGTAATGAGGTACAGCAGCAAATCCTGCTGCAATCATAATTAGATGGGTCACAAGGGAAAAAGGATGATGGCCAGCACACAGCAAGCACAGCACCCTTGCAAGGACTGTAAGCAATGGCCAAGGTTGAGGCACGTTGGTCCCCACAGTGGACCCTGAAGGCCACTGGTACATGCTCTACCCAGCTGCCACCCCCAGCCCATGAGAAGGGGCTTCTCCCTTCTGCTCATGGCATAAGACACAAGGGAGAGACGTGAGTGTTGGCTGGGTAATTCCATTGACTCAGGAGAGTAACGTTGTGGCTTTGCCCTGTTAATCCTGCACCCTGTATAGCAAGTATGGAGCCATCCACGCTGGGTACCACCACAAGCCAAGGTGGGGAAAGCCACAAGGACCTCACCCTTCTCATACCTCTGTTTGGATGTATGAGGGAAATTAAGGCTTGAGGAACTAAGTCACACTTGTCCAGAGCCACATCCATACGCTTTATATATTAATACATTATGGCAGTAATAAAAATAAGGTATAATTAAAAGAGGGGAAAGTCCAGTAAAAGCTTTTTAAAGCACAACAAACTCGCACTGTTCCTTGCCAAACCAAACTCTTGAGGTTCATCTATTTTTTTCCCCCCTTCAAGCTGCCCTTCCTTTCACCTTGCCTTTTATGAGGCCCTGCTTAGGAAGGCGATCCCTGAACTCACAGAATTCCTCTTTCACAAAGCCCAGAGACAGAGCAGTTCACTCGGGTACAGGCCATCAATTCTGGAGGGAGACCTGGATGTGAAAGGGAAGTTGCTAACCATCCTTCCAAAAACAACACACTTGAAAATGTGTGCTTAATGTGCGGATTAAAGGGAGCTGGCCTGTGCTGCCAGCTCAAGGGGAAAATAAGAGCTCTGACTTAGCAGTTTAGAGCACATTAATGTAAAAGCCATGAGGAAATCTTTCGCTTGCGTGCGTAGCCAGAACATAGGCATGGTTTGTGCTTTTTCACTTGTGGTGAGCAGGCCTAGAATAGCCAGGAGAGATGTTACTTTATAGAGCTGGTCTTCAGCACTGTTGCTGATCCATTGTTTGGGTGGCTTCGGGCTGATGCCACACAAAAAAAATAAGACTGGTGCTTGGTAAATAATTTCAACGTGCAGCCAAAGTGGCTCCATGACTCCCCAGAGGGAAAATCTTACACTACAAGGGGAGAAAATCCTTGAGCTAGTGGAGATTTCTTGTGGTCTTTAATCTGGTCAGCAAACTAAGAAACTTGCTCTGACGCACGTTTCATTTACATTCGCATGTGGCTTTATTGCAGAAAACCAAGTAGATTCAATGTTGACATTTAGAGCCAACACAGAAGATTTGCCCTTTTGAATTTTCTAAAAGTCATGGATAGGTCATTTTGACCAAGCAGTCTGTGCCCAGGAGTTCTGCTTAAATTGCAAGTGACTGGGAAGTGTTATAACCAAAACATGGAAGAACCCTGAAGGGACATTCAGAGACATGGATCTGAGACTATGTGAATTAGCTGAACCCCAAAAACTGGCATCTCCTGAAATACTGGACCACAAACTCCTATCATTTACCTTCCTTCTGAACCACTGACTTGAGTGACACTACACCTAATTTACTCACGTTTGGGTGGGAGGGGAACCAACAGCAGTTTATAATACATTCTTAACTTGACTTTCAATTTTCAGCTACTCACTCCTACGATATGATATGGTCATTATTTTCTTAACATCTTTCTATTATAACCACCACATTGGCACAGCTCATAAAATAGCCCTAACCACAAGTCATGAAAATAGAAGCTACTCCAAATGTGTTTGGTTTATTTTGAATATGTGATTTCAGACTGCAGAAACAGAACATACCCCAGCAATTCCAGAACTGATAGAAAATAACACTTGTGATCCCAGACCATTAGACTTCAAGTCAAGCTAGTCACATCTCCACATAATCATTTGAGGAGCATCATGCTGAAGGCCACCATCTACGTCAATCCAGTCTCCTGAAATTGCAGGTAACCATATAATAAGGCATTTTGCCTGCAAAAGCCCACAAAATATATCCTCCCTCCACTATTACTCACCGCAGCAAAACCTCTAACAAATGTCACACATTTAGTGGCACAAGGCTGGCCACAAACTGTTTAATGTGCCAGATGAAGAACATGGAAAGGTCAAAGGCAGCGTCAGGAATGGGTTCCTACAATTTCAGGGAAGTGAAGTTGATTAAATAACAAAATTGATTTTAAAGCTCCTAGAAAAGGCAGACTCTCACCACCTGCTATAAAAATACACAGAGGGCAGCCTATGTTCAGGAAGAAAAATCAAGAACTGAGGCAAGTCCTCCTTAAACCTTAAAATACGCAAACTTAAGCTTGTTTGTAATTTATGGCAGCCTTTTGAAAATCAAATATTTTCTATCATTTAACACATACTCTTTTTCGTGCATTTGATTTACCAAAAAATTGACATCTTTTTAACATAGCATGCACGTGTTATGCAAAGTCCTGGTTTAGCTACAGGCAGCCAACCTCTAGCACAGAGTGCCAGAAGCTGCCCTGAACACCAGTTGCTGTGGTATCTTCTGTTGTACAAGTATAAAACCAAACAAGATAGGCCAGACAGCCCTGATATGACAAGAACTTAGAATTTCTTGACCCCAGCTTGGAAACCTGATCATAACCCGGGATATATGAGCTTGCTTTTCCTAACCACCAAATGACTTGTTTGGACTCTTTTGGTATTTTTAATTTTAAATTTTTTATTGACTTGAGTGTTCCTTGCCAAGACTGAAAAAGAGGACTTCTTGTTGAAGCTTAGCACTTGAGATTGGAATGCATTTCTTAGACTTATTTGATAGGCTAGAGCCAAACTGATATTAGTGTTCTGGGAAACACATGGACCTCTGGGGAGGATGAATACTGCAAATCTGACAGACTTTGTTCAACTATTAATGCTGCCTTTTGAAAGCCAAGAGAGGAAGCATCATTAAGTTGCCAAAGCTCTAAATGCATTGTAGTAACCTGAAAATGGGATCACAGCACTAATAAAACTGTGAGAATTATTTTGATCTGCAAACACATGTGAGGCAACCACTCTGAAAAGAAAGCTATGTTTAAGTTTCTAAGTGCTGATCCCTTTAAAGGCAGCCATTTAAAATTAAGGCTCAAATATAGTTCAGTAACCAGAGTGTCAGGATTTTGATTCTGCAGGGACAACACTGATGATGTTTTAATTAAGCCTTCTGCTAATCCTCAAGTCTCGAGTCTCAGTCTGTCTAATTCATTTGGAGAAGGGTGATGTATTTCAACAAGGCAAGCCATGCACCAATTTTAGATACTGGTAAGGTTGCATAGCTTTAATTTCTGTTGAAAGCAGGTTATATTTTTCTAAGTTATATTCAATTATTTAAGTAAGGATTGTTAATACACTCTGAGAAACACAGAAAACCAGGTTTTGCCAAGTTAACAGTATTTTTCTTCCCTTTGTTGCTGAAAAAGCAATGAAATTATAAAGTTGCTATTAGAAATTTGGCAGCTATGATCCCTGTCAGCTTTCCTTGCCTGCAATATATTTAGCATCCCTCAAACAGCTTGAAAGAACCTGTGTAAGTCCAGAAAACAACTCCTCAGAGGGAGCTGATTTTCCACAATGACAATGAAGGTTTCATGCCCATGAAGTCAATTTGACCAAGTCACCTCCCTGAAACGTTTAAGTTACATAAACCCACAAAATATATTTTCTTCTATAGAGGAAAAAAATATCCTCAGATATTCTGCATTAAACACAGATGGAAATTTTATTTAATCCTGTCTGGCCAAGATCACTCATTTAAGAGCTCTAGTGAGCAATGCCCAAACATCCTCCATGCAGAAGAGCTGCTTTGAGGACCAGGAAGCATATGACTAATGTGGTTGATCATCTTTTCTTAAAGCAGTGTGTGCACTGAGAATGACAGAGAAAGGTACAGCCAGAGACAGACCAGCCACAGAAAAGAGAATGAAGATCCAGCAATATCTTTAGTTACTTTCTTCTCATCTCTTGCCCAAAGCTGCCATTTAGTGAGGCTCCAGCATACCTCCTGTGCATCCTCGAGCACCCAGAGCTGCAGAAAGGCTGATTTTCCTCCTGTTTCACCCTTTAGAAAGCCACACTGAACACTGAGAAACATTCACACAGAAATTTCTGCAAACAAGGTTTGTCATCCATGTTGCCCCTCTAGCAAAGAGGCAACCTTCTCTCTCTCCAGCAATGGTTTTGCAACTCCTACTACATGTATCTCTACCTTACAAACAAATATTCAACTTCAGACATGAAGTTTTAAATCCAGCCACTGCAGAAGTGAGGCTTGCTCGAGTTCTCCCTTCTGCTGTACCACCTCAGGTTGTGTATCAAACATGATTTGGAGGAAACAGACAATATTGCAGATCTGCTGGGGAAGGCAGGAGTAAGGTGAGCTTAGCAATATCAGGGGAGAATTGCTTCAAGGGCTGGTGAGATCCTCAGTGAGGCAGGATCAACTTGCATGTAGGGAGACTTCTGCTGGTGTCTGGGTGCTGGTCAAGGAGCCTGAAGGCAAAGGTGATGAGAGATGATGAGGGGAGACATAAAAACTGGGGAAACTTAGGACATCACCAATAATGAATTGGAAATGCATTTACTGGAAGCCTGGGGAAGCTTGGAGAAAGACCACTATGATCCATATGCACACTGCCACAAGCTGCACTGGTAAAGCAGCCCTCTGAACATACTCTCCTTTCTTTCTCCTTAAAAACAAAAAACAAAACAAACAAACAAAAACCAAACACACCAAAACTTTGATACACAGCTAAATTTCAAGCACATAGCTTGGGTTCAGAGCTCCAGATGGTGCAGTGTGTGTTGGGACTTTAGCTTCTGCCCCCTTGCATGATCCAGGAGACCCCTTCTCCACCTGACAGACTTGGCTCAAGCTAAGAGGGACAAGTTGATCCAACTGAAGCAACGAGGAAGAGGAAAATCAGAGAAGCAGATCTGTAGCACTCCTTGACCAGCAGTCTGTACCCAAAACAGACCTGGATCAATCTCTGCTGCTAAGCTGTAGATTGTAGGCATTAAACTCAGCCATGTCTCATAGCAGCCACAAATGATTATGGTGCAAATCAACAGTATCAACAACTACTGCAGTGCATGAATTTCAAGGCATCTGCTGTGTAATGTGGAGGTTACCTCTGCAGAGGAGGCACAAGTAAAAGAATTTGGGGTATAGTTCTAACAAATCCAAATTTCAAGCTTGACAACTATTTCTTTTACCAGGAAATAAAATGGATGCAACGCAAAAGTTGAATGAGTTCTTGAAAGCCAGTGCTTCTTTAACCTGGCATTTAAATGCACAATATTATTTAGATGCATCATTTTACTGGCAGGAGAATCCACGTTCTGTGTTTTGTTATTATTTTTATCACAATTTTACCCATATAATGCAAAAATCTTCTAAAAACTCCAGCAGTGAGTGTACTTCAGCTAACATAAACACATGAAAAATTTGCCTTGTTCCCCCTCTCTGCTAAATCCTTCAGGTTTATTGCTGCCTTTAAACCACCCCATCAAAACAGCTTGATGGAAGCCACTCTTCAGGCATCCGCGATTTCTGTGCCTACTACTTTCTTATTGGTAGAACTTGCTGTTTGCTGTGACCACTGTGACTTTCCACAGTTTACTCAACTCCTAGTTTAATGCAATATCGCCCTCTTATTTCTTTTTCCCTCTCCACTTTTGCACAGGCATCAAAGCTGCAGTGGTCACCATGGAAACTAGCTGGAGAATTAAAAAGAAGGAAGAAAAAAAAAAAAAGAACAAGCCCTATCCAAAGCTAGTACACTGCCACCCACTGGGTACTTGTGTTAGAGAGCCCTGAAGTACAAAGCAACCCTGCTCCATATCTAAGTAAATAACCACTCATTGCAGCAGCCTGCATTCAGACCCAAATAAATGCATTTTTGGGTGTCAGTTATTCCCTCATCACAGGGCAGAGTTTGCTCTTAGTGCCAAGATGACCCTGGTGAGATTCAAAGTTAACCTGCCCAGCCTCTCTTTGCTGCCTTTGCAATAAGATCTCTGGCTTTGATGGAAGTTTAGTAAGCCATGTACTCATGCAGGACACGTTGCTTCATCCCTGCAAGGGTTACTTATTCCCAGAGTGCAGATGTGGGCATCCTGGGAAAACAGCCCCACGAAATTCCAGAGAGAGCTGCACAGTTGGGTTTTCACAGGGATCAGGTCATGAACTTGAAGCTTCTTTCTATGAGGTATGAAACACCCAAGAGGATTTGGGATTCTGAGGAGCTGGCTGTTGTTGATCCATGATGCTGTGTTACTGGCCAATAGTAACTAATATCAGATTTTACCTTAGGAAGATCTCCATGGTGATCTGAGCCTGCTGACATCAGCTGGTTTTTTGGTGGTTTTTTGGATGTAAGAACAAAAAAAAAATAGCTTAATTAAAGGGAAAAAGACCTCCAAAAATTGGACAAAGGATAAAGAACTCGTATATATGCTGCAGTTCAGTCCTCCAGACAGAAGCAAAACACCCTGAAGAAATCTTTCTGATGTAGTTTGTCATTAAAATCATTAAGAAAAACCTTGACTTCATGGCATGCTCTATCACTTACTGAAAAAATAAAGGAAATTAGCTGATGGGAAAAAAAGCAAAACCAAAACGAAATAAAAGAAGAAGAGAAAAATCCATAAATCCCTAAATCCAAAAGAATCACAGTAATTTTTACCGGGGTTTAAGAGAGATTTTTCAGACCTGCTGCAGTATTACGTATCAGCTCTCTAGCACAAATCTTTAAAATGAGAAAGGGGGAAAAAAAGAGACAAAGGTATTCAGACTCGATTTGTTCTCTTTCTATATGTTCCATTAACTTACATTTCAAAATATCTTTTTAATCAAGTGAATGGCTGAGATTTTCATAAATTTGGAAGGGTATTTTTTGATTTTATCTCATGTTGCTGAGAACAATTGTATGTTTGTTTCCTACATGACTTAATTCCCCCCCCCTTTTTCTTTTAATAGGTTTTACAAATACATCCACACACTTACTTCAAACTGACACTCCAGAAATGAAGTAGATTTTGTATTTTTATCCGGCACAAGCCAAGCAAGAAAATAACTTCAAGCAGCAGGTAATTACACCAATGAAATATTTATGGAAACTGATTACACCAAACCACTCATTTTTATCTCAGGATGTTTGTATTTTATGTAACTATGTGAAAAATCAAGTTTAGGAGTTGCACAAAGTTATAGTTCATTCTTTTTACAAATGAGAACACAAGCAATGATTTCCAGAGGGCTGACCAAGTGCAAGCCACTGTTTGCAGTAATACTTATATTTGGGAGGTATAGCTCTAGAAGAACTGTCTTCACCAGCCTGGAGACAGCCCTGGAGAAATAGTAATATTGAAAGTCATCCCTTCTCCAGTGTCAGCACAGAGTGATGGATGATGCACTGATGGAGGTTGGGCTGCCAGCCTGAACTGTGAGTGGGACACATGATTTCCAGAAGGCTGACCAAGTGCAAGCCACTGTTTGCAGTAATGCTTATACTTGGAGGTCTAGCTCTAGAAGAGCTGTCTTCAACAGCCTTGTATTGGTTGGCCTGCTCTTACCCTGAGACTAAACCACATGGGACACACAGCACCTTTGCATTGCCTGCTTCTACTGCACAGGGTCCTGGACTCAGGAGAGCTTCCCAGACACTTCTAAAATGCAGAAATTAACACTGAGTTCAGAGCCCAGCATGTTTCAGCTCCCATGTAACCACTACCTCTCAGCTGGCTTATCAGCAGCCTTCCTGAAGAGCAGACAGTGAAGAAGGACTAGCAGAGACCTCACAGGAACAGCACTGGAAAACCTCCCTCACTCCCTGCTCCCCAACACAAGGTTTACTCTCCACTCTACCAGATGAAATTAAGCAATAATTAGGAAATTAGGAAGAAGTTCTTCCCCAGGAGGGAGGGGAGACACTGGCACAGGTTGCCCAGAGAGGGGGTGGAAGCCCCATCCCTGGACATTCGGAAGGCCAGGCTGGATGGGGCTGGGAGTAACCTGCTCTAGTGGGAGGTGTCCCTGCCCATGGCAGGGGGGTTGGAACTAGATGATCTTTAAGGTCCCTTCCAATCCTGACAATTCTATGATTCTATAATTTTGTCTGTGCATCTTAACTTCAGAGTGAGCCATAGAGACAAACTCTTCTCTATTGACACTTTGGTAATAGTTGGCATCTCCCTTCCCATTCCGCCTAATCCTGAGGCAGTTATTTAGATTGCAAGATCCTTCTGGACCTCCCCAACATATTCAAAAGTACATTGGCAGATAAAGAAACTGGCCTGTGTGAGAATGAGTGTGCTTTGTGTCAGAAGGCAGGTCCTTCAGGATGCTGAATGTTGGGCTTTTGTGTTGTACCTCCCTGCTTCTGTAAACGCATCAGTGCTGTGGTAAGAAATTTCAGATCCTTATAAAGGCTACATATTTATATAGTGTGTGGATTTTTATATAGATGCTAAGAGGGGAAAGCAATTCTCATATGGATCAACAAATAGTTAGACAGGGACCAGAGTAGAGTCAAACTTAATCCATTCTAGACCTAAACTACCATTTCTGTGACAAGTTGTAGTGTAGAAAAGCAGTTTTCATGCCAAATACAGTCCCCGTGTTGGTGCCAAGGCCGCAAGAGCAAATGGAGAATCACAATTCTTCCCTTGGGGGTCCTTCACAACAGCCTGCAGAGAGCAGTGGGAAAACACCACTGTGTCCAGGCACAGATCCTGTGCCCTCCAGTAACCCTAAAAACATTCAGGTGCTGCTGGTTGTACCACCAGACTAATCCCACCCTTCCCCTACACATCTGGGCAGGGGGTGGGAAGGTTTGTCTTGCTTTGTCCCCTTCTGTCCCCTTCTGCTCTGGCCTCCAGCAAGGGTCATCTTGGACTACCAAGAAATTTGCCCAGCCATTGCCTCAGGATTCCTGAACTCTCTAAAAGGGCCACGTATTTGCCAGCAGCTACAGGGTTTGTTCTGAAAGCAAGATATATAATAACTCTTTGTAATGTACATCCACAGAATAGATATTTGGAGAGTAGGACAGATTATTAACAAGAAGTGGGAAAGCTTTAAAAATACCAATGGCCGTGCATGGAATCAGCAAAATGAAGGCTAGAAAAGAAATTGCCTTCTAAAGATCTCCGGAGAGGAAACTTCAGACAGGAGGAAAGTTGATTAGTTCACGTGTTTGCGAGCTTGCCACTAAATAACAGCTGATGACAGCATTAGAGATGGGAAGGAGCAAGAAGGGATAAGAAGCAAAAGTCACGGTTTAAACTCCGCATGGAAGATGACAGAAAACTTGAAGTTACAATATATAAAGCAGTTTATCTTAGAAGCAGAGGCAAGAAATGGCAGTGTTCCATCTCCCATGCTAACAGCCAGCTCTCCAAACAAACATTGCGTGGGTGTGGATTTGTGGTTTTCTGATACATTCCCTTAACTGATATGAGGAACAATTGCAAGCGCCCTTCTGAGCACCCTCTTCACTGCTGAGACTCATTACAGTCCCCTCCTCCAAGTATTTCCATCAGAATGGAAATAAATGTAAAAGATGTATAGTCATTCCAGAGAAGTCCATGCAGTGAAAATTACACACGGGAATTAGAGCAGTCCCTCAATTCTACAGATGAGAGTGGTTGTGGTAACAGTGCCCAGAAATACTGCTGCAACTAGTAGCAGAAGTTAACTCTACATCATATTGCCATATAGAAGGTATGTTTCTAACTCAAAATCAAATGAAAAGTGAGTTCCAAACCAGGGCAAAATGAAGATTTGGAAATCCAAGGATCTGAGACAGAATTTACACGTTGTAAGTTTTGAGGAAGGACAGATGCCAGTACACACATTAAGCCTGATGAAACTTCCCTAGAGAATTATGATAATACTTCACCTTTAAATAACACACTCAAAGTGCTTCACAGACATTAACTAATTAATTTTCAATCCTCATGTGGCAGGAAAAATTATACAGTAGGAAAATAAGGTCAGATCTTCTGAGGAGATCAAGCTGAGATTAAACAGCCTGCCCGGAGGCTAGGCACTGACTTGACAGCAGAGATGGGGGTACAGCTCCCATGTCCAACAACCACCCCACCACCAGAAAGCCTTTGGAGGGAGACTGACAGCCCCAAACATGTCAGTGGCTGCCCAAACACCAGGAGGCTAAGGTAGGGGCAGATGCCTTGCTGTGCTCAAAGGCAAAGCTACAAACATGTCTCAAGGGGCGAGGTGTTAACTGTGTACCCATAGATCCCCTACCCAGCTCTGCAAACCAGCATGTCCTCTGGGCCAAGGGAGAGGAGACTTCTGTGGCAGAACACATCTCTGTGCTGGCACCTCCCCAGGACTTCTTTCTCCCAGATTTGCCACATAATCATAGCATGTATGGGGTTGGAAGAGACCTCTAGATGTCATCTAGTCCAACCCCCCTACAATAAGCAGGGACATCTCTACCTAGGGCAGGTTGCTCAGAGCCCCATCAAGCCTGCCCTTGAATGTCTCCAGGGATGGGGCCTCCACCACCTCCCTGGGCAACCTGTTCCAGTGATCAACCACCCTTATATTAAAGAACTTCCTTCTAATGTTCAACCTAAATCTACCCTTTCATAGCTTAAAACCATTAGCCCTTGTCCTATTGCCATGCCACGTGCCAATCAGCTACCATCATTTTAGCTTATGGGAGGCTTCAAATACCTGGGGCACATTTTACAAATATTACACAGACATAGTGCAAATTACACCCAAGTGTCCTACCCACCAGTGCCCTCACAGCCTCAGAGTACTAAGATGAATGGACAAAAGTTGGCTTTTCAGGAGTTGCTGAAAGCACCTGGGCAGGCCACAGCAGAGGACACACCAGCACGCTCCATCTCCTGGGGATCAACTCCCAGAACATGAAGAATGTGCCTCCAAGTGCAGGAGGACCCCAACCCATGTGTCCTGCAGCAAAACACTCCCTACACACAGGAAAACCAAGTGGCAACAGCTCTCTGCAGTTGCCCCCATGAGCCACAACGGGCTGCGATTCACAGCAATGAAGTCAAACCTATCACCCATCTGAGGTGCCACCCAAGCCATCAGACAAATTAAGCTTTACCCTGCTGAAGGCCACACTGAGAAGGGGCAGGGTAATAACAGCATTTCCCTCTGTAAAACGTCCCAAAGGAGGAACAAAGTGCAACCCAAAAAACCCACCCTGCTCAGAGAGGCACCCCGAGAGTTTCAGGTGCTACAGCAAAAATTTTGCTACACACTCTAAAAAATAAATAAAACAAGAAAAGTGTGCTGTGGCCTGGTCAGGGGGCTCTTCCACCAAAAAAACCCCCATTTGTTGTAGTATTTGAACAGCTGCTGAGAGTCAGAGCTGTTAGCTTTGCCTACAGCCGCGATGCCAAGAAGCATCGACCCTCAGCTTTTTTAAAAGTGCTTTAGAGCACTTTCAAAGTGGCAGGGCACTACTTAAAAGGTTAGGTTCTCATTCTAACACTGTCAGAAGATTAATCAATTAAAAGGTTGGCCACTGCAAGCAGCAGTGTGTCTGCCAATCCCGGGCTGCCTTTGTGTGAAGATCTGGGGCTTGGTTTTGTGAAGTAAACCTGCTTCTAAACTTCTAATTGATATTAAGAAAAGGTAAATGCTAGAAAACAGCTGGACCTCACAGCTCTAGCAGAAAGTGATTTAAAAAACCAAGGGTCTGAATGACATCTTTTTTCCTCCTTTGGGATGAAAGGGGTAATAGGGTACATTAGGCTGCACCAGTTCCAGCCCTTGGGCAGAGATGCTATGCAGATGATCCATTAAATGTTAAGATTTACTTAAGAACTAAAAACAATAGCAATAATTCTGTGTTGCCTCAGCAAAACCAAAAAGGCTTAAAGAACTAAAGCTAGGAAAAAAAGACACTGGCTATCTGTCACATCACATGTGACAGAATGGCCAACAGAACATGTTTCTGTACGCTCAATCATCTAAGGATAAGCGTTCAATGCTGGGCAGATGAGAAAGCACAACAGTTCCATTTAACCAAATATCAACCACAGCAAAATAAAATAGCAATTTATAAAAGAAAACAAAGAATAGGGATCAGTGAAAAGGCATTCTTTCAACAAAAAAGATTGTATTTCAAATATTTCACTTGGAAATTGCACATTTGGACAAAGGCCTTGAAGTTCAGCTGAACTAGATGAAGATAACTCTTACTGTCCTTATGCTGTGGGTCTATCAGGATTGGGACTTTCCAGCCGTTGCAGTTTACACCAGGCAGTAGCTGGTCAGTGTGGAACAGCAGGATTCTTCCTCTCTTTCCTCACTGCCCTACAGCCTCTGTGCTCAAGCCTGAGCACCTGCAAGTCCCACATGGAACCACTGCTCTGTGGGACCTGTGTGGGACTTCCCTGCAACCACTGCTTTGGCTGCACAGAGCCAGGCAATTCCTCATGCAGGAACAGCTGGGGACAGGACAGCAGAGGGGTCAGCCTGAGGATTAAAACTCCAGCTCCAACACGTAACAAAACTCAGCTGGGACAATGCGCAGAAACAGAGGAGGAACCATGATGGAAGGGATGAATTAAACTGTGCCTGGCGGGATAGAAAGATGGTGCCTGGGGTCCGACACCTGCCTTGACAAGAAAAGCTACACAGATTGGGAACAGGAAAGGACAGAGGGAAGGGTCCCATCAATGTCAGCAGTGGAAAACTTGGTATTCACTGAGAAAAGTGACTTGGATGAAGATAAACACAGGCCACAAGCGAAGACAAGTGACTTGCTAGACAAAGACAGGAAGGAGCTGTGAGGAAGGGCACAGATGCAGTGGGTTGTGAGAGGAAAAAAAGCACGCACACAAAGATGTAAACAAGATTTCAGCTTGAAGGAACTGGCAGTTCCTCTGTCACTGGCATTTACACTGCATTTCCTCCAGCCTTTATAAAACCTGGCTCCTCTAATTCATTCTAATTCACTCTCTAATGCTTCCACACGGCTCTCTCAGTGCAGGCGGGCAGTCTAGAAAGCAGTAGTTGGATGGCTTTTGACTGAAAGGAAATATTTTAGGCACAGCTCAAAGCCTGTGGGAGTGAAGAGAAAGGGTTGCATTTGGCCTTTAAAAGAAACAGGATGCCAGGAGAGTCACATGAACACTTAGAACAACTTCCCTGCTTAAACAGAAGGTGCATACGCCCGAGTTTGGGCTTGGCCACTAGCTGGAGCAGGCTGGTTGTAATTAATAGCAGGTGGTGGTTCACTCTTTTGGCAAGGGAGCAGATGTGAGTCAAAGTTTTAAGATATTAATGCAGTGTTTGCCTTTCTTAGGGGAAAAAAATACAGTGTTCTGCAAACTGTTGTCTAGGACCACAACTGTACAAACACTGCATGGGGACCTGGGGTCTGGGTGGACTGCTGGCAACACGTGAGCCCTAGCAGCAGTGAAGGCTACCAGCAGCCAAGGCTGTAGCAACAAGGGTATAAGCCAGTAGATCAATGGAAGTGATTAATCCCCTTTAATCAGCACTCGTTAGGCCACAGCTGGAACACTACCTGTCATTTTGGGCCCCCTAGTACAAGAAAGACATTGATCAGCTTGAGCAAGTCCAACCAAGACCACCAAGATGGTCAGGGGCTGGAGTGTACAAGCTGTGAGAAGAGGCTGAGTTAGTTTAACCTGGAAAGGAGAAGGCTTAGGGGGACCCACAGAGGCCAACAAGTACCTAGGCAGGGCTTACAGAGAATACAGCCATGCTCTTCATTGAGGTGCATGGTGGGAGAATGAAGTACAACAGTCTGGACTGGATATGCTGGATGTCCTAAGTATAACTAAGGATTGGAATAGGAGCCCTGAGAAGCCGAAGAATCTCTGTCCTTGGAGGTTTCCAAGACCTGACTAGACAAAGCCCTGAGCAGTCTGGTCTGAGTTCAGTGCTGTCCCAGCTTTGAGCAAGAGGTTGGACTACACTATCTCCCAGGAATCTTTCCAACCCAAATGATTTGATGATATTAATGAAAAGCACAAGTAGTAGACAGACAGTGTGCAGGTTTACAAAGGCATACACGTTCCTAAAACACTCATTTACAATGCAATTGCTAAAAAAACCCCAGAACAACCCAACACAGTAACCCAACAGTACAGACCATAGCTACAAAAGCTCAAATCTCTTCTCACAAACTTCTGCAAAGCAGTAATGACCTTAGCAAAGACAATAGGCAAGAATTGTGTAAACCAGTGCCATCTATTCAGTTTAAGAGACTTTATGGCCAGCTGCATATTCATTCAGTAGATTTACAGCTGCACAAGTGTGATAAATGAACAAGATCAGGTGCCCTGTACCACTTCAGAAGCCAGGACTTGCTCCACTGAAGAACACACAACAATGAAAGAAAAAATACTTTTAAAGTAAGGCTGGTCTGAAAACAAATGAGATTAAATTGTTGACTGCAGTGTCTTACATTTTAAACAGAGATTACAGACTCTGCACTAGTCTTCCACTTGATTTAGATTTCCACTTTTGTCTGATTTAAGTTTTATCACTGCAAGAACAATATGACTCTGCCTTTTACATTAAGTTCCTTTTTTAATATGTTTCTCAACTAGATATCCCACAGTTTAATTAAATTAAAATTGAAATAACATTGTAAGAATATACACCATTTAGTACCTAAGACATTAAGCATTCATTCTGTTTCATAAAGAAATTAATTATGTGAGAGTCATTAACAACAACTGTAATTCCTTACAGACTTAAATTATGTTTTGAATTGAAAGAATAAAGTTCCCAGCTGATTCAAATTCTTCACGACAGTAAAAATGAATTAATGATGTTAATATTCCATATGTCTGAAAACGGGTGCTGGAATGGAATTCTGTGTTAAATCTAAAGGCAGCAGCATGGACAGTGAAAGCAAAGTAACCTATTTCTATGCTACTTATTCTGTCATACTGAAGCCTGCAGTATTTTTGGATAAGCTCTAGTCCAAAAGTTCAAACTGGGTGCTGTAAAATCAATGGCAGCCTTGGAACTGACTTCAAGAAATGCAGGACTAGGTTCTGGCTTCTCTGGATCACACATCTTCCTTTTCTGCAAGAAAACCTCAGCTTTGTCTGGGAGAATTTTTCTGATGGGAAGTGAGAATGATAAAAAAAGAGCTATAAGGAATGATAAACACAGGATTTCAAAATTGGGCACCCTGCTGTTAATTATCATCATTGCCTCCACAGTTTATGCATATTAAAATTATGCTGGCACTTTTCCTTCTGGGGGAATAGTTTGAAAAGGGACAGGCAAGAGGAATCTCAACAGCACAGCATGCAGTTTGAAAATCCACACACTGCTGGGTAGGAGAGCAAATCTCCCAGATATACAAACCTGCAAGAAAAATACCTACATCCATCCCCTCATCATGCTAAAGGGACAGCATCATGCAGTGAATCGAAATGAAGATGCAGGACAAACTCCAAACCAGTATAACCCCCTTATAACCTTCTTTGACCAAGTCTAGGGCTGTATTTTAGAACCAGAGACTCTGCTGAGGACATTGCTTGCCACTGTCGAAGCCAATTGAGTGCACAGGTTCATTTTATTTACAGGAAAAAGACACTGATTAATTAAAATGCAAATATTTTCCAGCCTTATGTTCAGCTCAGAATAATTAAGGCTCGCCCATACCATCCACAAGACTGGTAGCCATTCTCAACATGCCATCATCTAGCACCCAACTGAAGTCCACGTTTGCCAAGGAACAGATTGCCACCAAGTAGAGGGGCAGCACGTTAGTCAGGAGTTTTACTTGTGTCTAACCCTCACAGCTTCTCTGGTATAAAAGGCCATTAGCTGCTCTCTTTACCACAGCCATGTCTGATTAGCCTATAAACAGCACCACTGATAGCTTTAAATAGCTGCTGTTCATCCCATCCTCCTCCCACCTGCTCTGGTGCAGAGGGAAGAGAAGATTCTCATGGCAGTGGGACAGAGACCCAAGTGCTGCCCAGGGCTCTCTGCACTCCCAGGTCATGCTGAGCTGTGGGAGATTCTATCACACCACCTTAAATCCCATTTGACTTCCATGAGACTAGTCATTTTTTAAATTAAACATATGCTCAAAGCGCTTTGCTGATGAAAAGAATCAGACCACAGGATTAAAAAGCAGTATTAAAAGAGCTCCTTACTGGAGCCCACTGCAGCACCAGGGGCCTGCACTGTGATTTTAGGGCATCTACCTCCAGAATTAAAGTGGTGACCACAGGGGGTGGAGGTTGGTGGCACTGAAAGGCCAGGAAATGTAGTCATATTAGGATTAATGACTCGAATTAGCTCCCTTGCACCTGTGCCTCATGTATCCCTGGCAAAGACAGACAGTAGCTTTGCCTTTATGAAGCAATGCCTGAGGCTTGCTTTGGTGTTTGTCTAAGCAAAATCTTTTCTCTCCTTGTCTTACCAAATAAACGACTTAAGAAGGAAAGATGTCTCCCTCTGTAAAAGTCTCTGGATATAAAAAATGCAAATCTCAAGCAGCTGTAATGGCAAAGATCAATTTTAGACTCCTGGTGGCTACCTTCCTGCAAAGCTTTATTATTTTTCATCAAGTATCTACAAGAACCAGATCACGTTTCTAAGCTTTCTGTTCCTCTCCTGCATAATGAGGGAGAATCAGGTATACTGCTTTCATTTAATTTACGCTAGAAATTCAGAGTTATTGATTGTAGTTGGTAGACTTCTTAGCTATAAGAGAGTGGAAGCAACATTTTTATGCTTTTTATACTGCCTACTACAGAGATTGACAAAAAAAAAACAGGGGGTGGAGGTGGGATTGAGACACAGAAATGAAGCTTTGAGGCAGGGGGACAGTGGAGATGAAATACTGGGTAGCAATACTTAAATACATAACACAACTACAGCTATAGAGTGCCTTTTGTGACATTTCTTTGGAGAAATATCTGTGCAACTGATTATCTGAGAGATATCAGAAAGGTCTAGAGTAGTCAGGCAAAATTTGTATACAAAATTCACTGAAAAACATGCAGGTCTATGGAAGGACCAGAAACTATGATTTGGATAGTATTTAGTAAACAGTGTTGCAAAGGAAGGAAAAGAACAACAGAGTTCTGAGGAAATGTTTTGTTTGGCTATTTTAAAAGCAGTAATTTAATTCAGAAAGCTGCCAAAATATCAAACAGGATTAATGCTAGAATACTTTGCATGATTTGGTAGCTTACAAATGAATGCACAGAGCCAGCATCTGTCAACTCCCTTAGGCAGCCTTGCTTAACGGAATGCAATTTCTTACCTGAAAAACATAAATAAAGAACATACATTTACATTTTGCTCTGCATAACTTAATATCTTATTTAGGACTCTAAATCACACACGAAACTGGTTCTTCCTATTAAGCATGCAAAGACGCTGCATCACTTGTGTAGAATGTTTTTAAAATCAACAGTAGTTTCCAATTAAAACAGTTCAGATGTAAATATTTATCCCAAATACAGCAACGTGATTAACATTCTTACCAGATACAAGCTCACTGGAGTACAAGGCTTTCCATAACTACCCCTCTCATGGACTGAAGCCTTTTGATCACCCCAAGCATCAGGAGAAAGGAGGGTTGCTCCCAACAGCCCATGGGCCACCACCAGAACCACAACAGCCACACATCTCCTAAGGGTCCTTCTTCCCACCAAGGAAAGCCCTCTGGGACAGGAGCCCCAGCATGGCACACCTTCCTTGGAGCACCTGCTCTGGGGTTTCATGCACTGATCACACTGTAAGACACAGCCCAGGCAGGTAGGAGACATGCACAGGCAAGCACATGAAGCTTGGTGCTGGTCCGAATCACAGACAAGCATTCAAGAGAAGCTTCAGATAACATTTTAATTTTCCCTCATATCCCCCTCATGCCCAATCTCAGCTCCTATCCACCTGGCTCAATTGGTATTGAATGTGAACTTCATCCCTGAGGCTCTGCTCAGGTATTAAATGCTTTTGGTGCAAGCCTCAGCAGTAAATAGGAACAAACCCATAAACCTAGAATGATCCAAAGTCCACAGGGGCCTAGACAGAATCCATATGGCTGCCAGGAAGTCATTGGCCGTGGTCATAGATTGATTATACTCATTTTAAAAAGGTATTAATGTATGAAACTTCCACAAGGGACAAAACCTGCCACACTTAAAAGAAAGCATCAATAAAACACTACAGCTTTTCATTGACCTCTTCAAGGAGCAACATAAAGCCAAGTCAAACAGCCAAAGTGTGAATGCTTGGGAAACTTGGAGAACAAGGAGCAGCCACATGGTGCCTCATCTCATACGGGTCTACAAAACTGCATCTCCCTTTTTTACCTCTTCATCCCCAAAATACCTTCCAATTCTTCTATTGAAGGCAATAGAAGAAAAGTTTAGCAAGCCTGGAGTCAGGCTCCTGGTGCCATAACAAGAAATCCTCAAAAAGACTGGGAAAAATATCAGATTTTCTAGTGGTTCCAAACAAGCCAGTCGAGCTCCCTGGGTTATCCATGCTGAACTGTGGGAAAGATTTCTAACCCTCCCTCACCCCGCATCAACTCTACGCAGTTTCTTCTGCAGAAAGTTTTTAATTGCATTTTAATTATACAAACGTGCTGAGGGCTTTCAGGGCAGAGCATTGGCTGAAGTTGAAAGGAATAGGTATCCATCCACCTAATCAAAGGCTCAGTAAAGCCCTCATTTCTGCAGTATTCAGGCTCCTCTTTCTGCAAGGAAATCATCCCGTATTTATTGAAGTGACAAATGTTCAGCTTCACTACACAGGATATTTGAGGGAGCTTCTCGCACCCCGTATCTTTAAATGTGAATTTCTAGAAGCACCTACATCCTACATCTGTATCTGCAAGCGAAGCACTTCAAAGACAAACTTCCCTGCTGTGATTAAGAACACAAGAAGAGACCCAGGGCCATGGTATTTCAACAGATTTTCTGACAAAGTGGCATGTGCAGGGCTTTCCAAAGTTTCTCCAAGTTCAAGGGATATCCTCCAGTGTTGTTAGCTGAGAGCTGATGTACTGCATTTTCCACACAGGTCTGCAGCATAAGACAATATTCCAATGCAGCTGTCTCCATCCAAATGACCCTGAGGTCTTTGGGGCTACCTGAAACCACATCACCCACAGTGCATGAAGGAAGCTCTTGTGGAGTCTCCTTCTCTGGAGACATTCAAAACCCGCCTGGACGCCTTCCTGTGTAACCTCATCTAGGTGATCCTGCTCTAGCAGAGGGTTGGACTAGATGATCTTTTGAGGTCCCTTCCAATCCCTGACATTCTGTGATTCTGTGAGAGGTTATTGCCCAAATTTGCCCAAGCAGTTGATCAAGGATGAGAGAAAGCAGCCTGGCTCTCTGGTGGGCAATGGCAGTTGGAGGAGGGAATAAATGCTGCCAGTTCAGACCATGTCCAACGTGGCCATGGACAAGGGGGTCAGATCAACACAGAATCATGCTCCCCCCAGGCTGCTTTGATGTGCAGCTTTTTGATGCAAAGCACAAGGGAAACATGCAACAGATGGAGGGCTGACCAGCTCTCAAAAGCTGTCCTAGTATCTAGCAAACCCAATCATTCATGGAAAGACTGGACAGGTAAGATGCTCCTGAACCGTGTTTCGGGAGCAATATGACCTCAAGTACTGGTACAGATAAGGATGGAGCAAGGGAAGTTTATACATGCAGGAAGAGATTTAAAGCATGAACCACAGGAGTCTGACCACAGGGAGCTGCTCCCTGCCACTCAGAGCATGATGGCAGTGCCTACAGGACAGAGACCAACTGCACTGAGGTCTCCTGAATGCACATGGCTTCCCCCTTCACCCATTAATCTCATCCTTCACAATTACTGTATTTAATACACATAAATGGCGAGTGCTCCTCAGGAACTATCATGGGGCCACTGTGGAAGAGCAGGGCTATGCCAGCAGTCATCGTGGCATTGCATCAAGAGCTGTTGGTGTTCTTAATGCTGAGAAGAAAATAGAGATGAGCTCCCATGTGTTTGCTGGCTGCCCACAAATGCCTGCATGTTGACTGCTCTCTCCCAATGAGCAGGACATTATATATACACCAGATATAGATCCAGCACAGCCCCAGAGCCTGAAGAGCACAAAGCCTCTCCTTTACCCAATATGTTTAAGCATGATGACAGATCACACAGGTTGCCTGTCTCTGTTAGGCTGAAACCTGACAGGTTTTAACCATATTTGAGAAGGAAATCTGACACAGGCACTACAGGCTCAGTTCCACATTACACAGAAAGAAAAGCAAAATTTATTTCAACTTTACAGGCTCCAGTGTTGAGTTAGAAAATGTCCCAAGTCTAGTTGTTAATTCTCAGCATCACCTCTTGGTTCCCCTGTAGAGAGAAGATTTTGCCTTGCCTTGTCCCCACCTTAAACACAGGAGATCATTCCTTCTTGCGGATCATTGCTAACCAACATGCTGAGACTCTGCATCTGGGGTCATCACACACAGCAAGAGGTGTCATTAATGCATGACAGTGACAAGTGGCTCTGTTTGCACAGCACCACTTCAATGTCATGGGAAACCTGATCTAGTTTGAGGGACTTGTATCTGAAGCGTGACATTCCCATTTAAAATGCATACACTTGGGACAAGAAGCAGAGGGATTGATCTCCTTGATGTTGGGCTGGCAGAATCGCTCATAGCCATAAAGGAAATATCTAAATATATAATAAACCTTGCACCAGCACTTCCTTCACGTTCGCCACTACTTCTGCAAAGAGTCTTTCAGAGACATTTCTAAAGGTTCTGTTTCTCCCTGACTTGATACTGGGAGCATCCCCAGGAGGTCTATATAGACTTGTCAGTCCTGGTGACATCAGCCCCACAAACTGCACTTCCCTGGACACACACCACACTCATTCTCAGTACATCAGTAGAGAAGGAAATTGGTGAAAACTCCTGACTTTGCCACTGAGCTGCCAGGTAGACCTGGACAACTTGTTCCCCACCTCAGCTCTCCTTCTGTACCCTCTCTCCATCCCAGAAAGACCCATCTCTGTGAGGTTGGACTTGCACCACACAGCACCAGACTCCTGATTCCACCTGAGGCACTTCCAGCATATAAAGAAGTAATAATAAAGCTGGCTTTTGACTGTTAAATGGTGGGTCTTTAAAAAGACTTCCCTCTCCTGCTCATTTCAGAGTAAACCAAACGTTTAGACATAGAATACATGCAACTCTGGCCTTGGCTATACTGCAAGATATAAACTGTAAAGTAATGGAAAGGGACAGCTCTGAATATTTAGCTGATCTGTCCCAGACGCTTTTAATTTCTTTGGTGAGTGAGTGAGAATATCCTGGTGATGAATGTGCTGTTTATACCAGAAATCCAGTAATAAAAACAATGTTCTTAAAAAGCAAACTGGAATTACTCTGATATGCCTTTATGGATATGGCACAGGGACTTGGGGAAACAAACATCAGCCATTGAAACGGGATAGAAAAACTGAAATATCAAACTATTAGGCTTGCTTGTATTGAGCAGTCTTGGAGGAGCAGAGCTGCTGCAGGTCCAGCAATGTTATATTAACAGCTATGGAGAAGGCCATGGCCAAACAAGTTCATATGGCTCTATGATTTCATGGTATGCAAGCAATAAAAGATGAAAAAGAATCTTTATGCTATTCCAAGCTATTAAAAGAACATCATATCACATAGAATAGTATGAAGAACTTGTTTAAAAATTCAGTGTTATTTTAGCAGCAATAGCTTTCACCAGCAGCTTTCTGAACACAGCTGTGTAGGGAGGAAATTATTTTCCTAACATTTCCTTCTTCCGAAGGCTAAAAAAAAATGTCATGGCTAAAAAAGCCATGATTGCAACCTTAGGTGCAGACTGACACCCATCTAAATACTCAGCCTTAGCTAAGGGTGCCAAAATCTGAGACAAGCCTCTGCAGACAAATTAATATTCCAGTAGCCTGCAGAGCAAGTTGTTTCCCTGCTGTTTGAGTAAATATTGACAGCAAATGAGATAAGTTACCTGAATTTCCAATGAAATCTGGAAACGTTTGTTATTGAAATGTTCCTGTGTTAAACTGTGACAAACATTTTGAGAAACTGTGACTTTTCTGCACAGCTATACCCAGCAAGTAGCACTAATACAGCCAAAAAACACTGGTCTTCAGCACTCAAGGTAAGATGAATCAGGTTAGGACTAAAGATTTAGCCCTGTGTTTCTACTTGAAGCTCAAGAGAGGACACCGAGGAAGGTACTTAGGGAATTAATTATTACCCAGCTCGCTGCAGTGCAGACTCCATCACTCATAGGTGGCTGCTAACAGAGCAATCGCTCTGCTGCCAAGGGTCCTCTACTCCTGGCCTTACTGCAACCAGGGGGGACATCAGACAAAGGTCATTTAACCTGAATACTTACAATAAATGCACCCATCCCTGGTAGAGAACTTGCCATATATCCTTCTGCACAGGAAGAGGAAGGAGATGGGAAACACAGCCCTGGTAACCATCTAGTCACACCAAGCAGGGCTGCCATCTCCCTTTTGCAGGGGAAGAGCAGCTACACTAAAGGTGGCAGGATGGGGTGACTCCCACACCGGCCAGGGTCTAACCTAAGTTTCAGCAGGGTGACTAAAAACTGTTGGAAAAACATGGCCAACCATTCAGAAAGCAGAAGATGGCAGCCCCTGAAGCTTCAGGCTCACTCACCATCAGCACGCTGTTATCCCCCAGCACAACTCCAAGATCTGTAGCTGCTGAATTACCAACTGGCACCACATGCAGCAACTTGTTTTCAAGGTGTGGGCAAGAGACACCAAAGCCATTTTGTTAATGAAACCTTCAGTCCCTTCTGAACTGATCTGACTTTTCTTTACCAACTCCCACCGTTCATGTTACCATCATCCTAAACCCCCCAAACTGCCATCCCTGTATCCCAATGTTGTCAATAAATCACACATATTTCAGGGCAATAGAAGGAACCACGGACAAGCTGATGCCCAGAGACCCATTGCTAAGGAAATAATTTTTCTTTCCCTGCATAAAATTCTAGGAATGTGCTGTTAAAGTGATCAAAAGCTTAGTATTGGTGCCACTAAATCTCTGAGGGTTGCCATTTTGGGTGCCTATTAAGGGTTTATATTTATGTTATAAATCATCGTATTGCATTCCACAGAGACCAATTTTAACACTGGGATCATACCCCTTAAGTAGTTTTTATATGAAATTTAAAGGCTGAAGAACAGTAATGGTACTATTAAAGACATCTACTTTTTGCTTCCTGAAAATAATAGCAAGCTATAGAGCCATGGAAAGAGAAAATGATAGCAGTGCTAACCTGTAATAATTACACTAATAAAGAGAAAATAGCACTGAAGAAATTATGGGGGGAAGACACTAAAATTTCTGTGTCTAGCTAAAGCACTAGCATAACCTTTCAGAGAATATATTTGCAAAGTATATAAAAAGTTCCAGTTATTTCAAAGGTTACGATTATCACCTTCCCTTATTTAAATTGACACCAGTTATTACTATACTTTCATGGTCCAGAGCCTAAAAAATACAAGGAACATAAATTGTAGACATAAAATTATAGCATTATCCTGTTATTACACTTATTAAAGTGATATTTACTGAGCTCAGGCTGCTTTTACCCCTCCTGAGTGTGAGATTCAGCACGGAACAGGGAAAGCCTTGACTTTATGACAGAATCACTTAATGGGTTTTAAACTTCCCACGTTTTCAGTGGGACAGAGCTAACAGAAACAGAAGAACCCCATAGGCACCCAGCCACCATGAGACTGTGGACATTGGTCTTCCTGCCACCTCAGGAGAGCTGTGGGTCCTCCTGCCCCAGCAGCTCCTCAACCTCCCTGCTTCCAGTGGTGGTCACTCCCTTGCAGACCTTGGACTTCTGTGGACACAAGCTCCTCTTTACAATATGTACCTGCATGGAGGTCTCCTCTTTTAGGAGGAGACAGACTGCATTAAATTTGCTCTGAGCCAGCAGCTCCTCCTGGGATATGTGGAGGGCTGAAGAACCATCTCCAAGACTGAAAGGCAAGAGCTGCAGGTGAAGAACAAAATGGGGCTATGGGCAGAGAAAGGTCCGAGTCTTCTTGCCAGACATCTCCCTGATGCACACATGACCCCTGGGATATTCCATAGGGAAGATCACCAAAATTCTCTTTTTTCCCCAATCCTAGACAGCTGTGGGTACAGAAAACGGACCCCAGCACCCATTTCTCAGCACACTACCACAGACACATAGTGCTCACAGGGCATTTCAACACCAGGGGTATTTTTTTTTTTCTAGCCATGGGTAACATGCATGAAATTAGGGCAATGCTATTACTCCTAATCACTGCATCTTGTAATGTAATACTAGATTTTTTTTTCCTTATTGTCAAAAATAACTAAAATTGTTGATTCCTCACAGTTGTAATCCACTATTTCATGTCAATAACAGCACAAAATCATTTATACAAAGCCTCTGCTAATGGGATGATTTGTTAAAATTTCAAAAAAAACAAGGAACAACATTATGGCATTTGTACATAAATAAACAGCAAAAACCTTCTGCCTCTCTATTAATTGCAAAGATATGCAGCACTAGCACCTTCTCTTCCTACTGACTTCATCTTTACCAAGAGCTGTCAGCAAAAGACAAAAAATAGAAGGGGAATAACAGACAATTTGATGAGCACAACCAAATTTAAAGAGTTTATGTAGTTGAAGGCAACAGCACAACAGACATCATTATTCACCCTGAGAGGCATCACTGGATGCATTAGCAGAAACCAGCTCCCCAAGATGCAGCTGAACACGTGACAGATGGAAAGGCAAAGGTTGCCTGCACTTGCTTTGACTTCTATTTATTTAAAAAAAAAAAAATTAAAAAAAGAAGAATCTGAGCATAGCCCAACCATCCAAATGACTTAATCCAGCCTCAAGCAACAGTGAACATGATTCAGGAGAAACCCAGCACAAAAACATGTAATTAAATGCAAAAGAAAGGACCCATGGGTAAAATGTAACATTTGTTCAAATAAATAATCTGAACCACACAAACAGGCACGATAAGGAGGGTATATGGTCTGCACCCTGAATTACATGAAAGGCCAGCCTTCTATTAGTGTATCCAAGGAAAAGTGGTTTGGAGAGGTCAGTCCAGAGGTGTCTGAAACACCACGTGGTCTGACAAGCACTACCTGTTCCCTCCTACTTATAGGATGGAAAGTCTTTTCATTTTTAAAAGGTGTAGCCCACTGAAAGTGCCAGTAAATCTAATCTTAATCATCAGAGGAAAACCCTCAATCCCTAGCTGCCAGCCATCACATCTCCTGGAAGGCCGTGCCCATCACCTGTCTCTGCAACCAGATCTCTGTTGTCAAGAGCAACTGGTAGTATTTGAGGGAAGAGACAAAAAACAAGAGGCAAATGCTTCTTTGCAGCTGTGGAAGAATCCACAAGATCCACAACAGAGAAAATGCTACTTCAAGAGGACTTTTGTGGCTCTGATGCCTCCAAAACTCACCTCACCTAACCATGAAGGGCTTATGACTCACTGTAACTGTCTTTGCTGAGACACTCATTTCTCATGATCTCTCGAGTGCAAACTGAAGTTCCACCATATTAAGCAGAGGAAATATTCCTTCAACAAGGGGAAAAAAACTAATCACCTCATCAGGCAGAGGCCCTCTTTAGTAGATCGTTCTCCAGGGACTGAAATTACGACAGAGCTACACTTCCTTCTGACAGTAATACTCACACACTAATTTTCAACCTTATGCTGTGAGTTAAGTTTAGCTAAAAGTGGGGTGAAGGTGATTACACTTGGTTTTGTTTCTCACTATCCAAGCCTGGTTTAATTGGCTATAAGTTAATTTTTCCCCCGAGTCTGTTTTTCCTGGGACAGTAACCAGTAGACTGTTACCACTGCCTTTTATCTTGACCCACAAGGTTTTTTTTCCTCTCATCTTGTCCTGTTGAGGAGGGTGAACAAGACAGCAGCTGGGTGGGCATATGGCAGCCAGAGAAGGTCAACCTACCATAAGGCTGCAGTGTGGATATCTGCTGCAGCATGGTCTCTCTGTGAGCTGGGGGGAAATGCCTGGAGGGCATCAAACTCCTGCTACAGCCACCATCACAGCAAGGACAAACTCCATTTCCCAATAACTTTCTGTAACATGAGGCAGATGTGAGAGCCGAGGTGACCTCATCCATGTAAAGAGAAATTTCTAAAACAAGGGGCAAACCACAGTCCCACTGGTTGGGACCATCCACCTGCCTCCATGCCCACCACAGACTTTCCTGGTGTGCAGTCAGACCAACCCTCACTGAGCACCTGCACCCGCTTGAACAATATCTGGAAAAAGTGGCTCACATCTGGAGTTAGGAACAATGAATCTGCCAGGAAAGGCTTTCTTTTTCCCCCCATAAAACATTACTGAGAAGTACAACTCCCAGTTCAGCAAGGAATAGGCCTAATTTTATGTTTGGAAGCAATGCCACAGAAGGCAATCACCTGTAGCGTGTTCATGGCCCCTCCTGATTAAAACTAGAAGTGAAACAGAAACCCTTATTGGTTTTTTAGGGTTTCCAGGTCTGATGTCAACTCAAGGAAAACGTTTCTCTTTCTTCTCTGTGCAACCATGATGTGATTTGCTGAGTACATTTACAAAAGAGAAACTCTCAAAGAAAAATAAAAAGAGGAAAAAAAAATTCAATAGGCACTCACACACATTAGTGTGCTCTTAGCAAACCCTATTTGTAGGGGTTTCATGGATTTGCTATATTCACTGAGAGCATTAGCAAAGGGATGAGACCTTCCATTCAGGCATATAAGGCTACTGAATCAGAGAATAGCATCAGCAAAACCAAATGTCAGCTCCCACTATTTTGAAGCTTTTCAGCCACTGGGACTTGTGACATTGCCATTATGGCCACTCCACTCCCTGGGTCCTAGAAAGATACATTGCAATAGTCCCTGTAGCCTGGAGAGAGCAAATGTAAATGACTGGCACAGAGCTCACACAAAGCAGTAACACACGTGGGAAGGCAGAGAGAAGTCAAGCAGGTTCCCACTCCTGTGGGGAGGCACTTGACCAAGCGTGCTACTGAGATATCTTCACAAAAGAGGCAAGATCTAAAGGAGGCACTGCAGGCAGAGATGATGGCCACGTCCTCGCTCTCACCACCATGAAGAGGAAGAAAGCACACTCCTCTGCAAAGGCAGCCTTGCTTCTTGCCCAGGTAAAGGATCCTGCCTTTAACTCCCACATGTAGAAGGAGCAGATTTAATCATAGCCCAAAGGATGACAAAACAGGCATCACCAAGAAAATTATTACAAACACACCGTCCTGTTTTGACAGCAGCAGTGTTGCCATCCTGAGATTGTTTTTTTCTTTGCTCAAAAGCAAAGGTTTCCACCCAGCTCCAGACAGCAGGTCTCATGGGGTTCTCAACCTCTGTGCCTTAAAAAGCAGCTGCAGACTAAAGTTCATGAACAGAGCTAGGAATCATGGATGGCTGTCCACCAAAGGGTTAAATCATAGCTGACAAAAACTAATCCAAAACACAGATTCAGATTTCCCACAGCTGCTTTCAAGCTTCACTCCCCTCCTTTACTTATGTTTATTTCACTACTTCTTAACCATAACAAAAGATCAAGCACAACACTGTCTTAGTTTTAAGAATGACTTTGATTTAAAGGCCTCCGTGCACTAGTACATAATTATAGCAGAGGGAGGTGTGGTTTTTAATGTATTAAAAAGGAAAATCAATACAATTACACTAGTTATAACCCCTGATGGAAACATAGGGATAGTGGTAGGAAGGTTTCTTATACTGCTAATAGTCCATTCATTCCTCTACCTGAAAGGCCACCTTATCACACCACAGCTCCTCTTGTATTAGAGCATCCTATGAGTGTACTTGTAACAACTGCACCATTAACTCAGATGGAGCCAAAGCCAGGCAACCCTCTAGTTTGCTTTTTACTCCTCATCAAGGCAGCAAACCAACTGCCAGCTCAACATTAGGGAAACCTCTGGTGTCACCACAGCTCCAGGCTGGGGTCCAGGGTAAGAGGGTGGTGCCAGCCCAAACCCTTTGCCCGGCCACAGCGGTGCTGGCCCAGCCCCACTCCTGTTATGGGATTGGATTTCACCAGGCAGAAGGGATGAAGGGCCAGGAAAAACAACGTACTGACCAACAGCTGCTCTGGCAGCACCCGGAATGCTCTAGGAGCAGAGCAGACAGCACGGGTGTGTTGGCAAAGGGGCTGTTCCTACACACCTGGCTTCTCACATCACACTTCCATGCCCAAAATGGAAAACACAGATGAGCCTCACAGCCTCCATTTCATGACCCTTCCCTGCCCAGCAGGGCATTTCAACACATGTTTAACTTTAAGATAGTCCTTAAATTCCACTGATTTAGATAGGAGTTAATTACGTGCTTGAGTGCTCTTCTCAGCTGGGACAAGTGCAAATACATACATGTGCTTTGATGAACTGACACCCAAGGCAAGTAAGATCTATTTTGCTGAACTAATGTTGGGACTCCATCAGGTAAAGAAACATACCTTAGGGAAAGATTTCTGCCATCACATGTGAAGGTGCTTTTCTTCAGCAGATATCTGCCTATTTCAAGCTAGGCTTGCAAATACATCCAACCTTGTATTTTGTGTTGTGTTTGAGTAGAAAACTGCGGAAAAGTGAAAAAGACTTTCCAGGTGTTCCACAAGAGATCAGAGAAGATATGTATAAAACTGACTATTCAGCCAGGAATGCTCCACACACTGTTCTGACTGCACCGATCATCACTGGGCTTCAGCTACATCCCTGGGATGCAAGAACCAACCAAAGACTTTAGCATCTAAACTGGCTGAGTACTCCACAGGATTATGTTGTCCATTAAAATCAGGTGCTCCCTTCATTTGGTTGCAAACAGTACTGCCAAAGTAAGATGTCTGAGAGCAAAAATACAGAACAAGCTATTACAGATGAAATTAGATCACTAGGACCAAGAAAGGAAATCAAAATATTATTTAGGTTTGTAAGTTTATTCATGGGAGATCAAAATGAAAAGATAAAAAAAATCCCAATGCCATATGACTGAAATACACATTATTGCACTGCTCATACGATAGTAATAAAAGTAATAAAGACAATAAAGCTAAGAAATCTGCAGAATAGCTTTAAATATAACTGAGATTACCCATTTTATTGGCCAACATCATCTTCATTTAGAACTAATAAATATACCACACAAGAAACTGCAGATAGAGTAGTTCTGTAGAACTCAAATTTATCTTTTCTCTTAAAAAAGTAGAAAATGAAGCAGTTTTGAAAAAATAACCAATAAATAAGCTCCCACATTGTTGCAACTGTATCAGTTTGCATGGAGATTTAATTTTGTTGGCAGGGACATAAGAACTTTGGGCATGCATACCACTAAAATAATGAAATCCAGCTTCATCCATCAGACTGAAAAGAAAAAAAAATAAAAAGATGATAACAATGAAAGCTGGTGCCCCTCTGTGGAACCACAGATTTAATAGAAACCATGTTTCTATGTAGCCTACAGCCAGGAACAGATGAAAGACACTTGTGTGATTAGTTAACAACTGGTCATTTAATCTCCCCTGACAAACTCTCCTTTTCAATTTCAGGTTCTCCTGTTACCACTCAATGTTTGAATGCCTTGTTCAAATGTGGACCCGGCCCTACACAGATCACACAAGTCTGCATTCCGAGGAGGAACACAGATCACTTCTGCCAGTAAAACTAGCAAGTAATTTACTGACTCACAAAACTGTTTTCTTCTATTCTTCATGAATTTCATACAAGGATGATCTTAGTAGGAAAAAGTCCTTATCACACAAAGCTTCCAGAACATGGGAGGTACATGATCCACCTCACCCAAATCCATGACCTGAGTGGCTTCAAGATACAGATGCTGGTAATGTTGCCATAAGATAGAAATTCACCACAAATCTGCTACTCCACGTGATTTCCCCCATGCTCTGACACAGTATATGTCAGGCAGCTCAGCTTCTTTCAAAGATCAAAAAGTTATCTTGATTTCCCTCTTGTTTACCTGAAGTAAGAGCTTAAACATGGGCAGCTTTTCAAGAGAGAATGGCATATAGGTTGTAAGCACATGCTTAAAATATAGATAGGCTAAGAGAGGCAAACCCACATTCACCAAGCCTATGTTATGCAATATTCTCTTCAACGTTTATGCTTGGTATTAACCCTGAGTTTGCAATACAGGTTTTTGACTTGCAAAGCATCCTTTATGATTACAGCCTTGTCATAATTAAAATAGGAAGCGTGTGATCTCTAGCTTCAGCCTCCAAACAGGTCTGGCTCTTAGTTCTCACCCTATTCTTCACTTCTGAGTGAAGCCTTCACATTATAGCGATATATAATTTGCAATGCTCACATTTGAAATACATCATCTTAAAAGGGAACTTCTGGTTGTATTATGCCTTGCAAGTACAATTCATGAGATAAATCAGAAAAAAAAGTAGTCATCTCTTGCCCCCCTCCTTCCCTTATCTAATCACTTCATGAAAAATTACTCAAAGGCGCCTTTAAGGCCAAGGAACACTCTCACTCATTTGGTTTCCAGCCATTGACTTTCAAATGGATTGCTGGAAGCAGTGTAAATTTCTTAAATTCCACAACAGTAACAAGTTCCTGAGCCTCCCTTTCATCTCCACTACTCAATTTATGCTCCAGCACACATTACTGCAGATATGACCTCTTCCATCACCAACCAGTGACGCTGCCGGTATTAATGCAAACAGCCTTGCTCTATGGCTACGTGTCAACAAATTGATTCAGCCCGTCTTCAATTGATGTTACAAGGTCCAAATTAGGCTCTAGAAAGGTTTAGAAGAAGTATTTTTAGCCTGAAACAATCAACATTTCTCCCATCCAGCATTTTTTTCAAGTCTGATGGCTCAAAACCCAATAATTCACTGTCCAGCCTGATGAATCAGGAACAGCCACATTCTAGATGAGTCTCTTCTCTGATTAGTCACTCAAGTTATAGATACAGGTTCTGGGCACAGGTTAATAAGACATTGGGGCAGAAGTTTGAGTAGTTCAAATCTCCTTTAGCATAGCTCTTAAGAACATGTCTGCACTGTATGGGTTGCTCATGTGTTTGGCTTAAGAAGAGCTTTTAAGTAATATAATTCAGGATTTTTTTTCCCCCCCATTTGAGTGTTACTCAAAAATCACAACTTTAAGTCACACTGTTGCTTCTTTGCCCCAAGAATCCTATTTGGTATTCATATCTCTAACTGAACGAGTGCCTTTCAGGCAAAGCAATACTTATGCAGATGCACTTTGTCTTTCATAAAGGAAAAAAAGCCCACATTTCCTAAAATCTGGGGTCCAGGCCATTATGGAGCATCACTGGTCACAGGTTCAGAGGTGGTACAGTCACACAGCCTGCAGCACAAAAATCTCACACTGCACATTGCCCTTTTTTCCTCTCAATGTAAATTAATGCTTTTTTGCAATCCAATTAATAGATTTGCAAATTCCATTTTCTCCCACATCACCTGATGTGAACAATCAAAACAAGTCAACGATACAGTCTTTGCAGTATTTAAATACAACTTATCCCACAAAACCAAGGCAAGTGACCAAAGGGCACAACTTTCAAAGCTGCTGGCATCTCTCACCTCAACACCCCAAATCCCAGAGGGTTTCCCACCACACCTTGGGAACTTTGCAGCACATCTTCCAGTCTAAGCAGAACTGTCACTGTAGGGACTCAAGAGTTTAAGAGGAATATTTATTTGTACAGACATAAGACATTTACCTACAGGCCTAAGAGACATCCAGGACATCTGCATTCTGTAAAAGGATTTTCACAAAGAAATCAATGAATAAAATCATTGTGTAGAAACTGCTGCTCTCCACGAGAGGGCACTTTTTAAAAACCTAAGGCAGAGCACTCCTACTTAAGAGCAGAGTCTATTCAGTGAGGGAAGAAAGGGTTTGGGGATGAGGGAGGTAAAATGCTCAGGGAAGAACCAGCATAAAGATTAAAAAATGTGAAATGTCAGTGTCTCAAGCCTGAGACAGGACAAACATTCCTATGACAGATTATTTCTTCACTGGCACTGGTGCTGTGCGGGCACTACAGGTATTTGGCATATTTGCTGTCATTAGAAACATCAGCTGCAATTTCAGAATGCTCAAGAAGTCAATTCTGCATTTCTCCTCTTAGTAAGCAAATGATCTATGCAATTAAACTGCACTCAAAAGTACCAATATCAAAATATTCTAGGAAGAGAAGCATTCACCTTCCCTGTACACTCCAGAATAACACACACTGCCCTGCCAGCTTTATTTCTGGGCTGTGTTTGTCAAGAACAGGCTGGAAACCTGCTGCAGACAGAACTGAAGCTCATTTCTGTTCCAAATGCTGCACGTTAGCTGGGAAAGCAGATCTGCAGAAAGGTCATTATTTCATATTAGAGGCCTGTAAAAGTATCTTGTATAGATTCAGATCTCTTTTACTACAATTCTTTAAACAGAAGACAGCCCTTCAATAAATACTGGATTATAATGCAGCCACTGAAAAGCTGTCAGGATGTATTTTTCCCTTTATTCACAATACTATACATCACAAATATCAACGTTAGCATTTCCTCAAAACTTTATGAAAAACATTACAAGTAAAATGTATCCCTTTACAACACAATATAAAATTACTTGTTATTTTAACAAGCTTCTAGGGAATACATCAAGTAAATTCAACCTAAAAGGAAAGAGTACATTTTATTTCGATCATTTTAAAAGCACACATGATTCAAACACAGGTCCAGTTATTACCCTTTTTTTTTTTATCAGAAGGAACACAGAGATACTTTTCCCTGGCAAACACATTTGATCAAAAAGAAAGAAGCCAATACTGGCTCCAATTTCTTACTCCATGTCATCCCATTCAGGGGTTTCCACATCAATTTACCTGCTAATAAACCTTTCAAAACCATTTCAAAGGAAACTTGCTCTCCTCACTTGCTCTCAGATTTCTACAAGCCTGACATGAGGACTGTGTGTAACGAAACAATTAACAGTGACTCTTTTCTACTCCTCACCACTACAAAGCCTGTTGATAATAAAAACTCAGCATTTGTGTCAGTCCTTTTATATTGAAATATTGCACTTCTCTACAGGTCATTCCTATACCAATAGACACCTATGAAAAGCACTTAGCAGCTAAGGAAGGCTCTTCAGGAGCTAGTATGCATCAAGATTAATGGATCCTTTGCCACAAAAGGAAGGATGAGCGTTTTCCTTTGTTTTATGAGGTCAGAAATTATACAAATGGAAATATTAAAATAGTTTTACTTCTAAAAGAAAACAAACAGAACAATTAAGCAAAATTCCCCAATGAAGATTACAGAGCTTATTCACCATGTCCAGAAGATGGTGCCATCGTTTAGAGGTTACCACCCACCCTGCCTCTCTTCTGGAGCTCACTATCTTCCTAGCACATAGCAGCACATGGGTGACATCTGAGGTGACACTCCACACACTGGCTGATTAGAAGGAAAACAACGGTTAGATATAGGACTGTCCATAGCAAACCCAGTTCCACCTCAGCCCCATCTGCTCCAGGAACCTCTCAGGCAGGCAAATGCCCACCAGGATGACCACAACTTCCCCCAGCATGGACTATAAGCCTGAGATTTAGCAACACTGAGCAAGCCTAGACATGAGACTTAACTTACTCCAAACATCCCCCAGCCACCTCATCCCTTCCCCAGTCACCAGCGTTCTCCCTAACTGCTTGTCAGTGTTTCCCCTTGTCTTTCAGGCTTAACTGACCCCAAACTATTCCACCATTAAGCCTACAGACGTGGGGTCTCCAGGGGACCTGGCAGAAGCACTGCTTCACTGCACCTATAAAAATCAGAGCTTCAAAGCAGGCTTGTTTCTGCCCTAGATTGGCAGTGATTGATGTCAAGAAAAGGACTGACAAGCGATACAAGGAAGCCCAAGACCTCTCTGCTCCCTCCAGCCTGACACGTTTGGCACCATTTGCAGCAGGAGCAGCCGTGCAGCAAGCCCAGCTCCACTAGACTTCCATCAGCCCCACCACACAGCAGAGATGCCAGTCATCTCCTTTGGTGGGCATCCTCTAAACCTAGTTTTGCTCACAGGCTAAGCTCATGCAACCACATATGTTTAAGCTGTCCAAGGTAGGATTGTCACCTACTCACGCAGCTGTAGAATGATGTTAGGGGCCCAGTTAAGGTCCCTACATGGTATAGCAACCCCTAGTTATGCTGAATTCAAGGTGTACAGCTCCATATAATTGCTTACCCTTCTCTCCTACAAGGATGCAAGGACTTCTTTGCAAACAATTGATACTTTTATCTAAATAATGAATAAAAAAAACTAATAGTGTAAGTGATGTTCGCCATTTGGGACTATCACAACAACATATCACCTCAACAGACCTCAGGCATGGGCACAGTAACAACAGTACTGCTCTCATACAGCCAGGCAAATTCACTAAAATTTATCCACAAAGTCACTGCACTAGATATTGTTTAAAAGAGATGACATTATGTGAATCTCTATAGAAAGCTCTGGGATGGAGGGCAATAAATATAGGTGTAAAAAAAAAGAATTATATATACATATATTAAAATATATATATTAAATATATATATAATTTTATATGTTATATAATTTATAATTATAAAGTGTCAAGCCCATGTCCCTGTTTGTACATCTTTAGCTTGAACTTTTGAGCTAATTAGTGCTTTCTAAGTATACCACGTTCAGACTGGGCAGGCAATAGGCATCCTTAATGCTAAAACAAAAACTGCTTGAGTTGAAATACTTAGCTGAAAAATCACAACAGATTCAGCAAGAGACAGTCCCAGGAGTCACAGTGGTGCTGGCTCCAGAGGGAGCCACTGTCTCGCTTTTGCAGTGCCAGGAAGAGGCCAGCACAGAGAAAACCAGCAACAACTTCACCACCAAAAAGGCAATCCAACAAAAAACCAGAGAGGGTAACAAGGGAAGACTCTTCTGCATTGTGTTGAATAGTGTAACGATGGCCACGTCCCCAACAGTGTCAGGGATGGTGTGCGTTGTACTATTGTGATCAAAACAAACCAGTTTGCTTTCTAGAGAGCACAAATAGTTGAGCATTGCCAGAAGAGAGCAAGCGTGGGTGCACACACGACTCCAAAAACATGTTATGGGCTTGAAAGCCCCCTTGTTGAAAGAGCCTGCAGAAGAACAAAGCAAACACACGCTGTAAAAAGATAATGGAGAAGTGATCCACTGAAAAGAGCTGTGAATAAAGATGTAAGAGCATCTTCTACTTGATTCCTCCCAAATACCTGTAACGTTTCTTCCCTGTTCAGCAACAGAACAAGGCCTCCTTTTGTAATTGCTTGACCTGTGCTGAACTTTTGACTGTGCCCAGCTGAATGGCTTCTGATTATTCAGGTCACACAAAGCAGATCAGAAACGAGCAGATGGGTAGGGTCAGAAAGGTGAGTCTGCACACCTTGGCATGGACAGACCCCACAGCCAAGAGCACAGACACAAATTCATTATTCCACAGGGGATTGAGGCCTGGAAGAATCAGTATATTCCAACTGCAGTGAGGAATGGGATCAGTTCTTGGGAGATATATCCAAGGTAGCTGTGAACCAGCTTGCTGAAGGGGCCACCAAGCTCCCTGGGACATGCTACTGCCTGCACCAAGCTCTATAGCCAGGTGCTGCTCAGCATCCAAACTAGCCGGGCTTTAAAGACCACCAATTTAATCTCCATAAGTTACAATGACAACTTGGCTGCACTGGAGATACCTTCAGGGTCATATACCACCCCAAAGCTTCCCTAGATACACTACCCCTTCTTGACAGAGAGGAATGGTCCATCTCAAAACTACATTAATCCTAATCCAGAGCAGAGCATTTGCCTTGATCTCTTCTCAGAAGTCAAAGTGTGGAGGGGTGGGTGAGTTATGGGCAGACACAGTCCAAATACTTTTTCTCTTTTACAGTGGTCCAAGTATAGCTGCCAACTAAAATCAAAGTTCTGTGGTTTTCTGTCTGCATAGCAGCAGCCAGCCTTTGGGAGTGGAAACTAAATCCCAGAGACGCGCAAGAACCTGGCAAAGGCTCTGGCTTCCAGCAAAGCAAGAGAGAGTCTTGCAGATAATAAAGCAACATGACGCAAGCCAGAGACTGGGTTGGTTTAACTCTACCTGCTGCATACCATTGAAAACATCAGACGTGCATCTCTGCTACAGCTCCTTCACTGGGAGCCTAATGGACATAAGCCTAATATATCACTAAGCAAGACTTAGCAGACAACAACACTGATTTTCTCAGAGAAGAATGCCAAAGGAGTGGACTTAGCAGACAAGAACACTGATTTTCTCAGAGAAGAATGCCAAAGGAGTGGACTTAGACAAAACCACTGATCTTCTCAGAGAAGAATGCCAAAGGAGTCCTCCCATTTCTGCTGCATAATATACCAAGGGTGCACAGAGCAGCAGGAGAAGGCACCCAAGTGCTCACTTCCAGCATGCCAAAACCTCAGCCACCTCCACTCTCACTTAGAGCAGCTCCTCAAACACCACCTGGTAGCAGGACATTCATCAGGAGCTGGTTATAGCCTGTGTCCATCCAGGTGAGACTGGCCAAGCAAAGCACACAGACATGACAAGGCAGGAGGTGGTGGCTGCCGGCTCTGCTCTTCCTTTTGAGAAAGTTCAAAGCTTTGCTCTCCACCATCTACTTTATATCCCAAAGGGAAGCACAACAGGAGCACCTGCTAGCTTTACCAACGCCATCAGGATGCTCATCCCTTCCCATGGAAACCCCTGAAGGGCAAATGAAGCCAACCAGCAGCTTCACAAGCTCTTCTTTGATGTCTGTCTCTTACCATGGGCAAATTGGAAGTGAAGCAGAATGGGACCACATGATGTCCTGACATACAGCCAAATCACCACCTAAAAAAACACTTTGCCTTCGCTTCTTCACCAGCTCTCTTTCCACCACATCAATAACCCTTCTATGCAGGAGGGAGCAGAAATACCTCACCAGCAGATTTGCTCTGTAAAGGGAGTGTGGGTGACCCCTCAAGTGCAGTAGCCCAGTTTTGTGTCATGCGATGAAAATGCTTCCATTAGGTGCCCAATAGCTGCTTCAGTGTTGCTAATTGCTTGCTCACAGGTAATGATTTGCTCTCAAAAGGGAGAGCAGCAAAAAGCACCCTGTGAGCTACAGCTCCCTTCATCACAGCTCTGCCAGGTCCCCTCTGCAAGATAATAAAGTGGGGGACTACAGCCCTAAACACACACTTTGTCTCTGGAATAGATCAATAGCTTTATTTCTCTTCATATCAGAATGCTGTTGAGATATAACACTGTTCTCACTGGGAATCTACTATATGCTCGTTACACCACAATGAGCATTCTGGGCAGAAATTCCAGAGGAGAAGAATTGTATTACTGGTTGGATGCATTTAGTATCTCAAGCAGAATAAAATCAAAGAACTGCAAGTACGTGTGTTGAAATGAAAAGCTGCCTTTGCTCAAGTAAAGGAGATAAAGACAGTAAAACATATAAATAGGAAAAACTAATTATAAAAATCAAAACCCTTTTGAACAGTCTGGATGGTCATTTGGAAATAAATCTCTATTCTTAATGCCTCAAAACGCCTGCTATGTCAAGCTTATTGCCAGAAGAAAGGCTGCTTACAGAGATAATTTTCTTTCATTAAAGTACACTGAAGTATTTATATGAAGAAGTTCCAGAAAGAAACCAAGACTTTTTTCCTCCCTCTGCCACCAACTTGCTGTTGAATCAACCTTCCTTAAAAGCCATGATCTGCTGAATTAAGAGAAAGTTGAGTAGCTCACAGAAAAAGAAAGGAAAAAAAAAAAAAACAAGGACAAATGAAAAGCTTGGCTTGACATGTTAATCTCTGTTGCTTTAATTATTGTGTTTAATGTCAATTGGAGAGACAAAGAAAGAAAAGAGCACAACAAAGCTGCGTGTCCTGGATGCAGCGCGCCCAGCAGGACTTCTGTCAAAAGCACAATGTTTTTATCAAAACAGCTTCTGATTAAGCTTTCCCCCTCCCTCTGACAGTCCTGTGCATTTTCATCTCCTGATTTAGAGCCAAATTAGCTACCCAGCCCAAGGGTGAACACTCTTTAAAGTCTTATTATGGTATCTGCTCAGAGCTGTTACGTGTAAACTCAAGCATACAACAAACCCCAGCACATTGCACCCATGTAACATGAAAGGGTTAAGATAGTATTTCTTTGACTGTGCAAAGTCACTGGCAGAGCAAAGAACTGCTGCTGACTTAAGACTTGCTTGTATTCAGGTGAGCTTAGCTTAGAGGTAAGCAGGGTAAATCCTTCCCTGCCACAGTAGAGTCTCAAGTCTGGCTACTGGCACTGCAAAATGACAGGCTGCTACCGGGAACACGTGTTCCACTTGAACCTCCCCATCAATAATCTGAGAGAGAGAAAGGCTGGCTACAGCTCAACATGATTTTCGGCTGATTGACAACCTTAGGCTTAAAAAAAAAAAAAAAAAAAAGGAAAAAACTCCCACCTCTTCCTTTTGTACTATATGATTCAGTTTCTTGTAGATGACCCCATTACAGCAGCAGGTATCTGACCAGTACTTCATGCCAGAAGGAATTACATTCATCGTTGCCTCATCTGTGTGCATCTTAGAGGCACCAAGAATCACAGCAGTCCTGGAGATTAAACCATTAAATAACAAATCTGGTCATGCCACTTTCCCCTAAAGGGGAACAGAGGGTCAAGTCAACTGGATGAAAATGACTTAACCAAAATGACTGCAAGCTTTGGCACTGGGTCTGACACTGCACCAAGGCAGAGAGGTCTCCATGACTTTCCATCATCTCCTCTTCCCATAACTGCCACAAGCAGGAGAGTTAACTACAGCCACCTCTCTAAGACAGACCTCTGGATCACAACCCACTGACCTGCACCTTGTCCTGATCTTCAGGCTGGCCAGGGGCTCCTAAGCAGCACCTCCTCTGCCCATGAAGTTTCCATACCTTTCAGTCAAACTTTGGAGCAAGAAAGCAGGACAGAACTGCATGCTCAAAACAGAGGCAACTTTCTGACCAGTCATTCAGAGAAGCTGTAGAACAAGTGGTCCTTACTCCTTCCCAACCAGCACTACATTTTAAGGGAAAGAGCTTACAATTTCCACAGCTACGCTTCCATCCCACCTCTTGGAGGACGTCACCAAACCACCTCATGAAAGAGAGTACAAAGCACTCTCTGCAGCACCCTTCTTATTTGCTAACAGGGTTGCCCTAATTTGGATTTATAATCAAAGAAACGAAGCAGAGAGGCCACATCTCACTTGGGTGAGGTCAGGCTCTTCATGGACCATCAGACTCAAACCCCTTCCCTGCTCCACAGCCTCTTGCCCTGAGCTTACGTTACCTTTCAGTCGAGCTGCACGGATTCATTAGTGCTGTAATAGCTTTCTTTATCTAGCTGTTTTTTCTGCAGCACATCTCTGAGGCATAAACCTAGCCTGGAAAAAACCTAATTAGTGTAGATGGCACTGCAATGCAATTCACAATGTTAACAGCCTCTAAGTTTTCAGGAGAGAGCACAGAAAGCGATAAATGCCTGTACACTGAGAACTAATGAAACCTCTGAACATGCTTGCAGTAGGGACACCCGATTGTATAAGGATTTAGATTTGAAAGACCATAAGGAAAAGCTTTTTAATTACAATAATATATGTAAAGACAACTGTTACTTCGTTACTGTGCTTGTTTAAGGCTTTATTGTTAATTAGTTTACACAAAGCAGCAGAAGAGAGTTGAGGAAAAAAAAAAAGTGAAAGGTTATTTGCTCTAAATATTAACATTTGTCTGTTAATTTTGGTAGAAACTTGTCCATGAGCTGTACCACAGTTCAAAACTGAGGATGAGAAAACTTTTTGTCTAACTACACTATGGCATTTGTAAAATGCCAATTATGCCATGTAGAGCAGACATAAGTATTGCAACTATTTCCTTAATAGATCCTTAAATGTTTTTCATTAAAGCATTGGCACAGGACGGAAAAGCAGCAACACGTCCCTGAGTTTCAGCAAGAGCTCAGCTGAAGGTCAGCAGCCCCATATAACAGTAATGAAGTTCCCAGCTCAGCTTCCCAGGAGCTGGGAGGTACCCAGGCTCTGGACATCCTCACATGGGCTTCCAAGCCAGCCTCAGGCTGACTCAAAGATGTTTGGCTACATCCTTTGGGAACAGGGAGAGCAGTTTCTAAGAGGGCAAGTTGGATTTGTTCTTGGGCACTGACTGTATTTGAAACAATATAATCTGTGCTCTTAACAGTGAAGACATTCTCTGCATTTGAAGTATAGCAAACATGTTTAGAAGGCAGAGCCACCAGCATTTCAGTACCTGGTTTTCAGGGTGTAAGAAATTCATCCTAATGAGAAGGATTCACAAGAGCAAATGAAAGGATAAACTAACTCCTATTATGAATGGCTTCCACTATCTTCTCATTACTGATTTCTCTCTAAAAAGAAATGCAAGTGTCACAAGGTCTGGGGAAGCAAGAAGCAATGCGAAGAAGACCTGAAGTCGAAACAAGCAGATAGAAGCAACTATGCTGAGACCAATTAGCCCCTGTTTTTCTATTGACTGCTTCTTGCCATTAACAGGCAAGATGCTTCAGGAAGGAAAGAAAAACACCTCCATTTGGTAATGCCATATTATAAATCATTTTTACATCACCCTGAAACAAGCAGTGACCTCGTAGCAGCTTGAATACAAAAGCATGGAAATCTAGCCCAAAGGAAAAGGGTATCAGGAGAGGTGGAACAGGGCTGCTAACGATCAGCTGTGCAACTATGGGCATCTCACTCTCCTCCTCCTCCTAATTTCCCTTAATCTCTCCCTTATTTCATTTTGATCCTGCAGGATCCTCAGTTTTTGAGACCACCTCGACCTCTGCTTGCTAAAAGTACGTACAAGAACAAGGGAAAACAAGGTACACAGTTTAAAAGCAGGTGTTAAATATAGTTCTCATTCTTCAATTGTCTTACAAGTTGAAATGGAAAAAGGCACCTGTTTTTTTTTCCAACATACTGAGATTCTACTGAAGTATAGCAAGAGACCATTCTCTATGCCTAGCAGCTTAGTCTGTCTGCCATGAATAAAGGGTAAAAGCCTCAGAAACCACAGAGTGGTTTCTACTTTAATATCATCGAGCTTTTTAAGATAATTTAATATCAACACAGAAGATTCTGACAAATGCATCTCTTTTCTTTTTAAGAGTCAATAATGAAAACTGTGATGCTAAGACCCCATGAGAAGAAAAGATCCTGAGAACAAACTGATAGATATCCGGGGGTTAGAGCAGACAGACCTTCATTTCATATTCTTCCTTCTGCATATGGCAGGGACAAGCCCCTTTACAAGTGTCCTCTCTTCCCAGGACAGCTTTTAAGACAACAATAGGCACAATTCCCATGAAGTTCAGGAAGATTACTAAAGTGGTGTTTACTGCTAGTCCTGGAAGATATTTTATTATATAGGAAAAATACCAACTTAATGTCCCATTAAATATTTTTTTTCCAGAGTCATTGAGAAGACTTTTATGATGCCCAGTGGTCTAATGAAAGAGCTTGAAGCTTTTTTTTTTTATGTTCATTAAAATCCTACAACAATGGCCTTGAAACGAGTTTAATACCATACCAACCTTACTCAGGATTAGCTTCTAATGGGAGCTTTAACAGTGAAGTAGTAGGAAAAAGAAAAAAGGCCTTGAGGACTAAAATCAGCATCTTAATGCACCCCTAGTGCCATCTCAACAAATAAAGCCATAACCTCGACACCTGACAAACACACACACAAGAGATTACACACAAGCTGAACCCCCTTAGATAAACCCATCAGCCAACTCTCATGACAAGTCTGTCCTCCTGAAGGCGCTTTCTCCGTCTGAAGAACAAATTCACTTTCACAGCACATCAGAAGTCAGGCTGCTGCTCCATCCAACATCACCTCCCTCACCCTCACACAGTGAATGATTTAATTGAGCCAATTACAGAGTCGGGAGTAACTCAGGAAGAAAGAGCCAAGGGCAGTTTTGCTCTGCAGTGAAAGTCTGCAGAGCAGATACCACCGGCATACAGCAGCTCCAGACAGGAGCAAGGACTACATGGTGTGCCAAGGACCCCACCAGCTCTGAGCTTTCCGTAGGAAAGTTTAAACATTAGGAGGCACCTTGGGGGAGTATTTAAAATGAGAATAAAATAGGTTTTGGCACGAGAGATGCCTTTGGATCTTTTCTTTTAACTAGTCCCAATTAATGCCACAAACTTTTCATTGATGTTTGATGCTACTCTTGTGCAACACCACGTTGCCTCTCCTAGGAGCCTCAGGGCTCCAGCACAAGGTGGAATACCCCTCAAGAAGGAAAATACACCGCAAGCAAAAGCAGCAGCACTGCTGATGAGGACAACAGGTGTCTCTTCACTGCTTTGGCCATTTCATTTGACTGCTAAACAAGCCAGAAAATCCCATGATCAGAGACTGGCTGCCAAAGAGCATCTCCTTTTGAAAACTGTTCACCATCAGTCAACTGAAGAACATAAATGGGAGGAAATTCACATTTATGTTTGCCTGCTTAGCCTGTAAAAACTGAGTCCTGTGACTCAGACATACAAGGTTGCTGGCTCTGACAGATCATAAAATATAGATTCTTCCACTTCAAAGTAAGAAATAGGGTTTGCATCTGCTAGAAGTCAACATCGAGTCCAAATAGTTGCCCTGACAGCTCTCCAAGTTCTTTGACCTGTATTACTGATACACAAATCAAATGTAACAGGATTTATTATTAATTGTTACTAGCCTTCATTAGCTATTACTTCAGTTTTAAATGGTGTCTAAGGACCAGTATCATCAATCCCTTCAGAGCAGTAAGTTATGTGAATAAAATATAAGCATAAATTGCTTATGTAAGATATACTTTTGCCTCATTAACACAAGTCAATCTAAATACCTACATCTCAACTCATAAATATTTTTTCTAAGATATTTCTAATTATATCATGTAATATATTGCTGCCAAAGAAAGCAATAATAGCTTACCTATACCGTACTTTTTTCCATCAAAATATTTTGGAGGGAATAAGCTAAAGCTCTTTATTATATTTGCTTTCTTGTTAAATGTCTGTTTAAAGAACCTCTGCATTTAGCATACATCATCTCCTACATTGACACATTTAGTAACTGTGCCCTTTTTTCCCCTTTCTTTGCACAGCTGGCAGCCCAAATATATTCAAACCCAAACTTGTTCTTCTTGCACAACATGCCCAAGAGATGTCCAAAACCTGAACTTTGGGTTTAAATGCTCAGGCAACAAAGTAGGAAGAAGAACATATATCAGATACAAATATTTTGATATCAGACATTTCTAATGAATAAACACTACATGAAAGAACCTACATTCTCTGCCTCTGACCACTCAGTTTGTACTCCTGAACTGCCCCTGCTGTGACAGTGCCACCAGGCAAAGCTTGGCTCATGAATGACCACAAAATGTCCCTGAAGCTGGTGGAGGCACTCAGCTCCTGACCACCACAGGGGTGGAGGAAAGCACGACTTCTGCTCCGTTTAGAAAAACCCTCTGTATGGAGGTCCATAAGAAAGGAAATGGGGAAGAACTCACAATCCTCACACCAAAAAAATTACCCAGTTCCCCTATCCAGTTGCACACTAGGGAGTAAAGGAGAAGCCCTGAGCAGGAGCCCACATAAGCCTGTTTCCACCGTTAAAAATATAACATAAGAGGATAAAGAATAAACAAACTGCCAGCATGGCTTATCCCAGGATGAGCTCCAGTTTGCTAAATATTTGTTCCAACACAGAGGCAGAACAAGGAGACTAGAAAATACTTACAGGACTCCTCATCTATACGCCTGGAGCTGCTCTCTCACAATGAGAGTACAAGTATGAACAAAGCCAACGTGCTGGTGTTTCACCCTCTCCAAACAGGCAAGAGGTCTTAGTGCTGTATATCACAGCTTTACAGGTACTGTAAATCCTAGGTTTTATGAAACATCTTGTAATGCTGCTCAATTCCTGTCCCTGCAGCTGAGAAGCTTCTTCATCCAATGCTATTTTTCTCTGGTGATAAAAATCAGACTCGAGGTCACGCTGAGCACCTCTGACACCAGCCAGCCTCCGACTCTCCTGCTGTAACGAATGTCACCACTTCACTTTTCTCACTGTCACTGCTGCTGAACCTTCTGCAGAACTGGCAGATAAGGACCTGATACGACTTCTTTGGACACAAGATAGAAATAAGATTTGGCCAAACACCTTGTGGAGATAACCTTCACATGAAAGACGGGATGAGCTTTCATCCCTCTTCCTCCCAATCTCTTTTCTCCTCAAGGAAAAAAATTGTGTAAGAAAGAGATGGAAGAGGCAAGGGAGGTAAAACAAAACCAAACAGGTTATTATTTGGTGTAGATCTACTCTGGTTTCTAAAGGAACAAATAAAGTAAAATGAGAAGACATTCAATACACCTGGTTTCATCCTTTCATAACATTGGGCTGGTGCCCAGAATTGAAGGAGTGATGTGAGTTGGCTCATATGAGCCAAAAGGAATCATTTTCACTTGATGATAGTATCCTTTGCAGGATAACAATTACAGTGTTTGCCACAGATCATGTCTAATTCATGCAACATCTCAGACTGGAAAGAGTTTCTGGTTTTATTAGTTCTGAGGAGGCTCAACTTCCCTTTTACTCATTTTCCTTGAATGCTACTTTTCTACCTGGCACTAAATCTCTCTTTGGACATTTACTCAATTAATTTGGCTTAATTAAATTGAGATTCTTCCACTTACGAAGTGAAGTGAACTGAAATCAAATTAAAGCAACTTTAATTTTGAGAAGTGTGCAAACACAGAGGTTTAATGAGGTTTAAATAATCCTCTTTAAATTCACACCTTTACTTAATTGAATTCAACTTTCCCAAGGATCCCTGTATGGACATGTTCTATGTCAAATCATATTTGAGAAAAAAACAGTGAAGGGAAGAACAACACCCATAATTAAAAACAAAGATAAAGGCAGATCTTCTGTGCAACAGGGTGAGATCACTTATTTTTCTGCTTTTAAGTACCCCACTAGCAACAAAAGTCTGGGGGAGGAGGGGGTGTATCTGTACACGTCCTCACTTAGACCTGAGATGCCTTTGTCAAATGAAGAGGTGAAGAATTCTAGGGAAAGGAACACTAATAGCAACCAAGAAATGGACAAGATGAACTAAACCTTAGCCTAAGGCAAGAGAGACTACAACCAAGGAGCAGGCTGGATGCTTTATATGAAACCCCCCCAAACTACCATGCAAGGCTTGCTAAGCAATACAAGACAAACATGGTGCAATGTCAGCAGCCTCTGGTTTCGACCTCCAGTTCTGGTATCAAACCATCTGTTATTAATAGTCGGTTGCGGCTGCAAATCTTTGGTTGACTGACTCGAATATTGCTCCAAACCCTTCCCCATGGCTTGTCTTTTTACTCAACTTGAGCAGCCTCTTGGCACTGGAAGCTGCTCTCACTGCTTGAGGGCATGTTCTCCGAAATCTTTGCTGTCTGATTTCTGAAGTCTTCTGGCTATCATTTCTTCTCCTCCTGTGCACTCTGTCTGCCCTCAGATCGTAAGATTTGCTTTCCTCTCTCCAGTGAGATCTGCTCTTTCTGAATGTGTCTGAAGACACCTCACGCACGTAACCCAAGGATGCTTGTGAGCAAATGCTTGCAGGCTGGTGCATGCCCATGCACCATCTCCTTGCCAGCATGTCCATCTGCAATTCATCCCACCCAGAAGAATGACAACCGACCGCCTCCAACAACCTGCTACACGTCTGCAGAAGGTGACACATGCAGGGCTTGCCAGCACCTGCCAACAGCTCACACACACACCAGCATCTAGTGTCACTATTTTCCTACGCCTCTACACTGAAAAGTAAGGAGACCCAGCACTGCAGAAAGGTTCTGAGCTCAAGCTGGCAAAAGAGATGGTGCAGAGCCTAAAAATGGACGGTGCAGAGCCTAAAAATGGACAGTGCAGAGCCTAAAAATGGACAGTGCAGAGCCTAAAAATGGACAGTGCAGAGCCTAAAAATGGACAGTGCAGAGCCTAAAAATGGACAGTGCAGAGCCTAAAAATGGACAGTGCAGAGCCTAAAAATGGACAGTGAAGAGCCTAAAAATGGACAGTGCAGCTACAAACACTGATGGTGGGATGAAGCAAGACCCCAGCAGCAGATGTGTGTCCATGCTGACATAGCTGCATGCAGACCCAACGTTTTCTGTTGGGATTTTACTGTCCTTCTCACCAGCAGGATCCCTGGCAGAGCCATGCACTGTGCAGCCTGTGGAAATCAGTGAGGCTGCTTACGCACATGCTTATGGGCTGCTCTGAGTCAAGGCTTAAAAGCAAATGTGTGCCTGAGTATGAAATAAATCTATTTATGGCACTGCAAGCTCTGTAAACTACACACGTTTGCTACCCCTTCACCAACTCAAGATTAGACACTGACAGCAAAATAAAATGCCAGAGTTTTCATATAAAGACTGTCACAGGCTAATTCAAAGACAATTTCAAATTAGGCAAATAAATCCCTGTCCAAACTTCCCTTCAAATATAATGAATCACTGGTTTAGTTCAGACATTCACATTTGCAGTTCAAACCAGCGTAGGTTGTTTTTTTTACCCCTCTTCTCTCTTCAAACATAACAAGCCCCTGAAACACCAGGTTTATCACTGAGTCACTTGCACCTGCATAATCCTGTTCATCACTACTATGAGCTGTAATTTAAGTTTTAGAAAAAATAAAGATGGGGATAGCATTCAGGACAACACAAAAATACACAGCCCTTAGATATTCCCAGAGCTCCGCTTGGATTCAGACCCCAGCAGGAACAGATTTCTAGCAAGCCGAGGGCACTGGGAATGAATTTCCCCTCTCCTCCCAACACAAAAGGCAGAGGCACAATCAATTTGTACCAACAGCAGAACTTACCCCGGGAAACCACAGGGAGTAAGTTAATTGTGAGATTGTGAAGAAAAATAGCACTTGCTACAAAGCAATTAAAAGCTGCTCTCATGAGTGTTGAGGGTCCTTTGCAATTTACTCAAAACAAACATGTTTCCCTAAAAAGAAAAGAAAAGAAAAAAATCGAAACCCCTCAACCTTCAACACAAGCTCATTACTCCCTCTAGGTCCTCCTAAAACCAGCGCTTGTAAAACTTGTGCTTTTACATTCATGGGAAGGTCTCTCCCTTACAATGATTAGGTTAAAATAAAACCAAAATATTTTGCTGTAATTTCCATATAGGATCTCAAGCGCTTCACAAATGTTCAGGACAGCAGGGAAGGGTCAACCTTGTGCTTACACAGCATTGGGCACATGGAGATGCCCCAAGTCATTGATACCTCCCAGTGAAAAAACAGTGGGGTGGAAAAGCATCACGCCTCATGTCATGGGGCAAGAAAACAAAGTCAGATTTGCCCAGACTTTTAGAGGAGACTGAAGAGAGTAGAAAGGGCACAGAGTGCAGACCAATATTGGCTCTTCACAGAACTCATCCAAGATGCCCCTAATTATAAGAAAGATATGGATATGCTAGAACATGTCCAGAAAAGGGCCATGAGGGTGATCAGAGGGCTGGAACACCTCTTCTACAAGGACAGACTGCTGAGAGTTGGGGTTGTTCAGTCTGGAGAAGAGAAGACTCCGAGGAGACCTTATTAGGGCCTTCCAGTATCTTAAGGGGGCTACAAGAAAGCTGGGGAGGGACTTTTTAGGATGTTGGGTAGTAGTGGGACTAGGGGGAATGGGTCAAAACTAGAGGTGGGGAGATCCAGATGAGACGTTAGGAAGAAGCTCTTCCCCAGGAGGGTGGGGAGACACTGGCACAGGTTGCCCAGAGAGGTGCTGGAAGCCCCATCCCTGGACATTTTGAAGGCCAGGCTGGCTGGGGCTGTGAGCAACCTGCTCTAGTGGGAGGTGTCCCTGCCCATGGCAGGGGGGTTGGAACTAGATGATCTTTAAGGTCCCTTCCAACCCTGACAATTCTGATTCTGAACCAAAAGCAGCATTGCAGCACGTTGGCAGCAGAACTGCCCTTCATGCCTGCGCTGCTGGCTGGCTGTGCTTCACTCAATGCACCAGGACCCTCACTGCAGCCACATCGTTGCCCAGCACATGGCAGAGATGTCGCAGCAAAGTCCTCCTTGCCAGGAAGCATTTTGGTGTGAAATGCATCACTGGGGGAAAGCAGCCAGGCTTCCCTGGCCAGCTGAGAGCTGTCAGGGCTTTCTGCCAACACCAGCCAGCGCCAGGTTGCAGTAAGGCAAAGCTGGGCTTTCAAGATGGGAAAGGGCTCCCAGCCAGACAGGGTTGGTTTGGTCAGAAAGCAAAGCAATGCTCAGTGTGTTCTCCTGGCTAACACGTTGGTGCTGTGGTGCTCTCCATCTCACTAGAAGAAAAACTTCCTGCAGAAGCAAAGTGAAGGAATAGAGCTCTATCAGACCACACAGGACTCAAGACTGCCCAAGCAAGGATCAGAAACCAGCCAAGGAAACTGAAGTTGGCAAGTCAAAGAAGAAGGGGTGGAAAGAATAAGAAAAATAATAAAAAGTAATTAAAAAGAGTAAGAAATAAAAGTCAGCAGCTTCTGCAAACTGCAGCAAGGAAGCTGCCAGCAGTGCAGGGCAGGTCCGTGACCGGCCTCTGGCATCTCCCAGCAAACACCCCCTTGCCTTTCAGACAGCCCCCAAGAGCTCTCAGCCACCCAGCAGTGACTTGATGGCAGCAGGGGAGGGAAACCTCACAAGGGACTTACGAATTAGGAAGAGGCTTTTGTAAAGGATATTAAAGCTCATGCTTTGAGGATTAAAGCAGTCTTTATCTGTTAGAGATCAGGACGTGGCTAACAGTAGGGGACAGATTATCTGCATCTGCCGCCTGGGGAAGATTTACACCTTCTGAAGCATCTGTGCTGGCTATTGTCAGAACCAGCCTTCAGCCCAAGCCAAGCAAGGAAACCAAAGCTTTCCAGGTTGCATACAAAGGCCTCCAAGTGACAGCATGGCAGACTTTTCAAAAGACTTTCAGTAACTTGGAAGAACAGAAATGAAATATTGATTGTACCCAGCCTTGCAGAAGTTAATTTTTCAGCAGCAAAAACGTGGCTTGGCCCTGGCTTGTGAGACCTGCCAATGAAACACCCATCTCAAAGTCATTTAATACGCACCAGGAGATCTACATGGTGGGCAAAGAGCCCCCTGAAAACATCCTGAATTTCTGCAGGATGGGGAAAAAGGTGCATACAAGGTCTCGGCTCGTGAATAAGAAAGAATTCAGGTCTTTGCTCAATCTATCCCTCCATTAATTAGCTGCTATAAATATTGAAAATAGCTGCTGGTTGGGACAGGGCCACGGTGTAGCCATCTCTGAGGTGCTCATGTGTGCAGCAGATCAGAGTGCACACTCTGCACAATTCTACAGCAACAGCAAAATATATTTACAAACTCTTTATATTCATTTACCCCAAGATCTTTAACTGTGTCCCCACCAACCAACTTATTTATATCCATTTACAGTTAGAGCACCAAAAACAAACAGCATGTTAAATCTCCAGAAAGCTATTTCTGAGAAATAAATCAGTCCAAATATCCCCAAAAATCATCTTTCCAGAAAAGCTGATAATCACATGCATATAAAAAACAAATGTTCAACTGGAGTCAGTTTTGTAATATATTAATTAACATAATTTTCATCTGCGGTGACAACATGCCATCTGCTACTCTGGCATCACAAGAGACTGAGTTTCAGGGCACTTTAGGCTGCTGCTTGTTGTGCACGGCTGATTTTCATCTGAAAAGTAAGCAAGAGTTTCTTATCTCTTTTTGGGTAAGCACTTCTTCCCAGCAAGCAGCAAATAAACTTTTTTGACTGGTAACCCAATCCCCCATATCAGCTGCTCTCAGCAGCATCCAACATCCATGCCAGGATCCTGGCTCAAAGTCAGAAAGTACCTGAATAGGACAAGCCATTGAAAGAAACACAGTCAGCAGGACTTCTTCTGCAAGAAATTAAGTGCAGCCTTCAATGGCAGAAGCTATTATCTGGATTATCAATAAAATTGGCCTAAGGGTGTAGGAATCATGACTAGACACCTCTACACACAGTTGTCTCCGACACAAACTTGCTGAGCTACAGCCAACTGGCAAAGTCAGACATTTTTTTTTATTTCCGAGGGAGTGAAAATGCCAGAAGAAAACCATCTCTATTTGTCCTGTCTCTACCTTCCAGCCTCACAGTAAATATGGAAGAATAAAAAAAATCCTGTTATTGTCACTCACATGCTCCCATAACTCAAAAGTGAACATTTACTCCCCAACAGCACCTGAACCTGCAGAACCCCAGGGTGAACAACCATCATTTTGGCAGAGACAAGGGTTTAGGAAAATCACCCACATACTGGGCAACAAGCCTCCTGAACGTCAGTAAGAAATAACAATCCCATGGTTAAAAAGCAGGTTCATTTACTCTGCTATTTATAGGTTAATTATGTAGATTAGCAAGCTATTTCCAAGTCAGACATGACAACCTCCAACGATTTTCTAAACAGAAAATCCCTTGGAAGATGAAGTTCAGTCCCCAGCTTTGAATCCAAGCTGAGAAATGATGACCAGCACCCAGCTCTGCAGACCTGAATGGTTCCTTCAGCTGCCTGCATCACACTGAAACCCACACCAGGGTTTTGAGAATTGAACAACATTGACTGTTGTCACTGTAGCTTTGGGATCTACGGACCCCTTTTCACCTTGACATTCGCCACCCAATCCCAGCTGGTCCCCAAGTCATCTCAGACCATAAGTTTTTGAGGGAGATGATGCCCCATCCTTCACAGGTGTGTAAGATGATGAGCAAACTGACAGTGATGGCTATTAACAAATGGAACCAGATCTCCAAGCTCCAACACAAAACATTTTCCAAAGCAAATCTTACAATGCTGATAAAGGTCATTTACCAGATATCAATATTTGGAAACAGACTCCTGAGTGCAGTAGATTAACATTGGTGACGATGGTATTTACTTTCATTAAAAGTAATATTTGCAATAATAGAGCATTATTTTATGCTATGCATGACACACTTAAAGAAACCCAAACTATTTAAATGTAAATGAGAACATTTGTATTTGACACCAAGACTTTGCCATCCATTATTTGCCAGAAGTATTAAGGGATTTCTATCCACCAATTTTAGCATGCAGGGAACCATGCATGGTTCTCACCAGGCATTCAAGCAGACCCTGTGCTAGCTCTTGCCTGACCCTTCTCAAGTCTCCTGTCCCCATCCCATAGATTACATTAATCCTCTTGTTTGTTCTTTCTTTAATTAAATGATACAATCTTTCAGGCAGTCTGTGCACAGATATCAGCAGATAAAACTTAAAAAAAACCTGAGTGTACTCACAGGAATAATCTTTACCATGTTAATTAGGCCCCAAAATCACAACGAATGGAAACCAAGACTGTTAAGGGAGAGGCAAACAGAGAAAAGTTTTAAGTATAACAAGACCAAATTTCCCAAGTTCCAGGTTCTGGCAGTTGCCTCTCATCACCAATAAGCATGGAAATAAATGACCTGGCAGAGCTGAGAGAATGTCTGTTTCAAAAGGTTTTTTTAATGGGCACATTAAATAAATATCTGCTCAGACAGGCTGAAGTGAAGTTGATCCTCTCTGGTAACAAAAGACTTGAAGAATTCCTGAGAGCCCTTCAGAAGATGCATTATAATACTTTATCGTGCTATTCAACATAGGGAGCAATTCCCTTCTCAGGCATCAGGAGAGCAATTCATCTGGAACAGGAGACTTGCTAGTGAGAGACTTGGACTCAACCTGGAAACAAGTTGACAAACACCTAAAAGGCCTTGATGGATTTTGATGGATGATGCAGAGAAGTCAAATAACTAACTTGCATTTGTTTTCTCTCCTTTTTCAGTAACATGATTAATTACACAATCTCTGAGAAACTGGTCACTGCAACAACTCAACCACTAGCTTTTAGTTGTTATCCCAAGGAAATGATAAAGTTTTTTTGATCTTACGAGCTAGGCTCTCTTCTCCTGCCTCCACTAATGATATTCCAAGAGAGAACAGTTTTAAGAAGAAAATATTACACAAACTCTTCAAAGTGCTGCCTCTATAGCAATTAAAAAGTGACAGCCTGTTAGAGAACAGGAGGATACATGCTATTTTTGTATACTGCTAAATAGGTAATGCCATGCCAAGACAAATCAGAGCTGTGGCCTGACTAGCACACATCCACAAGAAACACACGAGTACACATCTGCCCCGAGTCTACTGCCAGCAAGGCAAGGCAAAGCCTGGGTCCCACACCGATCCCCCCCAGTGCAGGGAGGTGAAGGACTGGGCTGGGGCTAGTTAAAAACATGTAGGCTGGAAAGCCAGCTTAATAGAAGGAAAAACTGTAAGGCATGATGTAATTTCTGGCATTTTCCCCAAACACTCACTATAATGCCACTCTTGGTGAACATTGAAGTGAGAGGGAGACAGAGCAGCTTCCACCAGTCTGGACACTGCCGTACCTACGTGTCGGTGCTGGCACGGGGACCTGCACAGATTAAGGTTTTTCATGAAGGCTTTGAGGTTTGCAGTGCTCGTGGGAAGAAATGGAAAATGATTTCATTAAATTCTGTGACAGTATTATATAGGACATGATCCCTCCTGGCTCCCAGGGATCTGAACTAATGACCATAAGGCCTCTCCCAGTTTCACATCTCAGACACGCGAGAGAGGAAGCTTGCACATAGCAGCTAATGAAGCACCAACAAGATCTATCTTTATCCTTCACCAAGGGCAACAGCTTAGTAGCTCAAGCAGATAACATTTATTCTGCAGTCCAGACAGCTTTTAAACAAATAAAAAGATTTTTAAATGATATTGATTGACAAAGTTATGAAATTCAAATGCTTCGTGTAAAGGAACAGTTTGCATTTAGTTATTTCATGCTGCTGGTGGGATACATTTAGCCTTCTTCATAATTCAAGGCAGTACATGTTTTTGCTGTTAAGGACATTGTTAATTTGAAATCTAATCATTTGGAGAGAAGTCATAAGTGCTTTCAAGTGTTTTCACAGTCACATTTACGTAGCCTTACAAAATATTCAGGAGCCTCTCCTCCTCAAGATCAACACAAACAAGAACAACACTATGAATAGATCAGACCAGAACATATCACACCATGGTGGCACTTCTCCTATACACAAATGAAGCTAGCAAGAGATGACCAAATGACATTTTGCCTTAGACATATTTATCTGCCACCTGTAACAATGCCCCATATCACTCTTGATAAGCAATCTGAAGACATGTGTGCACTGCATGACCCTGACCACCATCACAAAACACCAAGGTCTCCAACAGAGACATGTGAAGGATAACAGCATCCTTACACCCAGCACTTTCTCTCCCCCCAGTCAAATAGGTCTAATAGCCACTTACTGGTTACTCACCAAGGGGTGGTTATCAGCTTGTATTCCCCACCCCAAACACTCCAGCTCACAGCTATATCCACAGTGGCACACTTGTACCTCTCTATGCCACATAGATAAGTGGCTGCAAAAGAAGAAAAAGCTCCCTGCTGTGTGATATTTCTGCTGATGACAAGACTTTAAAAATTTAAAGCATGCAAATAAAAAGCTTTTGTGGTCAGACAAATGGCCCATATGCTAGCAATTAAATTATATACAGGCAATATGGTTGATTGTCAGCTACCAGAACACGAATGGAGTCTTTGTGACTTTCACAAATTTAACTGGAGCTCCACACACTTCTGTGAGACTCAGCAGTCACAGCAACCTAAGATCTCTGAAATAAGGATTCCCCTCGATGGGCCACTGCACAAAGGCAGAGCTGTAAGTGCACATCTCTGCTTTCCTCAAAGGGAAAGCTCTATTATACACCACCTCCCAAGCCACAACCCCGAGCTGCATCTCGGGGCTTTCCCATCCTGCACACCCTCTTGTCAATATGTCTTCACATCCCTTGGTCTACAGTTCCAAAGCACGCTGTCCCAGCCCTGAGCTTGGTTCTTCCACTTTTCCAGCTGGCTTCATGCTCTGCTCCCTAGTGTAGGGAGTCAAGACACGAGCCAATTGCAAACACAAATCCCTTCCAAGCTCCTGCTTGCTTTAATCTCCTGCTTATTGCAGCAGCCCTGAATTTACAGATGTTACTTGCACAGAAAAAGGAGTTGGGATTTTTTTTTGTTTGTTTACATGTATTTCAAACAGCCAACCCCCCTATTTCCTCCACATCATTAACTTGCCATTTCTGTCCCCTGCTCAGCCCACACTGCTTCACTAAAGCACATCATTAACAAAAGTGTCAGTGAACTAAACTGACATGCTCCAAATGCTACTTAATCCCCAGAAAACAAATCTAGTAATAAACCTGCATCTACTAACAGGTCACTAAAGACTAAGCTAAATTCACGGGCAAGCTCTACCTCAAGTACACACGCTGTCCTTTCACACAGACACACTGGTGTCACCCAGATGTTGCTGTGTTTGTGGCACTTGTTATGACAATAGTGACATCTGAAATGCATGTACTGAAGTCATAAAACTCCCAAGCACTGGCTCAGCCCATGTTTTGATTCCCAGCATACAGCTTGTGTCTGGTTTAACTTAACTTTGCATTTCACGTTGCGGTTGATAAATAAGGCACAGCACAGCATGACTAAAAAGCTTAATTCCACCCCCTGTAGCACACACCATCTCCCTATGATTAAAACAGGGCCCATACAAAAGTCATAGAAGAACTTCAGAATCATGGCCAAGAGGGGTCTAACAGGGAAAGGCACCATTTTTCACACAAGAGCCTTGAGCCAGAAACACCAAATCTCACCAGAAAGCTTTCCCATTACATCACAAACTTGACATTTTAAATCCTGTACACAAAAGTGAAATCATTTCCTCTTCATTTCCTGAGGACAGACCAAAATAACCCCAACCTCTTCAAAGGAAGGAAGTATTCCTCTTATAATTACAGCCTGGACTCCTGATTTTTGCAGTGATGTACAGCTCTTGGTTTTAGCTATGTCATTAGCTGTGATTATTTGGAAAATCCTGTGAAACTGAAAAATGAGATGGTCAAACTCCTGAGTACAGAAATTAATTGCTTTTATGTTGGACTGCTTTGCTTAAATTCAGAGAAAGGTAGGCTCTGATAAACTATATTCCTTATCATATTTCCAACTGTGTGATGCTACAGTTCGTTTAAGGTCCCTTTTCTTATCTATGCTCATCCTCAACACCACTCAAAATTAAAAATTCATTTCACTTCCCTTCTTATACCAAATAGTCGTCGTTATTGTTGCTGCTGTAGAGAAACTAGTCTGTATGGAAGCAAAATATGCAAAAACGTAGGAAACCTTGACTCTGTAACTTGGATTCCCTCAACCCCACTGCATATTTTTTGGACTTGAACACTTCCCCAGCAGAACTCAGTTACGTGGCTCGCATCAAGAGTTAAATCATTCCTCCCCATTTGAGCAAAGAGCAGCCATACTATCCCAGCTGTAAACAGAAGATGTTTTGCCACCTACCATATGGACAAATAAATCTGGCAAAAATTTCATTATTTGAAAAAACAGAGTAATCTCTGAAAATTTCCAGAGGTAGTTTACAAACAGGGCAACCAGGGACAGCCCAGAGAGTTGACCAGAACATTTCAGAGTTCCCAACGACTTACAAAAGCTTCTGACCAAACTTTGGTGGGTTTTATTTTTCCCTAGAAATCAGAGTAATCTGCCTCCTGAAAACAAAATACGAAAACAAATAATAAGGGGATAAGAGAGAGATATTAAGTTGCTGATGGATGTTGCTGGTAAAACTTCTGCACAAGCCTACCTTCTGCTCTCTTCAAATGGTCTTTACCACACTGGGACCATTTGCTAGACCGCAACCGCTGCCAAACTGCAAGATGATACCCCTGACAGTAACACAACTCATTACACACTGATTTGTGGAACAAGAGCTCAGAGGGGCCCAGCACACAATCTGCAAAAAAAAAATCCACACCAAATCCATCCACAGAGGTGACATTTAATAGGTTTATGTATTTTATAGTAGCCTTAAGTGTGCTCCTAAAAGAGGCTGGGAGGATGTGCTTATTCAGAAGGAAAATTCACTACTTCTGCCTCCCAGCAAGTGCAGCCTGCAGCAAGTGCTTTGCTTAAAGACTGGCAGCACTCTCCAAGAGAACAACAGAAGCCTCCAGGGAGAGTCATTAACACCTTTGGAGAACACCTTGCAGACAGAGCCAAAACACTTTGCTTTAAGCTGTGAAGATTTTACACTTGGCAAATACTCAGGTCAGCAGAAAACACTCATTATAACCTCTCCTCTTCTTCCCCACAGGCTCCTAGACCTGGAGACCAACCCTTCCTTCTTTGTAGCCAGAGCTGTTCCCCATGCAAGCTCACTCCATCTTTGGGTGCAAACGTTGGGAACGCTTGCAGGAGGTCAAACAGAGGCAGGGTTCAGTGCAGGGAACTAAAGGTGCCTCCTGGCCTTTACTCCCCTACTGCCTTCCTCATATCAGGTTGAGGTCTGCCAAGGTGTTTTACTCCACAAGCCTTTTAGAAGTATGGGATCTTACAATCCAAATATGGACCTGCAAGTCCCAGCTGGGCAAATGGAACACGCACTGCAGCAAAGCTCTGCCAACACATCATGGCACTGGTGGCCCTCAGACCCCTTCTCCCGTGGGAAGGGCTCTGCTATCTTGGCTACTGCTCAAAAAATTCCGTAGCAACTGCCACAAGAAATAGCAAGGGTTGGTCCTTTCCCTGTTAAGTTTCCAAAGACAAACTCTAACTGTCCATAAAGAGTTTGGTGCCCCTGAGCTCACCTCTCACACAAACTCTGTTCTGGGGCTTCCAGGAGCCCCGTGGTAAGGGACATTTCACTACATTTTACTGGAGTGAGTTGGTGTAGATCGGACAAGAATGAGGTAACACCCAGCACACCAATCCACCCTTTAAAAACTCCCACGTGTATGTTTCCAGGTACTGGTTACCAATATAAAGTACTGGTTTTATCTGATACTTTGTCCAGGAGTTTAAATTGAACTGCAATCCATGAAAATCATGAACCTGGAGGTGGGGAAACAAAGCAAGATGACAACTTCATGTTTTAAAAAGCATGCTATCAACTTGGGAAGGAAAAACACACACTTCATTTTGTCCAAACCAATGGAGTAAGTAGCAGAAAACTCAATTTATTTCCAGTATGCCACACAGCAAGTCCATACAACTCTAAGATCCTGCCTCCTCCTCTGCTCCAACTGGTTAGGAACCTTCTACCAAAGAAGTTAAAATGAGAATTAAATCTTTAAACAGCTTGTGTTTGCAGGGAAGAATGGTGTCAATGAAAACAAGTCCAATTAGTTGATCATAATGAATTTATAATAGAAACCAACATATGAAAGCTCTATTTTAATGATAAAATGACAATATTTAAACATTTTATTCTTTCTATAAAATCTTATCATGCTATTATTACATGACAATCAATTAATTCATATTAATTAAAACACTTGAGCACAGCACTTTCATTAGGAAGGGGGAGGGAAATTAACAATCAAATCCCAGTAAGAAGAAATCGAAGGATTTACAGCTCTCTAACAGCAGTGTTACCAACAGCACATTAAATCTCAGACAGATGTTTCCCTATGCAAACAAAGAGCTCAGTGACAAGATCTCTAAGAGCTTTTTTTCTGTTTTGTTTTGGTTTTTTGTTGTGTTTTTACACCACGGAGCTGTAGTGTTGCAGTTTGCAACCCCAGGCAGGCAGCCAGGCATGTACCAAACCACAGCACACACTTAAAAAGTATAAAACATCTTCATCCTAAGAGATGCTAGAGTAATCAACTTTTGGTTCAAAGTGGGGAGTTTTAAAAAAAAAAGTTATCTTTATTTGCACATAGCAAAAGATGATCAGTCAAGCAGTTTGCTGCAAGACATCTTTTTTATCTTTCCACATGGGCAAAAATTATTAAAATCCCAAGATTTTGAAGCTGACCTTTATACTAGCTCCAAACTTAGTATCTGAAATGGGATGAGGGTAGACAGGGAAAAGGACAGAGTGAAAACAAGATGTGCAAAGCCTCTGCAATACTTGGAGTGTATGGCACTGTAGCAACAGCCTGGGTGGTATTAAAATGTTTCAGTTAATCTATTGCAGATTGCAAATCTCGTTTAGCACTGAAATGCATTTGGTCTTCTCTCCAGGTACCTATTACTGTGCTGCTTATGGTAACACAACACTTGAGAAAGGCTGACAGACACCCTTTAATTAGAAGGGTTTGGAAGGAAATGCACTTAAGGCAGCACAGAAAAAAGAAATAGAAAAAAAAAATAAATAGTGTTTTCTTTCATAAATATGGAGCACTTCTCTATAAAAGATATGGATAACCTCTTACTCCACTTTAATTTGTCCAATGTTAGTTCACTTTTGTTTGCCAGGAGCTGCTCAGAAGCCAGTCCTACCATGCTACAAGCCCTTCCCACATCAGCTCCTCAGCCAGAAGCTATGGGGAAAAAAAATAATTTTAAAAAAAAAATCCACTTTCTTCTCTTTAGGCATGCCAATGGTCATCTCTTTCAACATACTTCTGCCTTTTCTGGCATAACACTTGGAAGCTGAATCATCCTTTCAGCTCCACATTTAAAGCCATCACCATGGAATCACGGAATGTCAGGGATTGGGAGGGACCTCGAAAGATCATCTAGTCCAATCCCCCTGCCAGAGCAGGATCACCTAGACCAAGTTCCACACTCAATACTGATGGCTTTAGATACCTGACTTTGTCACTGCTGAGAAGTAAATGCCCCTATGGACTTTCTCTCCCTTCCTCCAGTTGCTGATGAAGAAGTCTTGTGCCTGCCACTTCATGAGCTTCACCACAAAGCTGAAGTTCAAATTTGTGACAGAGTATCACAATTACCACTTTATGTAAAAGGTGCACCAGTGTGGATGTGTGATCTAGTTTGGAATGGCAATTCTGCTGTCTGACTCTGCTTTAGCAGTGAGACCTGTTCTTCCACTCCCTGTGTACGAGTCCTACAAGGTCACCCAGAGAGGCTGATCAATGCAAGGCCATGTCCCCCCTCCTCACCCCACAGGTATTTCTCCTGAGAGCAGTGATGCAATGCTTTAAGTACTCCTATGATTTTCTGGAGCTGATTCAGAAAACACAAAGCTTTGCAGACATCTCAAAGAAAGAAAAAAAAAACCCCTTAGGAAAGGAGAGAAAAAAAAAGCAAAGCTGTGAAGCCAAGCTGGGTGAGGAAAGCCACATTTCCAGTGGCCTGCTCAGATCCAGGGGTCAATGCTGAAGTCTGAACGCCAGGAACTGCTGGGTGGGATCCAAGAGCTTGGGTTACACAGGTCAGGCTTGATGATCTAACAGTCCTCTGACCTTAAGTTGATAAACCACATTAACTAAGCAAGATTTTATAAATTAAACATATGCATAAAACAGTAACAAAGGATCTTCTGAACCTTGACTTGAAAGTTCTTTCCTAAAGGGAATAGTAAATATTTTTAGAACTACATTTGCAGAAGGCAGATGCAATCCAGAATTGTGTTATTAAGCCTTAAGACTTTAAGTGTCTCACTGTAGGAGGGAAGAAGTAGAGAAAAGAAGGAAAAGTGCCATTTCCAACAGAGATGGTGTAATTGTACCTCTGGCCACCTTCACATTAAGGTCTCAAGGTTACTCAGGTTGAGTTTTGGATAGCAGGTAACAGACATGGTATATTGACAAAGTAACTGTGATTTCTAGTATCTGCACAGGTATAATCTTACTATCTAGTATTTATTATATTTTAAATATTGTAAATACATAGATTGATATAATTGTATATAGATTAGTATAACATACACACTATATACAATTGTATACATAATTTATATAAAATAAAATTCTGTAGTGTTTACTTCTAGACAGTGGCTACAGAGGAAGTCCACTACTTCAGCAATGCTTTGGGTACAAGTGGAATATTCACCATAGGGAAAACTCAATGAAAAATAAATGCTTTCAGACCATTTGAAACTTCATCCCTTCATCTTGCTGACAGCGATAGGTGATGCTGTCATTTATAAAGCTGAAGAGCCTGATGGGGAGAAGGTGTCGTGCTTCACTTCTGCAGCACGAGCCATTTGTTAGGGAGATAATGCATCAACTTCTCAGAAAATAGAAACTACGTTAATTTTAAATCCAACAGCTTTGTTACTTCACTTGAATCCTTAATCACATCGTCTTTCAAACAAATGGTCTTGGCTCTTCCTTTCTCCTCTCTCCTATTTTGATACTGCAGCTTTTTAAAGATGGTCTCAGCACTGGAGGGATGCTGGGGTGCTACAGCACTCCTGGATGTCCCACCTTGCTGTTGTTCTGCAACAGCTTCAACCCACAGATCCTGCCCAAGCACTTGCTTGCCATTTACTGCAAAGCTTCCACCTCCTGGGAGCACACACACATTTCTCACAGCATAGCAGGTCTCTGTTTTCCATTAGTAGTTTCCCATATATAGGTCTTTTTTCCACATCAGTACAATTAGGAGACCCTGTGCCTGTTATGCATGACATGGGGTAGGTGATCTCCAAGCACCTAAACACATGCAGTGGGTTCCCCTGGCCTCTGGGTGCCCATGGCTGCCTCTAACAGGGCTGCTGAGAAGACCAAACTGCAGACCTAAGCACAGGGAAGCAAAGTAGCAACAAACAGGATCAAATCCTCCTATGTAACCTGCCTCAATTCCACCATCACAGGTTTTTCCCCTAAAAAACACAGATTCATGTATCTGAAGTTCCTTCTCTTCTCCTGCACCAAGGGTTTTCCCACCAACCAGATGTTTCTGCAGGAAGGCCAGGCAAGCCTTGGGTGCTGAGAACATGTGGAAGCTCTGAACTTAGAATCACAGAATCATTCAGGTTGGAAAAGACCTTTAAGATCATCGAGTTCAACCATGACCCTAAAGACTGCCAAGTCCACCACTAAAGCACGTTCCTCAGCACCACTACTACATGTTTTTTAATTACCTCCAGGCATGCTGACTCCACCACTTCCCTGGGGAGCCTGTCCCAGGGCTTGACAACCCTTTCAGTGAATAAATTTTTCCCAATGTCCAACCTAAACCTCCCCTGGGGCACTCCTCCCCAAGCCTGTAGTGTTGGGGTTGCTGTGACCCAAGTGCAAAACCCACCACTTAGCCTTGTTGAACTTCATGCAACAACTTGAATAGGGGTGTATAAGGGGGTCATCTCTGAATTCAAAACACTTAGATCTCTGCCACACTTTAAAAACCAAAATATAATGGCTGACCCCTAAAGGGCTGATCTTTTTACATAAATAGAAACTCAGGCAATACTGAAACATGCCCAGTAGAAATCTTCCAGAAGCCCTGGGAAAGGAGATCTCCAAATCCCACAGGCTTTCAGCTGTTAACAAAAAGTCCATGGCTGTGAGTTCTCTCCACCTGCCCCATTAGTTATTTCCCTCACTGATGTTCCAGCACCTTCAGAGCACCCTCCTGCCCAGCTGCTGGGCTGTGAGGCCACACCATACCAGAGAAAGCAGAGCACAACAGGGATATGGAGCCATGAAAGATTCATCACATGTCCCTCTTCTCTCCCTGTCCAGCAGATAAAAACCCCTCCTGATCTCAGCTAATGCCATTGCTTATATATCATCCTTACCTATCATGTACTATTGGGGGGGGGGGGANTTTGGGGGGGGGGGGGGAACCCACACAAAATCAACACAGATGTCAAACCCATTTTCCTCCTCTGTGGATAGGAGAGATATTTGCACAAGGGCAGCAAACCCTCTCGTACACATGCACAGAATGCACAACAGCTCTGGCAGTAAATGACAGCCAGGTCTCAGGTGACAGTTCATGCACATGGCTAAAAATAAAATAAAATGCTGGTATAAAACCCATATACCAATGCCTCACCACCTGAAGTGGGATGGAGATAGGTATTTTTAGCAAAGAGCACAATCCCACTTTCCATAATCCAGACTATGCCCTCCAGTTCTCCAATAGCAACTTGGGAAGCCAGGTTTCCCCAGGTGCCAGGCAGGGACATGCTTCTCCCTCCCCTGTGCTTTCAGGCTTTTTTTTTTTTACACACTACCATCTGGCAAGCTGAGCACACACCAAAACTGCCCTTATGAAATAAAGGAAGCAGAAACCCAAAGTCAAGCCATGCATTTCCAGCCCAAGGGAGAGCAGAACAGCCTTTGCAGCTCCTTTCCAAGCTCATTACTGAGCACCCATCCCCTTGCTGGGAGCCCAGCCCTCACACCTCTGCCCTACAGCAGCTGAGAGGAGAAATCCCCAGTTCAGCAGCTCACCCAGTGATGATGCTTCTGGGGGCCACTAACACAACCTGAGCTACTCCTGACTCTGGGTCATGCTCCCTTTCCTTGCCTGGCCAGCTGCCCCCTGCCCTGCTCTACGCTCAGAAGCCGCCACAGAAAATTACCATTTTTTTTTGATTTAGCAACTAGTTGCTCGCCTTCTTTTTCCTTATTTAAATGTAAGACACCTGCCAAAACCTGAAAGTGCCCAGCTCCTTTCTGCTCCCTGCACAGCCCGTGCCACCTTGCTCTACACCATTTACAACCATTTTGTAAAAATAACCCATCTTGCCACTTCTCCAGCTTGTGCTGTTCAGTCTTCATTAAATCCACCTCTCCTTGGAAAACCCATTTGCTCTAGCAGGAGCACCACGCATTTATTACTGGCACAGACAGCAGCCCATAATGTTGACAAATGCTATAATGATTGGTAAAACACTTACTGGTAGAGCAGGCTTTGGGCTTAATTTCCAGCACGCTGACGGCACACGGGGATAAATATTATATTTATTTGCACTTGAGCAGCAGCAGCACAAACAAGTGGCCTATGTGTGCCCAGGTAATGTCAGCTGCAGCTCAAGGATACTCCAGATTACACACCACCTTCCAATTTCTTACAGCTTTTGTCTGGGCCAAGCTTCCTAGAAGATGGTGGAAATTCACAGCATCACTATCCCATGCACTGTGTGCAGCAAACCCCAGGAGCACAGATGATGTGGAATTCAAGCAAGGTCACAACACATTTTTTTATTCTATGAACATGATTCACTGCTCAGGGAGGTGTGCTGCTTTTGAGGAGGGAAGTTCCTTATTTTAAGGGAAGAATTTCTGGCAAATGGCAAGAGAGAGATGTGCTCACTCTGATACATGAGGGGAAAGGGTTCAGCTCCACAGCACCCAGCTGAAATCAGGAACTGGAGCCCAGGCGTCCAGCCATGCAGGTGAACACCCTCAGCAGAGGTCACCAACCACTCTGGAATGAGCTGCTATCATGCCCTTTCCCCTCTTGGTCCAAACATTTTAGGCTTGGCATAATCCTGACATGAAACAGGGGCTTTTCTGAGGTCTGAAGAAGACTCCTCTAGATTAAACAACAAGTCATCATTTCTTACTTTGCTGTTGCCTGACATTCAAACTCATCCTTCTGGGTTTATCAAGGCCACAGCCCACATGTGCCTGGTCAAATTATCCCTTCTCAGAGGCAAATACACCCTCCCTCCAGTGGGGCATGGGAAGGGAAGGAGAGCTGTGCCCTGGGTGATCCATCCCTGCAGCCAACTTAGCTACTACTCCTACCTGGGGAAGGAAGAGTAGCTACTCCTCCTTCTTCCCCTTCAGCAGGTAATGGGAAAAAACCACCTGGATTCCTTTTATGGATGCCCACATAGGTAGTTACACAAAAAGCTATTTCAGATGAAGGTCCACAGCTGGGTAAAGCCATAACACTGCTGTACAATAAAGAAAAACAGATTTCCTCTCACAACAGAGAGCTATCTTTGCAGGGGTAATTCATAACAGGTCTGCATTTCAAGAGCAAGCAGCAAACAAATCATTCTGCCATTTTTCCCACAACTTTTTAGTAGTATGATAAATAAGTTCAAAGTATTTTCTAGGCTTTGTTAAGCTGTTTTCCACTGTCTCCAAGCATGCACCCCAGGAAGCTAGAATGCACATATAGTTAGCACTTGTGAATGTTTGCTTTCATATTTACAGCAAATTCAGATTGAACAGCATCTATCACAAGGCATGGCAAGACTGAGAACACAAGCCCTGGGAATTTGGCTCCAGTCTTGCACATCTGTGTCAAAAAGAACCACGCTGCTGTTATGGATGATGAGAAGAAGAGGGTGCACAGGGGAAAGCAGGCAGAGGCTCCTTCATCTCCTCTCCACTTTTTCCTAGGTCAGTCTTGGATTTCAGAGCAGCAGAAAATAACAGCAGTAACCAAACACTATGAAAAGCCAGAGCCCAGAGAAGCAGAGCTATGTTTCCCTGAAACGAGTGGATATTAGTTTTCTGACAGTTTAAATATTGTATTCTGCTTACTAACTGTCAGTAAATTTACAAATAGTTGGCAGCTTGGCTTATGACCAGGACCCAAAGGAATGTCGACTGTAGCAATTTAATGGCCTGTTCCTATCAGCAACAGCAGTAACGTTTAAAATACTTCTCATTGCTAGTGAATTTATCTTAAAAAAACCCCCGACAGCAGAAGAGATGTTAGTTTTACATTTTTCACCCTGCTGAGGCCTCATATTAGATCATTATTCATTCCACACACCCCCAGCCACTTCTCCAAAGCTTTGAATTTCGCTTCGTTCCAACTGCTAGGATTGCAAACTCAGTGGTGAAAATAGACATCTTCTGGCTTTTGAACAAGAAAATCCCTCTCTCCCTAACAAAGGCTTTATCCAGTATTTAAGTGGTGATGACTCAGCGATGCTGCTACACCAGGAACACTAAGATTACATATTCTTCTAAAAGTTTCCCAATTTCTTGGTGCCAGAACAGAAAACACACAGGCAGATAAAAGCTGTAAGAGAGACTGTTTTGAACACTCATAGGGCTTGTGAAACTCCAGACTCTGCTTTACCAGCCCTGTATCATGGGGTATGTTTCTCCCGGAAAAAAAATACTGCAGCTTCTACCCAAGAGGTGATGGCTTTGTGCCCTGTGTGTTCATCCCCCTTTCCCATCCCCTCCCATGTCACAGCACAAGGACAAGCCCAAGCTCACGGAGCTGTGCCCAAGCCTCTCTGCTGCCCTCAGCCAGGTACACTGGCACAGGGATGCTCAGGACCATGGTTTTCCACCAGCAGCCATGCAGGCAAGAGGTGAGCTCAGGCTCTCTCTCTGGATGAGCTCCATCCTGAATATTTTCACCAATAACACTGATGAAGTGGATCATTTTTAAATGACACTTCCATCCTGCCCAAGCCAGCACCAAAGAGCTCTTGCCAGCACTTTCTTTGCTCCAGCACCATGATGCATCTCCAAGCACCAGCTGCACCTACACAAGGAGAGCATCCCAGTGAAACCATACACTCCAGCTATATGGAGGAGACCTAATGAAGTATTTCCTTTACTGTAGTTTCCTTCATCTCAACCTGCTTTCCATTAATTTCTGAAACTTGGCCTCAAAGACCACACTAGACAGGCTAAGATACTCATTTCACTGCAGAGACATAAATCTATGGAAAGGGCTACAGTTAAACTAATCAAGAGATTGCACAGGGTGAACTCTGTGTGGGAAATGATCAAAAAGGAAATGGTATCAAAATAAATTCAGGATGCCCGTCTAGGAATGTGAACTGTTGCCTTCCATGCGATTATACAGCAGACAAATCATAGCTCTGGCTTAAAATGTAAACATCTCTATGAGCAATATGGGAGGAAAAGCAGGGGATCCAAACTAAAAGGCTCTCACGCCATTAAATGTAATCACCAAGCAACTATTAGGCAGTCTGAAAAGAAGATGAAAGGATAATGGAGGGAGATATGGGCTGGCAATTACAGTGGAAGTGAAGTGAAATAGTCCATATTTATTTTTGTTTTTATTAAACTTCCACATATTAATAGAGAGATTGGGCTGTGGGGGAGAAAGGGAGAATAAATAATAACAAAAGGGCTCATTTAGTCTTGGGTTCCCCAAAGAGCCCTTCCCCACAGCCTCAGTGACAAGGATCATGTCATGGCCACCCCAGCTCCAGACCATGGGATGGCACCTCAGAGCATGGAATCATGTAACTGAGTGGGTGGCTTTTGCTAACACCAATAGGGACCATCCTGGAGGCCAACACCTGAAACCCCTCTTCCATCAGACCACCCTGTTTTCCCCACAACTGAAGAGTTCCTCAGGATTTTATATAACTGCTTCCCAGCTTCAAACACAAATGTGATGTCAACAGTCCACTGACTTGAAGAAAAATATGCAAGATAACCTCTTAATTTTGCTGCCTCCAAGAAACCCAAATGTGCCAGCTGACACCATTCTGGCTGTAAAGCACAGCACAGCTCATTTTCAAAATGTTATCAAAGAGAACCTGCCCAGGGAGCAAGATGACCATGTGAGAAATGGGCATTTCAGAACATCTACCCTTCCTTACAAAAATAATCTATATTATGTTTCAAAAAAATGCCCTGCTTTGAAACATTTGGCAAAGGACCCAGATGAGATGTTTCCAGGAGCACTTCCTCAAGACCATGTTGAGGACTGCTTGGACTGATGCCTCAGAACCCTTGTGTAATTACTGTCAGCACCTCTGGACCAGTTGCCAGTGGCTCAACAGAGGTTTCAGTCCATCCCTGCCATGCTAGAAATCCCAGTATGAAAGGGAATTAGTACCAGGATAAAGATATATATCAAAAGAAAGATGGAGCTCTGCAGGATAAGGCTGGTCATCATTTCTATGTGCTCGTTACTGCCTAGGATGACAAAAACAAATCCACAACTGCCCTCACAAACTGGTAATTCCATTCTATACTTCCCCTTTCAAGCAGCTATACAGAGAGGCCATCAAATAAACAACAGAAAACACTGGTGCTGTTTGTAACTCTTTTCTGACATTTGCTGTTCTGAGCTGAATAGCAAGAGATGACTATGGAAAAAACACAAAGTAATATTAAGGTAAGGAAATGTATACTAGATAAGATGCTAGAAAGAGAGGGATGATGGTTACACCACCAGTATGGAATATGCTTCGATGGAGCATTGTCAGCCCAGGACTCAGGAATGACACACATCTTTTCTGCATTAGTATTAGAATTATATTAGTATTATAGTCCATCAGCTATATTACCCTGTACAGGATACTGCCTTCCCACCAAAATCTCTGTGGCTTGTCCAGGGCACGACAAGCAAACAATGAAGATAATGAAGACACCTGAAGATGATGTTTGAAAGACATAGTTAAAAACTTGGGGGAAGAGTAAAATTGGATTTTTATCACTCTGAACTCTGCTACAGACCTGTTGTTAATGGCACAGAAATGGATTTTCTTTGGATGCATCATATTCTTAGAGCATGCTAAAGCTTTAAGCAGAAATAAAATGACCTGGTAGTGTAATAAGCACATTGTTTCATAAAGCAATGGTATCAGAGTAATCCAGCAGCTGAGCCACTTTGTGTCACAGTGACCCAGCACCCACCATGTACCCACAGACAGACACATAATTTGTACATCTGCAAACTCAGACTCTGAGATTTCTTCTCTCTCTACTCTCCCAGTATCAGTCTACACAATTAATGCTCAGTTCTCCTCCTTAGAGGATCTGAATAGTACCTAAAAATCATATTTTAATTTTCCTGATGGCGAACATATCATGGCAGTTGAAAAAAGCTATTTTATTTTGACAGGTTAAAGAGAAAATGAACAAAAAAAAGATAGAAATATCAGAGAGAAAAAAGGTAGATCCCCAGTGAAGCACTCCAAAAACTGAACGTAATTATCCTGTTAACTTGTCAGTTCTTAGAATGCACAACAGCATATATGGTAATGAACACATTTACTTTAAAACCAGCCAGAAGTAGGTTTAAGTAATAAGCCCTAACTCAGGATTCACAGACCATTTGCAAGCAAAAGGACCAGAGCTTAGTTTTTGTATACCACCACCTTCAGATTCCACCCAAAGCCACAATTTCAGAAGAAATCTCAGAAGTAAAGGAACTTGCTACTGTTTCAGCCAGGCAGGAAACAGAGTAGGAGCTCAACTGCTAAATAAATGATTCCTTGCAACAATTAGAAATGAAATTAAGTCCTTCTGGAATCCCACTGCAGCCCTGGCAAGACTCCCCAGGCTCCGCTGCCAGCTCAACTACACACAGCAAGCCAGATTTACCAGAATAAAACCTGATCCCATACTGAATTAGGAGTAAACTCCAAATATCCAAGAGCTTTTTTCAGCCTTCAGATGAACGTTGCAGTCATCTGCATTTTGCAGCCATCAGTTTTGGCATGACTAATTCCATTTTCTTTTAATGACTTACTGGGGAGGCTTTTTCTTGGAGCAGCAGCAGTCAGTGGAAATAAAGAATGACCTCCTTTCACAAGATCAGAGACGTATTTGCACATAAACAGCTGAGGAAAACTGGACTCAACAGTCTGCAGATGCCCATGATATAATAAGAACAAGTAAAAAGCTTATGACACTGTAACTCTGCACCAGCAAAAACATCAATCCTGCTGGAAGCACTGGAGTCAGATGGCCTTTGAAATCACTCACAGGTTCTAAATTTCCTGGCAATGGACTGCAGGGCTGTATTAAAAACACAAAAACCTTCAGCCAAACAAATACTGAGGCAATAAATAGTGGTAGTAAAGCAGGGACAGGTAGAACTTTGAACCCAATGGTCAAGAAAAATTGGTATCTTGAAGACAGGGCAGTGTACTGGTCCTGATCGAGAAGATGAGCAGGATGGGTACAAAGGGGACAAGCAGGGACAGACAGACACCAGCCCTGCCAGCAGCCCCTGCACAAGCAAACCCCTCGCTGAAGACCCCATCTCTGAGCCTCTACATTTAGTGGAGAAGATCAAGACATACTGGGTCCCATCAGCACTGAGCTGGAGGGAGAAAGGGAAAAAATAAATAAATAAATATCAAGTCATTGATGAAAAACAAAACAAACATTTGGAGTAAATCTCCTAGTAAACATCCAACTCTGGGTATTTATTTTTTTTTTAAACTGTTTCTGTGTCTAAGCACCTCATCTCTAAAAACCATGATTAAGTTCTCCCTCCCTCATCCAACTATTTGTGCCCTTTCAACACTTTTAATAGCAAAGTGATACAGACTGACCATGAAGCCACAATATATAAAGTATCACTCCACAAGCCTTTAGTATTCATGGGCAGGCACTCCCCACATGAACTATAGATACACCATCATTTAGCCAGCAATTACTTTCAGAACAGGCTGCAGCACAAATAAATCTGTGATTATCTAAATGCTAATACAAAGAAAAGATAACCACTAGTATGAATCCAATGACTAACACAGGAGCACAATTAGAAAAATATTTTCTCAAGCATATTCTGAGTAATCCTACAAAACGTGTGCAGTATCCCAATGCTGAAGGAGTAATGGGGCCACAGGTTTATAACACTTCCCAACCTTACTCAGCTGGAAAATAGGGGATTAATTTTATGATCAGAACTGGATGGAATTCAAAACGAGGGATTATTAAAACCTGAAAGCCTCTAAGTTTTTCTCCTCTTAAGGTAAGTGAAGAAGTATGGACTTTCTTTTCCTGAATGCATTTAACAAAAAAAATAATCCATTTACTCTTTTTTTAAAACATATCATATTCCTCACCACTGACATTTTTCCTTAGGAAAAGAGGATAAAATATAAGGTCCATTATTTAAGTCTGGGGGGTTTTTTGCCACAAGTCGAGGGGGGCATTTCTTACTGTGAAATCTTCTCTGCAGAGAGATCACAGTCTCTGAGCATCTGATCTTCACCCCTCTCACCAGCCTAGCCCAAGTTAGCTTTGGTGAACACACACAGAGGCAGCCACCCAAAGTGCTCATTAAATCACCCCGTTAATTCACAAGGTGACACCGAGCTGGGCCCAGAACAATGACTCAATATGGCACCGTGGTCACTCACAGAAACTAAAGACATTTTACACATCTAGGTCTAATCTTCTATCAGCATTTATAGGTAATAGATTCATATGGATTTATAGCCTCGAGGGATCCCAAGATGATCTATTCCCACCTCCCTGTGTAACAAAGGCCACGTCCTATCAATCAATTCCTCCCTGGCTTCTGCTTTAACTAGAGCATTTCCCTATACATCACTCCTTGATTTAACACCTTCCACGACAGGGAACCCACTGGGTAGCACTTGATAAATTGCTTCAGTGGTTAATTATCCACCCTGTTAAAACAAAGTGTATTCTATTTCCTGACAATGTATTACTTGAGAAATTACAACAGAGCTTTAATAAAATGTCCTTTTTTAATCTGTAGCTATTGAAGAATGGACTAATAAGAACATAATCTCCCACTTTTCTATAATTTTTAAAAAAGACATAAAAGAAGGTACTACTGTATAGAAAAGATGAGGAGGAGATGTTAAAAAGACTTGCCAGCAGAAGACATAGCAATACATCCCAGATCACTTGCCCACCTGTACCAGTTGGCTGTGAAAGAAGACTATTTTAATATACTGTATGAAAGCCACCTTAGCTCAGCAAATAGTTAAGAAAAAAAAAAATCTAAATCCATGGACAATGAACCCTGGACATGAGAATTAAGACCCCTGCAATGCTCCTGACTTTCATAAAACAGTCTCCAGTTGGGATAACACGAGCAACAAACACGCTCCTCCTCATAAAGAACACGTCCTTCCTGCCAGGGCAACAAGACCACCCTGGATGAAGATCTTGATCTGCTCAGAGAACTTTCACATCCATCCTCACATCTAAGCAAACCCCCAGAGAAGTGGGTTATCTGTGCTTTCTCCCCCACGTACTCGCTCAGGCTGTTTGACATGAGCAGGGCTGTGGCACACCAGAGAGCAGTTAAAGCTCTCTGATAACAGCAGGGTAATTGCCTCCAGGTCCCTTGGCTGAAAAACTCATTTGCTAGGAGATACACATTCACAAAAACCATCTATTGCAACCGTGCATGTGGGAAAGCTGCACTCAAAGAAGATCATATTATATGCAAAAAACCCCTTCTCTGCAGAAGGCCTTATCCAAAAGCTACTCAGACCACTGGAAGAGCTCTGCCTTAACAACAGACGAGTTGGGCTGCCAACACCCATCCTGCCTGGGTGAAGTGTGGATTAATTTTGCCAAGCTTATGGTCTAATGATTCATATTAAACCAAGTTGAACTAATGAGACAACATTCAGCATGACAAAAGCAAGCAGAGAACGTCTCTGGTTTGACTTTTCTTAGAAAGCGTCGCAGTGAGCAAAGAGTTACAAGTTCATTTTTCTGCACATGTCAAATATTTGAAGACATAAACCAAGCCACACATGTATAAGCTTCTTCTGATGCATATAAAAAACATATCACACTTAACTTTGGCAAATAAAAATGATTGGGCCTGAGCCAGCATTTTTAAGACGTTCAGGATCAAACTCTTTAGTGCATTGCTGAGATCATTTATAATAATTTTAAAGAGGAGGAGAGAAAAAAAAAAGAAGCCTTTACTATTTTAAACAATTCTCTACCAATTGCCCTGCAACATGCAACAGCCCTGCTACAACCATGCCTTCTCAATAACAGGAATATAAGCACCAATCTAAGCTTATTTTTAAACAGGGTGACGTCTTAGACATCACCTCTGTCACCAGTCTGAGTCAAATTCCTCAGGAGACTGAAATAAGCCCCCACAAGGTGAGATGTCCAACCTCCAGAGGTGACCACACACCTCCTTGCAGCACTTCCATGCTGGTTTGCACCTGCAGTTCACCCACACTCCCTGTCATGGACTGCAAGACGAGAGTCCTGGCCAAGAAGCATCGACATCTGAGATGTGCAGCACCACCACAGTCCTCCTGGGACCACAGGGTTCACAGCAAGCAACGTACCAGCCTGGGACTTGGAGGCCATGCCAGAAACAAAGCCTTTCATGACTCCCAAGGCACAGTTTGGGAGCTAACAGCATGGATTTGGGCCATATGGTTTGAAGGCCCTCAGCTGGTTAGAGATGACCGGGAAACCTGGGCTAGCCCAAACCAAAACCCCCCAGTCACACTTACTGTAAATTAGAGTAGAGTCATAAGCAGTGAAGACACTTCAGCAGCTCATTAGGGTGAGCTCATGGACAGGATTAACAAATAAATAAAAGGTAAGTGGGGGGGAGTATAAGCATTTACACAATATTTGGGCAAAGACAGGTTATATCCCCCAAAACAGACACACAAATTTCTCCCTTGTCACTCTGGACATCAGGTGAAAGCAGAGAATTCTACTGAGAGCCACCTTTCCAACCCAGCTGCATCAAATGGACAATAATCTCTCTTTGGCAGGAAAGAAAATAAAATCTCTTTTATTTATTTATTTTTAGGAATGACTTACACAGGTAGCTCGGAGCTTCCCCACAGTTTTAAAGACATGAGTACCCTGTTAGCTATTAAAAGTCCCTCTGAGAAGCAAGTTGACCTCTCTAAAAACCCTGGTCTTCAAAACTTGGTATTATTTTTAAACCCTAACAAAGAATCTAGGCATGATGAATGTTCTCTCAACCCAGAACCCCTGATTATTATCAAAGGAATTGCTTAATATAAAGTCATTGCAATTGTAAAATGCCAAGTGTGCAATTAATATGCTGATAGCAAAAAAAGAGTAATAGAGCTGGTGAACATCCCAAACCTTCTGCCAACTTACTCATGGCATGACTATGAAAAAATAAAATTAAAAAAAAAGCAACAAACTTTGCTACACAGCTTTAAGCTGTCAGATTTTACCCTAAATAGCTTTTAAACCAAATCAAACAAAACACATGGCCAGCTACACTCGACTCCAGGCTTACTGGCAGCCAATTAATATTTTATTAATTCCAGCAAGAACCAACTCCCTGCTGACTGCTGTTAGGGTACAGAGTGTAAAACATTCTGCCCTGCTCTAAAGCAGGCATCCCCCCCCCGAAACATGCAGCAGGTGAGGAGGGGGATGCAGGGGAGCCCAGGATTTCCATCAGTGCTGCTCTGGGAGCACCGAGCATCCATCAGAAAGGTCGAGCCCATCGATTGTGTGCTCAGGGGCGTGGAGAAGGGCAGAGACCCCGAGCTCGCTCTCCTGCCTGTCGGAAATTAGTTTGCAGAAAGCAAGCAGGGTAAAAGGTTAATGAAATACGAGCTGAGGAAATAAAACAAGGACACAGATGACTGTGCCACGAGGCCCCAGGGCTGGCTGGAGCCCTTTCCCCAGATAAAGGGCTGCAGGGATGTTACTGGAGTTAGGAAAGCAGAGACATATGGCCCCCCATAGCAGGCACGAACGTGCCCTCGCAGGCATCACCACCTCATTCCCACACGGTCCCGCTGTGCTCCCTTCTGCCCTCCATCCTGGAAGAAGCTGGAGGCTTTGCAAGGAAGGAAACTGATATGGAAATGAGGCAACAACAGCTTATGTGACATAAGGTCACACAGCGAGTACCAATTTGGGTTTTCCTTGAAAGAAGCTGTGAACTCGCTGGTGTGAGAGCAGAGCGGTCAGAGAGGGGCAAGCCCAAGCATTGCAGAACCCCCCAGCCAGGCTGCACTTGACCATGAACATGAAACTCAGTCCTGGAAACCTTAATCCAATGGCTCAGCTTCAAAACAGGCTTCTCATGGTGATATATAAAAATCAAACTTACACTGATGGGATACTCCAAGTTAGCATTTTCATTTGGTACTCCATGTTTGGGCACCTTTACTGTCAGATCCATTACTGTGCTTTTATTTTGTGGCAGGCAATGCACCATCCAGGCTTAAAATCAAAATTTATTTGAGGCTTTGCAAGTGGTGTGGGGTTGGTTTGGGTTTTGTTTGTTTGTTTTCCTTAAAACAACAACCAATTTTTCTTGTGCACAAACTTTCCTGTGCTGCATTTATGCCATCACCATAGGTTTCTGTAAAGGAACAGTATTTGCAAAAAAAGGATTGACACCCTCTGGATTTCAGATATAATGATCTGAACTGTAAAGTGTTTTTCATGGTCCAGGGGTCTGAATAAACATCTAACTTGATTTCAGTGGATACAGATTCCAGACCTAAAACCAACTCTTTCTACTGTTACTTAATCAGGGTATCCTAAAATACTTAAATACAAACAAACAACAAAACCACAAAAAAACAAGCAGTGGGGGATTTCTCTGTTTCATTAATTTACTGACAAAGTGCTAGAAACACATAAACGCTGAGAGACCTTCCCTCTCTATTGTAAAAGCCATTTAAGGACATAAATTCAATAATATATATGCACTTTATAAGATGCTGTTGGACCAGTCACACATGTTGGGTAGAAAAATGATCTGATATTTGGAATCACTTTTACCACTGGCACACTAAGGCGACAGACTGAGGCAAATATGAATGCAATGCAAGACTAAGCCAAACAAAAAGCCTCACACAATTCACAGCAAACACCCTGCCAGCTCTTCACCAGGTGAATGAAATCAGCAGCCTGACAATCAGCAAAAGGAACAAATCCCCATGAAAAACAAGCAGAAAGGAATTTTTAAGGGCATGAATACAAATACTTGGCTTTTTGTTACCAATGCAATATGTTTAGCCATTTCTCTATGGCATATGAAACAACTCAGGATGAACACAAATCACTGAAAGTCTTGGCAGATTAGTAAACGACAGATCAAATTAGACCTTCTCCTAGACGATGCAGGGGCTGTACAAATTTATCAAAATCTCACAGATTCTTTGCTCTCTTGACATGAATAGGTTAGAACAGCCCAGAGACAAAAGGTAGTGAGATCAGAAGACTCAAAATGCACAGTTTCGGATGGCCATTTACTGTCAGGCTTTGCATTATTGTTAAACTCATTCCAAGTGAAATAATGTTGGAGATGGCAAGCAACAAGAGAAAACAACTTTGTCTTTTCTTCTCTCAAAGGCTCTCCCTGGAAGACACGCAGTGATACCTAACAGGACACAGGCAGCCCATGTCCCAGGCCTGGAAACCTCCACTGTGGTGTGCAAGAGACATAACAGGGAGGTTCCAGATCCTACATAGGGAAGGTAAAGCCTCTGGGCTTCTCTCTTCAAAGGGAGAAAGAAAGGGAGGAGAGGATCCACATTACAAAGGACATTACCAAGATGGATGAACCAGGCAACCCAAAGTTTCCCCTGAACTGTGCTGGCTCTCCCATCACCAGCCAAGCACAGAGGGAAGCTAAGAAGAGCCACATCAACACTGCATCAGCGGAACATCCAAGCACCCTGACCATAGCCTGGTGATCCTTGCAGTGAAACCAGTCTGTGCCCAGCTCAGGTGCTTTTGCCACCCATAAACCATCACAAAGATGCTGGTAGCAAAGGAGATAAGGCACAGGCAGCAACCAGCAGCAGTCAGGATTTCTAGGATGGGTTAATGCCTTTCCAACTCAGTAGCACACCTGGCAGTAAGGTTTGGACATGAAAATGCATCAGCCCCTTCTATCTGATAGAAAAAACCCAAACTTTCTTGCCACATTACCACCTCTGAGGTGAGGGGCAGGCAGGGCAGCTCAGCATCCACCACCCACCCCTGTCTCCAGCACCCTCACCCCACACTGCTGCAGCTCAAGCGCCTACAGCAAAGTTTCCAGCATCTACAACTGCTTCAGAAGGATTTCCAGCTCTTGCTCACCTCATGGCCCTCACTAGACATGTCCTCTCCCCAGGGCTGGGCACTTTCACTCACCTTGCCTCAGGTCCCACAGCACTGTGGAGGACATTGCTCCAACAAGCTCTTCTTGCAAACATTTCCTACACGTTCAGGAGCACTCTCCTGCAGCTTCAGTCAGAGCTGTAAACTCTGACCTTTCCCTTTCCAGCCACCTGGGAATCATTTGCGTTGCCCAACAAGACTGGGGGTGGGGGGACTTCAGCATTTATCACCAGCCCTTCAAAGCAAAGAACAAAATCTACCCGACCTCTCCCACCACAGCCCCTTGATGATCTTCAGCACATGCAGGTGGAGGCAATAAAGGAGAACAAGTTACAGCTGAGTTCAATGAGGTATTTAAGCCTATGGTTCACCCTCAGAACCACAGGTGCTCCCAATTTCACAAGCCATACCCAGCACCCATGGACAGGCTGGTACATACCTCTGCTCCTCACCAAACTACAAGAGGCTTTGAATTTTGGAAATCAATGAATGCCCATCCATAGTGATCCTTACTGGGACCATCTGTGCCATGGTGAGAACCCTCAAATGTGGACTTCCTCTATTTACATCACATTGTATCACAAGTTAATGAGTCAATCACATAAAGCACTTTTTAAAAATCACAGTACAATTAGTTCCAAAAACCACGGAAGTATACAACAACTTGAATTCTCATTAAGAAGATGCAAATAACTAGATTCTTGTTTATAATTGCAACAGATACCAGAGCACACACTGTTTACAAAAACAATTGTTAGGTTTCTGTATGGCAGGATCATCTTGTGCTTTTTATTTAAGGAACACAATAGTAAAGAGCACAGAACTATTACAGCAGGGAAAGCAACTGCTTAGAGGGTTACTTTGCCTTTTCAAAGGGAAATCAGGAGCACAATAATGTTTTATTGTTATTCTTTCAAAATACACAAATGAACAATATATTGCTTAAAAACAATTTCTTGTAAACAAGTTTAGTAGTAAAAGCAAACAGTACCTTAAGAAATAAAAGGAATTTATATCCTGCAAGATCAAGTTATTATTCTGGCTTGTTGATACGAAATAGAATAGACTATTTATTAGAGCTTAAATCATTTAGGAACTATAAGCACAACAATCTATAAGTAAAGATCACAGCAAGGAAACTGAACTGTAACATAAATATTTAGGATTTCAGTGCAGCAAAACACACACAACTTCTCAGCTACCCAGGGGGGTTCTAGCACTGCTCTTCCCAGCAGCCTCCTCACAACAACCAGGGTAAGAATTTTACTACTTTCAGAGAAGTAAGAAATTGAAGATTTGGGGGTTTTTTTAAGATTAAAAAAAAAAATATCCAACAGCTTTTCTTGGTTAGACTTGCAGCTTATAAACTTTATGTCCAAATATAAGGTGGAGCCTGGCATGGAGCACACAGACATGCTGCAAGCCAGGCTGACTGCTGGGCAACCCTGCCCTGAGAGCCAACGGAGCAGGGACTTAATTAAAAATAACTAAATGAAGCTGAGAGCTCTCAAGATGGCTCCCAAGGATGGGCTCAGGAGAAGGAGAGAACAAAGAGCAGCAAGAGCAGCAGCTGCTTGGGGGGTGCACCTTGAGAAACTCCCTTCAGACTCATGCACTCTTACCCAAAACTCTTCTTTGTGCCTCAAGGAGAAGAAAAAACCTGCCCAGGGATTAAGTTATGCCGTGCAAGCCTGTGCTCGGCACTCCTTACCTGCCTCCTTCCTCTCACTCACTCCGTTTTGGGATCCCCTGACAGACAGACCGACAGACACACACACAAACTGCTGGCAGAGGGTGTGACCGCAGGAGCTCCTCTGCTTCATACCTGGGCGTGGGACACTGAGCATGCTCCCAGCTCCTCACCGGCCAGGTTTCAGGGGAAAAAAAAAACAAGCTTCCCTTAAAGTAGATTAGAGATGGCCCAGCTGTGGAGGAGCTTTATCCTGGATCCATTTCAAAGCATTTCAACTGCAAAGGGGATAAAGCAGCTAGCAAAGAAGCCACGACTATGCGTAGCTTCAGCAACTGGCTCTAAATCAACCCATACAACCAAAAAGTCCTTTGCAGCAAAGCACATGAGATCTGGGTGCTATTTCAGGTGCTGGCAAAACACACCTGCACATTTGCTTGTGCCTCAGTTTCTCAGCTCTAAGGAGCAGCTGTGCAGGGCTGGGTTATTCCTGCTTTTGCTTGCCTCCCCTGTAGCACATTTGGAGAACGTACAACCTTTTACAAGGCATTTTTACAATACCTAAGACAACAGGGCCTTGACCTCTATTACAACTGCTAAATAGCAACACGTTGCTTGCATCACCATAAACCCAGAACTTAGGCAAATAAGGAACAGCTCCCAGGTGACTCAAAAACAAAAGGTCTCCTCCAGTATGCAAACAGTGCTGGCAATATAAGCAAAGCTGCTGGAGCTGAGATGTGAAATTCTATAGATCAGAAAGGGAAACGGGCAGGGGATGAAAACAGCAAGCTGCTTTCCCACAGCTGGAAGTGCACATTCAGTTCAGGGACTGCTTCCCTGGAGTTGAAGGTTGCCAGAAATCTTGCACCAGAATCCAATTCCATTTCCATATAGTTTCCTTCTGTCACCTGTACTCCAGCACAAAACCCCACATTTGGCCAAGCAGCTGCTGCTCTCCCAGTCAGAGGGTTCATTCTGCCCATGTCACAGCAGGATCCCCATGACACGTCCATGTCGCATCTCAGGTGAAAATCCTAAGCCAGCCAACTTCTTATAAATGTATGATTTATGCAATAAACCCTTGCCAATCTGGCCAGACAGCTGGGACGGGGACCAAGGCTCTGTCAGGTGCCCATGTGGTGGCTGGCATCCCCACCAGCTAGCTGGATTAGAGCTGGCACACAGACTGCATGTCCACATACAGAAATATTCACTTGTAGTGCATCTGCCTTGTATACGATGCCATTTCCCAATCTAAAAATATGTCCTTTTAATCCAGCTAGGACTTGGGAAGATGTAGAAGCAGCCCAGTCACACAGCAACTGAAGACCAGTGTTACCAGTATCCCAACCTTGAAGCCCCTAGCAGAAGCCATCAGCATGAGCACAGGTAACAAGTGATCCTGTCCTCTCCTTACTTCAGGTCTCCTCTGGTGCTCACAAGAGCTGCAATGTCAGGCTAGTTCCTTTTACTTTGAAATTTAGCACAGGTTAAACTGCCCAAAGAACAAATAGGGCAAGAGCAAGTTGGCCTGGATATTGATGGAGCTGAGCAAGAAAGCTGGGAGGGGACTTTTTACAGGGGCTTGTAGTGATAGGATGAGGGAGAATGGCTTTAAACTGGAGAAGGGGAGACTCAGATTAGCTTTAAGGAAGAAGTTCTTCACTATGAGGGTGGTGAGCCACTGGAATAGGTTGTCCAGGGAAGTTATAGATGCTCCATCCCTGGAAGTATTCAAGGCCAGGATGGATGGGGCCTTGAGCAGCCGGGTCTAGCGGGACGTGTTTCTGCCCATGGCAGGGGGGTTGGAACTAGATGATCTTGAAGGTCCCTTCCCACCCAAACACCATTCTATGATATGGTGATATGGTTGAGGCCCTTTCTTTATAAGCTCTTGTTTTCCACAGCTTGTAACTACCTTGAAAGGAACCCAAAGCCATGGCACAACTCAGAGCCATCCAAGCTGAGATGACAGCAAGGCCACCCAAAGCTGGGGACATGTCACCTGAGCCAGGAAGGTGAGGAACAGCAGAGGTGCACAGAGCATCTCTAGGCACCCGCATTTACAGCGCTGGCATCAACAGCTTGGCAAAGAGCAAAATCCACATTTCCCCAAAGAAGCTACTTGCAGTTCTCCAGCATTTTGCCTTTTAAAAGTCAATCACTGCAGCAAATAAAGTTTTATCAAGTGTGACAGAAAATAAACTTCAAAACATAATGGTACGCACTTGTAGGAGCTTGAAAAAAGCTGTGCTGTTCAGCACACCAGACTGCAGCAACCTGCCCAGTCCTGAGCAAATACAGCACTGAACTTCTCCTTAATGACTGCCAAGACTGATGATTTGCACACATATCTGATGGCTTTCAAAAAAGCTCAGTTCCTGGAGCCACAGAATAAAGTAGAAATATGCACTTTTATTAAGTTAAGGGCTTTTAGATCATCATTTTTGCTCAGGTAACAAAATAAAGTGAACCTTTACATCACAAAACTGGAAAAAACCTAGAGCTAAAAGACCCTTCAACAGCTAAGATAGCTTTAAATCTTGGGAAGGAGGGGACACTAAATAAGCTTAATGATTTATTATTTTCTAGCTCCTCTCATAGCTTACATTAACATTTAAGTTATGGGGTTTTTTTCTACCCCGGAAATTTATGCTGAGTAATTCTAAGCAGTGAATAAATTCAAGGAAATTATGAGCTCGCTACCATTATTTCAATAATGTGCAACAAGGTGACATGCACAGAATAAATTCCCCATTATTCCTTCAGTTCTTCTGTCACTACAGGCTGCTTTTTTTTTTTTAATACCTAAAAAAAAAAGTTAAACACAGTCTGGGGAGTTCTAATTGCACAGACAAAAGGGGCCATGTTCCACTGTAAAATCTCCTCCCCCAGGCCCTAATATTTCCACTGGGCTTCCAGATCAAATCCCTCAATTTTTGAGATGAGACTCCCACTGAAAGCTAACGCAGCATTGCCTGCTGGTGCCTGCCAACTCTGAGCCACCTCAGGAACTTAAATGCTTCTAAAATTAAGGAATAGTAATAAAAAAAAATGAACACCTGCAGCCCTCTACCAGATGCATTTAACTGCTACGTCCCTAGCAGGTGCTTCCAGCCCCGTTCATGCTGGGGCAGCGCAACCCCAACCTGTCAGCCCTGACCCGAGGATGCAGCCCTGGGATATGTTCCAATGGCCAGGGGCCATCCCTGTGGCACCAAGGAGGACATGGAGGGTCCCCTGTCCCCAGCCGGGGTGGCTCTGGTAATGGAGGAAAAGCAGCATGGCCATGGTGCCAGGAGTCAAAGCAAAGGCAAAGCCCAGGCCAGCTCACATCACCAGCTGGTGCTGAGCCTCTGTGTTTGTAAGAGGTTTCTATGGAAGTCAGAGAGGCCAGTCCTGGCCACAGCTCCAAGCAGAGAGCTGCCTGATGGAGCTGCCACAGCTGTGCTGGGCACAGACCACAGGCTGATGTTCATTTTCTGTTCTCCCACCCATTTCTTGGGGTGTCCCAGGGAAAGGCAGATAGTCCTTCCCACAGCTCAGACTGAACTTGCCATGCACTCTCTCTTGACCCAGGATCTCTCAGCCCCAGGAAAATGAGACCAACAGGAGCTCTTCTCTCCTTTGCATCCAGTTCACTTGGTGGCTGTGGGTAGAAAAGGACCAAAGTTCCTCCATCACAGAATGATAAAGGTTGGAAAAGACTTCTAAGATCATCAAGTCCAACCATCAGCTCAACGCTATCGTGACCACTAGACTATGTCCTGAAGTGACACGTCTACACTTTTTTTTTTAAAGCCTCCAGGGATCATCTCCTGATCTACATTCAAGCCACCTCCAACCCTGCAGGAGAGTCTCAGAGAGACAGTTTGGAAACATCATCCTCCTCCTCACGGCGACAGGACCGCCGAGCTGCCCGTTCCTGGAGTTTGCTGCTCCTCCAGCAACAGCCAGATTCTTCCCACAGCAGAAGGTGGCTCCGAGCACTCCATGTCCTCGTGTCAACTCTTCACCCTGCCTCATTAAGATGTTCCTCCCCGCTTCCCCCTCCTTGCTCTCAACCTCTGCGAGCACTAATGGGCTCCTTTGCAAATCCGGTGCACATTCAGAGGAGCTCGGCAGGCTTGAAACACTAATATGCTCATGCAGACACAGAGAAGCAAGTTTTAGTCTAAATAGAAGTGGCAGCTTCTAATTTAAGACTATATAATTTGACTGCAAGGCACAACAAAAACTACCTATTTCTCATGTAGGCAAATAGTCTGTTATAGGGCTGTTTCAATGGGTAATTTCCAATAAGGGCAACTGACTTCTGCATTACACGGTAAGGACACAAGATCCCTTTGCTCCTAACCCCTTCTGCTGGGACTCACTCCCCAGCAGCCCAGTTGTACTTTGGTTTTTATGGATGAAATCCCACCCCCTCCACTAATGCCATCAACCAGCTGCCGAGAGCAAGATTTGCATTAAATTATTTCATCCACAGTCAAACTGCCCAGGGGGGGCAGGGACAAGGGAGTGAGTGGAAGGGAAGCAGCCAGAGACCAGAATCCCATGTGATCCTAAACACATACAGGGCTTTGCTACTGCTGTTTAAAAATATTTACAGTCTTCTTGATGCATGTGTCCATTTATTCATATATGCATATATATGCACACAAACATATGGAGACAGGCTGAGAGAGCTGAGGTTGTTCAGTCTGGAGAAGAGAAGGCTCCAGGGAGGACCTTATAGTGACCTTCCAATACATGAAAGGGGCCTTCAGGAAGGTGGGGAAGGATCTGGTCTCAAGGGTTTGTAGCGACAGGATGAGGAGTAATGGTTTTAAAACAGAAAAGTGTAGATTTACGCCAGATATTAGGAAAAAGTTCTTTAATATGAGGGTGGTTGAACACTGGAACAGGTTGCCCAGAGAGGTGGTGGAGGCCCCATCCCTGGAGACATTTAAGGTCAGGCATGATGGGGTTCTGAGCAACCTGCCCTAGTTAGAGATGTCCCTGCTTACTGCAGGGGGTTTGCACTAGATGACCTTTGGAGGTCCCTTCCAACCCAAAACATTCTAGGATTCTATGATTCTATGTGTGCAGGCCTATAAAATGCAGATTTAAGCCATGCACAGTCGCTGCAGTGAATGGTTAGTGTCTCATGTGAGTCACCACAGGAGACCCAGCAAAGCTCTGACAGCCCCACACACTTGGCTGCAGCCCGTGAGCTCCTGTAAACCCCTTAGGAGCACGGCTGCTCTGCTCCCCAAGTGGAATTGAGACCTGCTTGCACCTTTTCCTTGCTGAAACACAAGAAATCAAAGCCTCCCACTTGCAGGCACTGGAGCCCTGTCTGCACCAGTCACGACGTCACTCCAGCGGGAAACACCCCAACACACAGACCCGCAGCACGACCCACACGGCTTGATCCGCTTTATTTGTCAACCTGCTGAATTGCTAGAATATGTTTAGCTGTTATTCATGGACCCCAGATCCATAATCCCACCCTCAGCAGATGTTACAGTCGCTGTGGTATCTGCAGCAGATGTTATGGCTCTGTAAAAAAAGGTAAAACAATAGAGACTTCCAAAATTGGGGCTGGGGGGAGGCGAAGCAGAGCCCAGCCCCTGTATCCACCTGCAGCACCAACACATGCAGCAAAGACCCACGTTGCAGCCTAGAGCAGCTAAAGGAAATATCACATGTTACCACAGTGGCATTAAAAAAGCTGTCAGCCTCCCACGAATCAAGCAGCAGAGACTGAAATTCAGTGTTTAAGGGATGATTAAATATAAGTAACTTGAATTATACATGCCAGTTGTTGGAACTGACACCATTTAACACATCGTCTATTCCCCGTTTCCTCTGACACTGATCATTCTCCATTAAAAGATGAGTGTTTTCTTACAGCCACTCAAGTACCAAACTAGGGATTTATAAATTGGAGGGAATTAAATGGTTTTGCATTACAAATAGAATAATTTTTAAAAAATGTACATTCGGTGGGTCACTGGAGAACACTTAAAGAGTCAAAATGGACATTTTATACCTGAAAACCTGCCAGCTCTCTATCAAGGCTGCCAACTGAGGCACAAGAAGCTTGGAGCTATTTTCCAGTGGATTCACAATCAAACATTCACTGAGCTGCTGAACAACCTGAGACAGACTCGGGACCCATTGTTAATTCTCCTGCGTGGAGCTCTGTAAGCCAAAGCTCTATTAAGCTGACACAAATAAATTGCCTGTTTCTCCATGACAAATACACAGAGCGACTTGCAAGACGTTCCCTTTCAGATTTCAAAGACAAGGAGCTGTATGATTTTCTTGGCTAGCAAGAACACTGCTTTACAAGGAGCCAGAAGAGGAAGCATGAGGGGTAGCCCAAGGCCACAAGAACTGGGAGAGCCCCTTCCCCATCCATCCAGAACACACACAGGCCCTCCTCCCAAGAGCAAATCTGTTTGACCCCCATTCTTGATGGACCAGCAGCTCCTGGCAACTGGGCAGCTCCCAGATACCTTAACCCAGAGCATCTGGGTATCTGCATTTGCCTTGGACAGAAATTGCACTGGCAATATGAGCAGCAGACACCAAGCTTGTAAGCTTCAAAGCAAACCCTCTGAGACCATTTAATCCTCCTAAAATGGCTTGGGAGGAAGAGTTTTGTTCTTAATTTAGCTAAGAGAACCAGGAGAAACCCATGGAGAGCCAGTGGGATTTTCCATACGAGAACAAGCTCTTACCCAGCATTTCTAACCCACTGAGCTCAAAGTGCTCTGCAAGAATCACCCAACCTTCTCCTTCAGTAGGGAAACTGAGGCCCAAGTCAATCTCTCTTGCACATCCCTGAGGAAAACCAGTTGCAGTGGCCACCCCTCACACTGTGTTGTTAGCCACCAAGGTCATGGTCCTTTCCTTCACCTTGCCATGTGCCATTTGGCAGAGATGTGTTGCATTTGAGCAACTTCTGCTTCCCTTTGGGCTGAAACACTGAGCACCTGCAAGCTTCCTGGGCTTCAGTGGTCTCAAGAGATGGCAGATACAAAAAGGCATTAGGGCTGATTCCTTTAGTGACCCTGACATGCAAAGCTTTGATGTATCACAAAACATTATCCTGGACCAAAAATAAACTTAGCAAATGATGGTGGAACTGTTTCAGCATCCAAGTGGTGATGGCTGCAGCTGTGGCAGGAAGAACCAGGCCTGGATGTTAGAACTTTATCCCCATTTGCATACCAGAAAACCAAGGCATGGCAAAGAAAAACAACTTGCTGCTGTGTTGAGACAGTGAGAGCAAAGTCTCCCAAAATCCTTCATAGTCTCCAACTCTCCATCCCAGTGATAAGTGCACATAAAGGGATTAACTCCACCAGTGTGACAGCAGATGATGAAACTGTACATGGACATCTCACTACCCTCAAAAAAGGCTTTTTTAACGTGATTTCCCCCCTCCTTTGAAAATTGCAAGCCAGAAAAAGCAGTATCAATCTCACTGCCCAGCAGAAAGAAGATCGAGACTAATTAAGCACAGAGATCTTGGGGAAGGAGTCTCCAAGGAATCTTTTCATTCCAACAAGGACCTTTACAAAATGCCAGGAGAAAGAGAAAAATGGAGGGATGGGGGGAAAAAAAAAAAAAAAGCCCAGTTGTGGATCTTCACTGTCAGATCTTTCCCCTGCACTCACAGGAGCACAGGGCATCATAGAGTCAAAGCAGAAAAGGTTCTGAGAGAAGGGCTGTGGCTGCAAGTATGGGACAGAGGGAGAAGAGAAGAAACATAAACAGCAGCAAATATAAACAGTGACTCATGACACAGCAAATAAACAGCACTGTAACAGTTTTTGCAATTATAATTCACACCAAAATAAACAAGAATGACAGTGCAGCACAACAAAAGGGAGGATGACAGTGATGGGAGAAGGGTGTGGGGACTTCCATCACATTCATATCTGTTGCTCTTGTAGCATCCCAAATGAGCAGCTCTAGAAAGAAACAGAGAGGGGCAAGAAAAAAAAAGTATGGGACAGCAGCAATTTCTTGTGATCTACATCTCTGCTTGAAGTTTTCATGACTGAGCTGAGAGCAGAATTTATATCCCACAGCCATGCAACAGCCTACAACACTGCTACTGATTTTGACCCCTGGTGCCTGGAAGCACCTCTAGCAATCGAAATAAAAAGTCCAACTTGATGGGTTAATGAGTAAAACAGACCTTGCGTCATGGGTGGATGGACAGAAGGCAACAGTGGGGAAGAAATCAGACTATCAGTAAGAGGCACCACTTTAACTGCTCTGCAAATTCTCCAGTGAAGTAGATTCACAATTTCTTTTGCTACTGCTTCATCACCCTCCTAGTGAGAAACTCTGCCCCAATCCACACCTTGAATATTTTTTCCAAGTAAATGAAGGTAGTTTCCCCCTAGTGGGTACTAAAAGCTGATCATCATCCTTTTTACAGAAATCTTTTATGCATCAGAGAATGTACTGCCTGCACTCAGGCTTGTATTTCCAAATACAGTTCCTTCAGCTTTCCCTCTCTGGCCTCATTTGCTGAGCCTCCCATCTGTGTGGTTCATCACCAGACTTGCAAGCGTGACCACTTTCCTCCTGCCTTGCACTGCCCAGCACCCCTCAGTGCAGTGGGAGGCAATTATCGGCCTTGTCTTATGCACAACGCTTCTGTAATGACAACTCAGAGAGACCTGACCCCTCTCCAACACCACAACCTCCTCTTCCCTATACCTCATCACATTAGTGCCCGATCAGTTTTGCTGCTCACCAAGATGATCTGACATTCTGCTCCTAAGTCTTAGTCACATCAGCAGTCTCTCTCATGCACTAACCAGTTATCCCATTAAAGAGGGAGGTTGGACAGATTTGCCTTTTTTTTTTTCCTTTACAAGTCAGCTTTTCTTCTGGGCCAAATCCTCATCCTGCTCTCTGCTGTTCATGAGTTGCTCAGGAACTTTTTTGAGGAATCATGGTCAGATTCTTCATTTTCTGGGTCTTCTTTTCACCTCCCACTGAAGGTCTGCAGTGGGCTTTGCACTGCTCCTCTTTCCTCCCCAGCACATCCCCAGGGAGCATTGATAACAATCACCAAAGCTTCAGAGCTTACTGAGACCAAGTTATCAAGAATACTGTGATCAAGTTATCTGGAATAATATCATCAAGCCCAGCTGACACGAGCACTGGATAATTTCTTCTTTCTCTATCCACATTCCTTCAGCTCCAGTATTTGAAAAAGCTACACATCTGTATATGTAATTAGCATTACAGTTTTATGAGAGCTGAAGCAGAGGAAGCACAGAGCACGTCCACCTCTTGCAACCCCTCGTCTTTCCAGCCTTGCTCTGATCCTCTGTGGCCTTTCTCACACATTCTACTTTTTTTGCAAGAACTTCTCCCAACATGGAAGCCTTCAAATAAATAGTTTTTCCACTAGAGGGCACAAAGACAATTTCTCGTAAATGGAAACTGGTGTTAGAAGGATTAATAAAATAATTACTAACATTTCACCCAAAGGTATCTCAGACTCCAAGAAATGAACACTTAATTAACTGAGATGTAGTTCCAGCTCCCCAAGTACTATAAACACCAATCATCTCTAAGATGTAGAAATTGAAAACCCAGAAATCCAAGTGACACTACTCTAACAAGATCTCCTATACAACACTAAGCACTTTATCCAGCCATTTCTACACTACCCACAATTTCTCATTAGGCACAGACCACAGTATTGACACAACAATGGAGACAGAAAATCCATCCTAATATTTTCTAAGTTGAACTTACCCAAATTCAGCTTCATGTCAATGAACTTTTTTATGCTTTTTCCTAAATCAAAAGAATTTCTCTACCAGCAAAGATCTTCTGTTTGCGGATACTTTCAGATCATGATAAGTCACCTCCTGACCTGTCTTGGGTAAACTAAAGAGTTTTTAGCCTTTAAGGCTCTTACACAAGCCAGCTTTTCCAGTTTAAAAGCCTATCTTGTAAACTTCTTACAGGCTGTATCTATAACCATTACAACTTAACCAGTTCCTCACCAAGAAATGGTGCTAGATCATAAAAACATATAAGCTCAATGGGAAAGCAATCAAATCAAACATTTGGTTACACAAAGCCAAGTGGGACAACTGATAATTTCAGAGCGTTATGTACACTGGGAGCACCATGGCCTTCAGGGTTCTGCACCCTCCCCAGCCTCACCAACAGCTTCGGGTGCAGCAAACCTTGCATGGACCTACCTTGCCGACTCCTGTAGTCCTGACAACCAGCTCTTTGGGAGCCCAAGCCGAGGAGATGTGCAAGTGTCTGGTAGCCCACTCGTGTGCGGGTGCCCACACGCACACCCACGCTCCCCTCCATGGCCGGCTGCCCGTCCACACGCGCCCACTCCTCCAGCCCGAAGGCAGCAAGGTTTGATCTCTGCCTGTGGATTTCCACTTACTGGAAGGTTTGGCTTGAGCAGAGTCAGCCCAGAGACTTTTGCTAATGGAAGAAGAGAGACAATAGCCATACGCAGGTGCTTCCTCCCATTTAAAGTGTTTACTTGTGCAGCTCAACACAGTGACGCTATTGTGAATTAGGGCTGCATGCTGGTTTACAGAGTTCAAAAGGTAGCACGTAACAAAAGGAACCCCAAAATACTGCTTATTAAATTAAAGTGGTTTTTTTTTTTTCTTCTTTCCTTTTAAACTCTGCTTCCTTTGCCAGTGCCAAGTAAGAGGGTTTTTCCAACCATACAATACAAGCAGTTTCAAATGGGAAATGATACATACTATATTCAAACAAAACAAAAAGTATCTAACACAAAAGCAAAGAATTTATCAGTATATCTCCACTGCCTATGCAGCAGCAACTTGTGGAAGGGAAAGGACAATTCTGTCAGCTAGCAGTGAAGGCTGAACTTGAGACTGTTACAACTACACATGGTTTGAGAAAAATCAAAGAGATCAAGAGGGAAGGTAGAGTAGAGCTAAGCCACAACACAGAGCTAAGGAAAATATCAGCCCGAAAGAGGAACAAAGGAGTATTTGTTTTATGAGATAAAGCAAGCAATTCAGCTGTATTCCACAGTAAACCATCTGGCTTAGGATCAAAATAGGGAAGGGAAAAAAAAAAAAGGAGCATCTGATTCCAATTTTGTTGTCCTAAGCTTATATTACATGAATCAAGATGTTTACTAGAGGTGCCAGGCACTCAAATCCATGGTTGGATCTTGTACATAGGAAGTATCAGATGTGCTGAACATCTTACAGTTCCCTCTAGAGCCAATGAAGGCTCAAATATACTCACCACTGAACAGTAAAATAATAACAATAACAAAAAAAGTTCCAAGACACTTTTTCTAGTATCTAAACGACCTCAGAAATCCAACTTTATAGACACTGATCTGTGAAAATCTCAATCCTCCCAAAGCACCACCTTTTTACTGTTTGAGAAGTTTCAAATAAAATATCCTCACATCCAACATCCTGCAACTTAAGACTGCACCTCATTTTCACATAAAACTACACTGCAAAATGCCAGACATGCTGAAACCAATAAAACCAACCAACACTCTTATTCAACTCCATTTTCTTTATGTCAAGATAAACAGAATTGAATCCTTTTGTCTGAATGCTATATCATTTTGTCCTCTCATAGCTGCAGCTATTTTAGATGGGCTTCCATTGATCTTCCTTCTGGGTGGGAACAGACCAAATAGGATTTGAAGGTGTTCAAGACCAGGTTGGATGAGGTCCTGGGTGGCCTAGTCTAGTGAGAGGTGTCCCTGCTGTGGCAGGGGGGGTGGAACTAGATGATCTTGATAGGTCCCTTCCAACCTAAACCATTCTATGATTTGGCACTTTGCTCTCTGCTATCACTTTCTGAGATCTGGTGGGACAATTGCTCAGAGAATTTAGACTCCTTCCACTCTCTATCATCACTGAAACTAAAAATATCAATTAAAATCCCTCTCTCCTTTGCTCCATCACAGCCACTTGCTAGAAGGTAAGTGGCAAGTGCTGCTTTCATTGATGCAAGTGATGAAGTAATGCAATGGCTTAAAATCAGTAGGTCAGTAATTTTAGAATTACTTCCATGCAGCTCAGCAATCCTGTGTCCATCTTACTGGACTTCTCCTTGAAGCCATGTAAGAACATAGGCAGATGTGTGCTAAATACAGCTGCAGCAACTCAACTGTTGACTTAGTTTGGACCAAACCCATGTTACCTGTGTGGAAATGGTCTGTCACCACTCACCTCTACACACACTCTCCTCATTTGAAACAGCATTAGCAAACAGCAGCTGGCCTTCAGAACCTCTTAAACCACCCTGTCTGTTCTGCAAGCAAGTATCTGGCAAGCAAAGGCTAAATGAGGACCTAGAGTCATCTCTGAAGTTACCCACGGAAATGAAGACCTGTGCTCTCAGGTATGAACTCAAACCCAGGGTAACTGCCAGGCAGTCTCTGCCCCACATCACTCATCATCACCTCATGGAACTCATCTAGAACTGCTCCACCACCCCTGCCAGCAGCCCAGAAGGGGACTAGGGACCTTCTAAGGTGACAGACTGGAAGACAGCACTCCTGTGTCTACTTCATTGTTGCTTGTGTCCAGCAAGACTGAAACCAACTTGTGTGTTTTATCTTTATGGTTCTCATTCTACTGCTGCACGCGGTTCCTAAGGTGACATAAGATGCTTTTGCTCTAGAGAAGATCCAACTGAAAAACAATTTAATGCACATTCACTGAAAGAGCATCAGAAAGCAAACAGGTGAAAGTAACTTTATTTGCCAGCAGTTGCTCATGGGTGCTCAGAGACATTGAGATTTATTATACACTGCCTAGGGCAGGCAGGAGGACAGCAGGAGAGAGGAATTTCTGCCTGTAGAATGTCTTAAATGGCAAAATCCAAATGAGTCTTTACAAGATTTATTACTTATGCTGCTCCAAGGCTGCAGCCAGGGGTCCAAGCCATTGCTGAGGGCCCCCAACATCCCCCAGGACAGCAATGCAAGGCCAGGGCATGGTCCCACCAGGGCAGGGGAGGGCTGCAGGAAAGCTGTCCCCCCATAGTGCTGCTGCTGGGCACCATTGCAAGATGATGGGATTGGGTGGGAAAAATTGGGAAGAACATTAGGAAAGGCTTTTCCAAAGCTCTTAGTATGACAGAAGGACAAGTCCTGCCTTACCAATAACAACCATAAGAAAACCCCTCTGTGGGAAAACACACTTCTGCAAAATACAGAGATTTGTGTGTGTATTAAATGACTGAGAATAGAAGAAACATTTCACCCCCAAAGGGCTGTGTCCTGAAAGACCCGAATCCTACAAGCAGCAATGCACAGAATTTGGAAGCAGACACAACAGGAATTGGCAAGAACAACAAATTAAAGATTTTCACTGTGGCAAATGAGGCTTTCAAATGAACCGGCAGTAACACGATGTTCAAAACTTTGTTGCATTACTTTTATGATTCCTCCCAGCAGCACGCAACAAAACATATCTGAGCTGTGATCAATTTCTTACAGCCTTATATAAACATTATAGGAATTCTGTCCTCTGTAATACTTTTTGCTCTCAAGGATGCAATAAATGTGTCAGTTATAAGCCTGCTGCCGCTTTGTCTCCTATCTTTCTGTCTCATGTCACTGCTTTTATTTCTTCTAAGCTACCAGTGTAACCACTTTCAGCTTCAACAAACACTTTAAATGTAACCTGTAGCTAAACTCCAGGCAGAATGAAGCGTTTCACATTCACAGGGGAGGAGGGGAAAGGAAAAGCTATTTTCCATTATTAATACCACCTTCCTTTCATCTCCAATTCCTCTCCATATCAGGGAAGGGAACTCTGGTAGTAAATCTCTCAACTAGTAACTCAGAACTGGGCCTGGAAAGTGCAGGAGATGGTAGTCACTGCAGTCACATTTTCAAAAGCTGCATAACAGACACCTTGGTCATGGGCACATCAGCCACTGAGGATGTGAACATTGGCCCATGCCTGTAGTTGGCAAGGCACCTTCTCCAGTGCCACCTCACTGCTGGAGAACAGTGATGTGGTTCCAACTTACAGAGGCAGGAGAGGACCAGGATGCTCAGCTCCAGGGGGAGCATGTGCCATTGCACATCCACCTTTTGAAGGTAAAGACCTTGTGGGAGATGAGTCACTCCACTCCAGGACTGCACTTCAGCTTCTCCTCAGTCCCTGCCCCTCACACAGCAGACCCAGGCATAAGGACTGTGCTGTGTCCCAAGCTGTAGGGCCATTTGAGAATGGGGGAATTGCCTGGGCACACTTCAGGGTCAGGACTTGAGGCAAAACCTGAAGTGGCCCACAGCCATCCAGAGAGCTCTAGCAGAGCTATGTGTCACTTGAGCACTGAACTGTCTTTGCTTCAAGGCATTGGCTTCATTTAGTCTATGAAGAAAGGCCATAGCTTGTCAGACCACAGGTCCATCTACTCCACAGGAGTAGTTCCATCTTGAGGAACAGCAGCAGTGACTGCTCTGGGAGGAGTGCTAGAAGAAGGTCAAGTGCATGGTGGTGCTTCTGCAGAAGAATATCTCACCTAGCAGGGACTGTGGCTCAAGGACCACCTGAGCCAGAAGAATTGTCTTGGTATAGTCTTGGTTGGGTTTTCTCCCTGTTGTTCTCCCTCTGTTTCATCCAGGGAATGGCACATTTGCCCCACCACTACCATAAAGCACCAAGGACAGTAGGGAGCAGAGGGGGAAAAGAGACACCTTAGCCAACTTCTAAGGATTTGCATCCTCTGAACACTTCACTCATACATAATTGAAAGGTTTATATGTTTGAACTACGAGAAAACTGAACTTTTTTTTCTTCTTTTCCTCTACCAGACCCATCACGTGAAGGATGTTGTCTTACAATAGGGGGAGGTTTGCAAACTTGGAGAATTTACTGAGAAGCAAAGTAAACTACTACTGACAGCAAGTGGACCAGAGCCCAGATTCCTGAGAGGTTCTGACAATGGGAGGACCCAGAAAAAATAAGCCGGTCTTGACCCAGCATCGGGGGAGGCTGAGAGGAGCACATGCATGTATTTTATTTCACACTAACCTCCATTTGACCAGTTATGCAAATAAATCTCTGCTTAAGTACACTTCTGGAGACTGAGGGAGAATTTGGAAGACTTCACAATATAGTCAGACCTGCTGGTCACTGCATTGTGACTGGACTCGAGGGTTTCAAGACAAAGTATTAAGCAGACAAGAATGGCATATACAGCCCAGAAAAGAGGGAAAATGCATCCAAAAGAAGTAATCTAAGCCTAGAAGAGAAAAAAAGAAAAAAGTACTTGGGGATTTGATATGTGATGATGATCACTTCAGTTCCTTGTGGACAGAGCAGCAGCATCTGATCCTTGGAGAATATATCCCAGGGCAGCAAGAGACACAGGAGCAACACACCACTACAGCCCTAGCACCAACCCAACAGGGATCATCTCTGGTCCCTGGAGGCAGCACCATAGGAACCTGAAGCCTTTATGGCTATGGAAAGCACTGTGCACACACTCTGCACGAATATGGGGTGTTTAACTGAATAGGAGAACATGCCACAACATACATATCACACCTGGACTGCCCTCAGTGCAGGAGGGATCTCACACACCTTGTTTACAAGCAGCACATGTGCCTGTACTTCTGCTCCCCTTTCAGCAGAGGCTCCCCAGGGGCAGGAGCACCTCCACTAACCAATTTATACCACCTCCTGTGCTTGATTCTCCCCAGGCTCCATTATCAAGGCTATTCAGAAGCTGCTGCCATGAAGATGGTGCACTTCAACCTGATTTCAGCTTCCCCTTGCTTAAATCAGTGTAGCTCAGACATTTACTTACTGCTAAACCCTGCAGCACCAGGCCAGCTTAGCTGTGCCAATATTAAAGTGAGCTTGGTGCAAACCCAGTAATTTTCTGATTTAGTTAAATAGCTGCTTTTCTTCAAATAAAGGCAATGCATCTGAACAACCATGTGAAGACTCCCTAGAATAATACATTAACTGCAATATGGGCTTGTCAAGGGGTGTAATTCAGCCAAGGGCAGGAATGGGAAGTCAAACCCCTAAACCCTCATACACACCAACTTCAACAAAGCAGCTTCTGCTGCTGGGAACAGCAACCATCCCACATCCCCTGCAACACCAAGGCTGAGCAACATTTCCTACAGCTGACCCCAAGCAGCAGAGATGATCCAGCCAAAGACACGCTGCTCCCCAGGGTGGGTCAGAAGAAACACAGCACAAGTCAAGTGAAAAATAAAGAAAACTTTCAGACTGCTTAAGACATTCCCTCCTTGGAGGCTCACCTACCCCTACCACCTTCTCCTGCATGTCCAGACCATGGCAGAAGATGCTGCCCACCAAGATGGTCAAGGTTTGACCTGAGCTTCTCATCAGGAAGGTTCAGCTCAGGCTTCTGCAGCATAGGAAGCTGCAAACCAGCAATGCAGAGGAGAGGGTGTCACTGCTCCAGTGCACTGATCCATACAGACAGCAAGAGGCAGGGGAAGGAGGGNGTGAAACCTCCTAATTTTAAAGGCTCTTGAAAACTCTTTTAGAAATATTTTGTCTCAAGCAAATTGTCCTTAAAAAAAAAAGCACTAAAAATTCTTTTGACAGGGTGAAAAATGAAAGCAAAGTGAAACACAGCTCAATCTGTCAAAACAGAATCATAGCAAGCCCACTGAAAAGAAAAAACCACAGAGCTCAAGTCACATTTTCTAGTAGGCAATAACTGGTACATTTGTTTTCTTGAAGATAAGCTGGCGAGTTAAGTTTGCCAGACAACACAGAGCAGATTTGAAAGGTAATCGCATCAGAAGCACAAACAATCAAATTCTGCCATGGCTCTAAATACAACTGGGGACATGAGGGACCTGCTCCTTCCACCTTGCAACTCTCTCAGAAGAATCTCACAGTTAAGTTTTTACAGTTGTACTACTGGGCCAATGGATGGGCTCCAAAATGCCTGATCAAGACAAGCTTTGCCCTTTCCCTCTGAGCTCACCCTTCAAAGAGGAGGAAAGATGATGCTCTTAGTAGCAAACGAGTCACAAACCAGCATGGCAAAAGGTCCTGCACGGTGTATTTTTGGTCAGGGTGGTAAAGGATAACCTAATATTCAGAGTACAGAGAACCCATTAACCTGGTAAGAGAGTCCTAACAATGTTACCCAGAGGGTATTTGGGATGGCGAGACAGCTTCTAATTAGCTTAGGTGGGCCAACCTAATTATTCATGGCCTAAGGAAGCATCTCCCGGTGCAAGAGGGGTACAAGATATATATTTATAGTTCTTTCCTGATAAGCTCATTAGAAGCTTTCAGAGAAGAATGACCACAGCATTTGACTGTTTTCTTGCAACCTAGAGAAGTCTGCAGTAATGAGGGAGTGAGCCAGGAGAACAGAGAGCCCCATGCAGCCCCTAAGTGAAAAAACAAAAGGGGGGGAGGGGGGGGGGAAATCACACAAAGACAAAAAATAATCCCAAAACACAGTCTTCTGTTACACTACAACATGAAATTGCCATTTGCTAGCTTCATTCTGAAATGGACAATTATATGCATGCCCATTTTATATAAATGTGTGAACAAGCATTTCCATAAAACCCATTTTAACACAGCCTCAAGCATTAAAAACAGGAAATAATACAGTGGAAACACTTAATATAGACGTGTAACACCCTATATATATTCAGAACTGCATTCACACATTAAAAACTTAAAACCATTCTTCCAAATAAATCAGCATTAAAAAAAATTTCTAATTTCCCAATGTTTCCATTCCAGCAGACCTTTACCTGCTCAGACCTTTATTAGCCATCAGAGGGTTGCAGGCACACACAGAAATCAAACTGGGACCTGGCACAAGATAGATGGAAAGAAAAAGGGTTTTTTAAACAGTTTCCTTTTTCTGTTTCTCATTTATTTTTCTCAGGGTGTCTTCTAACACGTGTGAGTCTCCCCAGTACACACAGCTTCTCCAGTTGCATCTGCATGGTTTTAACCTCTCCTGTTTATCACTCTAGTCATTGTCTGGTTTTGGAAGGGTTGAAATACTACCACTACTGTTCTACGAATTCTCTATCGTCTCCCTCTGTGTTTCCACTTTCATTAGAAGTTAACTTTTCCATGTTATAAATCATCCTTCTCATAGCCAAGTACTCGGTGCCAGGTACCCTTATTCCCACAACAAAGCTCAAAGCCAAGAAGATCAAGCCATCCTTGGTGTCAGCAAGTTTGGGCCACTTCACTTAGGCAAATATTTATATATGTGCGTGCGGTATTTCATAATCAAAATATTTACAAGTGTGGGGGTAAACATTGAGGAACTTTTTATGGTGTTGACTTCAGTTTCAGCACTGATTTTAAGAGGACTGTGATTCTGCTTCTCAGCAGTAGCACACTAGAGGAGATTCCCAGCAGCATCTGAGATAACCCTTCCAGTGGAAAGGGTGGCAAGAAGCAATACCTTCAAGGGAAGAAAATTAAATTTATCCCATGGCTACAACTTCTACCCACTGGCTCAAACTTTAAGTCTCATTTAAATGCTAGTTCAGCATTTTCATCTGCTAAAACCCATTAAATCCTTAGGATCTGCTGGAGGAGGCAAGGAACACACAGGCAGGTCTCCAGCAGCGCAATTCAAACCTTAAGATGGCCTTTGTTAATTTTTACAAAGCCTAATAAAGCCGAGGCCAGAAATACCAAGCAGCTCTAATGAGCGTCCTGCTGCTGACCTCCAGTCACTGGTGTATCCGTACATGATAAATCTGCCTCCTCCTTGGCCGGGGCTGTGGATGTTCCTCAGCAGGGTGTGAATCCCAGCCCCACCTTTGGGAGCAGACAGACTCACTGCCAGACACGGGCAGGGCTGGTGCTGCCAACAGATAGCTGGGCTGGCCAAGGGGAATCAATCCTGCCAGACGGGCTGCGTGGGTGCAGCTTTGTCTGCTCCTGGACATTTCTGACATAACTTTGCCTCTACCAAACAGAAACAAGAAGGAATTTGTAGGCTCCTGTTACACAGAATCATTAAGGTTGGAAAAGACCTCTAAGATCATCAAGTCCAACTGTCAACCCAACACTGTCATGACCATTACCAGTCACCTTATCTATTTTGGGATATGAAAATCAGTTTGAAGGTGTGAAACTACCAAGTAAAAAAAATAGCATTTACTAGTTTTCATTAAGGTCAGAGAGAGTCTAATTGTTTATTTTTTTTTACTACTTTTTTTTTTAAAGCTTCTAATTATGCAGCTCCTTATTGTGTTTACTTAAAAGTGCTCTGCCCAGTGTCCCAATTAGTGTGATTTATCCACAAGCACTTAAATCATACAAACGAGACCTGGGGACTTGCAGCTCCAAACAGAGTAAACACACACACCCCACATGTAAGGGCATTTAGGCAGGTCTCCAGTTTAACTGTATTTTTCACTGTTAAAGCAAAAAAACCTCCTCGGAGGTTAGCTTTGACTGAAAAGGCTGCTGGAGTCTGCACTGATGTGTCCTATGCCAGCTCAGGAGGCATCTTCACAGGTGTGTCTGCTGTATCTGAACACTCACACTGACTCAAAGCCTCTCTCAGAGATGATCTCTTCCCATCTTTTTCTGCAGGGCATGCTGGGGTGAGCACCACCACCCCCACAAGAGGCTCTGCACGTCAGCCCTTCTGTACAATGCCCTCCCCAACCCTGCCACAGGCTCCCCAGTCCACCCATGAGCACTCACCCTACCACAAAGCCCTGCTCACCCAGGCATGGCTGCCTACAAGGAGCACATACTGAAGTATCACCACCATGGCTTCCCAGCAAGCTGCCGTGTCTCACCACACACAGACACCTGAGGACACATTGGCTACAGCACCACTGTGGTGATCTGAGCCATCAGAGAGGCTGTCACCTCCCCAGAGCATGGGACAGAGCTGATGCCCACGAGTAGCTCTGGAAGGGCACTTCTGAAGTATCTAAAAGTAAAGAAATAGAAGCAGCAAACGCTGTCATAACTCTATCACCTGTTGGGACTTGATTTCCAAAGAAACACTCATCTAGAAAAACCACCCAAGTCCTCTTCACCTCCCAGTTTCTCTGAACGTAAGTTGGAATAACACCAACCACATGCAACAGTTCATGCCACACACCATGAGTAGAAGTCCACCAGCTGTGGGATCCAAAGCACAGCCCTAATTTTCAATCAAACCCGGTCCCACATCACAATTTTGGTGCCACATTGTTTGTGCTTTTTAATATACTAAAAACCCAACACACTCTTCCATGCTTAGTCCTGCAAAATAGTTCTCTAAACTGAGAAAGACTGGAAAATAAAACTCCTTGATAAATACACAGAGCGCAACTGGAAATTAAGTGTGGCCAGTAGGTCAAGGGAGGTGATTCTGCCCCTCTACCCAACTCTTGTGAGACCCCACATGGAGTATTGTGTCCAGCTCTGGAGCCCCCAGCACAAGAAGGACATAGACCTGTTGGAGAGGATCCAGAGGAGGGCTACAAAGATGATTAGAGGGCTGGAACACTGCTCCGATGAAGACAGGCTGAGAGGGTTGGGCTTGTTCAGCATGGACAAGAGAAGGCTGAAGGGAGATCTTCTTGCAGCCCTCCAGTATCTGAAGGGGGCTTACATGAAGTCCAGGGAGGGACTTTTCACAAAGGCCTGTAGTGATAGGATATGGGGTAATGGGCTCAAACTGGAAGGGAGGAGATTTAGAATAGAAATTAGAAGGAAATTCTTTACCCAGAAGGTGGTGAGACACTGGAACAGGTTGCCCTGGGTGGGTTGTGGTGCTCCATCCCTGGAGGTGCTCAAGACAAGGTTGGATGGGGCCTTGAGTAACCTGGTCTAGTGGGAGGTGTCCCAGCACGAGGGTTGGAACTAGATGATCTTTAAGGTCCTTTCCAACCCTGACAATTCTATGATTCTATGAAATTACATGTACTTTAACAGGACAAAATCTGGGAACTGCCACCCCAGCAGTAAATGCCAGGACAAGCCCTGCTTCCTTCCCTACCTGTGACCCATGTGCAACAAAATGTTCTAGAAATTAGTCACCTTCAACTTCCACTATCAACAAGAACCTCAACAAAGAGCTTGTTTTCCAATGATATCAAACCCCCCTCCCCACAGCATTAACAGAAACATATTTTTTTTAATTAAGAAACAGAACTCATGCCTTGGGGGCTCACTGGCCAGCACAGCTGGAGAACAGCTATTGCTCAAAACTCTCTCCTCCTCAGCCCAAGGAAGAACATTTCAACACCTGGCTGCCTGCCTGGCATTTGAGGCTTGCAGACCCCACTCGTAGCCCAGTGCAGGGTCATGGCCCTGCCCCAGGAGCCCCACATGCCTCTCCTCAGTCCTCACCAAGCCTCCAGCCCTGCACATCGTCCCCAGGAAGACCAGGACCTCTGCATCTTTCTTCTCCTGAATGTACAACCATGCTGAGAGAGCTCTCATTTCATTCCCTGGCTTCAAAAGCTTTTGTTTCTTCTACTGATCACCTTCCTCTTACCAATATGTTTATTTCTGGTCTCGGCTCTATTCCTCCATTAACTCCCCATGTTTAACATATTCAGATACCCAGCGTGTCCTGGGTGACCTCAATGTTTATAAATATGTTAAGGCAGAGTGTCAGGAAGATGGAGCCAGGCTCTTTTCGGTGGCATTCAATGACAGGACAAGGGGCAATGGGTGCAAGCTGGAATATAGGAAGTTCCAAATAAATATGAGAAGAAACTTCTTCCCAGTGAGGGTGACAGACACTGGAACAGGCTGCCCAGGGAGGTTGTGGAGTCTCCTTCTCTGGAGATGTTTAAAACCCACCTGGACGTGTTCCTGTGTGACCTGATCTAGGTGATCCTGCTCCGGCGGGGGGATTGGACTAGATGATCTTTTGAGGTCCCTTCCCATCCCTGACATTCTGTGATCTCTGCATCCAGGAGCACAGGCAGCCCATCTTACTCCTGCTTTAACAGAGCCAGCTGTTATGCAGGGTTGAGGAGGAAAAATGTAATTATAGGAAAATGTATTTAGGAAGAGCAGATTATGGAAACAAATGGGACCAGCGGGAGAGACAAAAGCAGGTTTGCACTGGCAACAGCATGCAGCAATGGCCAAGTGTCCAGATGCCAAGCCAAGGAGGGCACCCTCGCCTGACCAAGAGCTGTCTGGTTTCCATTGGATGGTTGAAACCATCCACCACAAACTGTGGTTCAGATGGAGAGCCCTCCCCTGCACGTGGCCAGCCAGCGGCACACCCAGCTCCACCACCACTTCAAAGCAGTCAAGGCAGTAATCCAGCTGAGCCCTCAAAGACCATCTCCAGCATCCAAAGTGGCATCTTCCAGTGCCTTTTATGGCCTGAGCGAGTGACCAGAGGCTGGCCTCATTCCTGCCAGGAAGCAGGGCTGGGCAGAGAGCTGCTCTTCCAACATGGATCCAACCTGCCAAACACCACAGCTCCCTTGCCAGGAATGTCACTGCTCCCATCACCACTAACCACCAGCACACGGTGGGCAGCACCATTGGACTGCACTGCAGCAGATACTAAACTGGCAGCCTCGTCAGCAGTTTCTGAGATACCAGACAGTGAATTGTCCCAGATGTTCAGCAGAAGGCTTCAGGCCACCCGAGATGAGCAGCTAGGATGAAATGGGGATATAAGGTACTTTAGTGGAGGCTAAACATGAAGCATTTCAACTTCCGAGGCTTCAGCTTTATCATTTCACCCAGAATTAAAGCACTTGCTAACATTGATGGATGGCAAATTGTAACAAGAATAATGAGAAAGCAAGGAAAAAAAAACAAACCCAAGGCAAATGAACAAAATAAAGGTGATTCTGATGGCATGAAATTCTTGTCACTCCTGGATTAGCCTGCACTCCATTTATCAACAACTCTGGGTTTTGCTTTTGTATCCCCTAATTCTAGGGAGTTGCTTTGAGAAACGTGGCATTTCTTCCCTCTCCAGAAAAAAGCCCTCATCTGCACTGCATATTTTTAAGATTAACGATCCAAGGTTAACCTCTTGAAAGGAGTTGTAGCAGTGAAATATTTTTCCAAACCACATTTCAGTGAAGGAGAAATTTCATCTTGACTTGGGATACTTGTTTGTAACCTAGGTAGGTTCTGGGGCTTTTTTCTGGCTCCTTAAACACTATCAACCAATTAGGACTACAAGGCCTGATTAAATCAACCAGCATTGACTTGAAGAGGGCTATCAAATGACAAAGGTCAAGCACTACAGAAAAAAAAAAAATCTCATGATGGATAGAAAAGGTGTATAAATATTTTCTTATCCTTGTTCTGCCAAAAAAGAAAGTGAAAGGCAGTAGGGCCTGACAACAGTACAGAGTAGCTGAGTAGTTACCAAGAGAGGACTCCATCAGTGAAAGGGACACCTGCTCAGCCAAGATATCCTTCATCTGGGCAGAAATTGGTACAGAACCCTCACTGGCCTCCTTGGCAGTAAAGGCAATTAAAGCTGGATGGAGTAAACTCCTCTAGCTCCATCACTGTGTGTAGACAAGGACGTTTACACACAACCAGAGGTGGTTTTCCATAAAGTGAATCAGTCCGAGGGCACTGCCTGCTCCTCCAGCCCAGCAGCCCCAGGGTGTCCATCTCAGTATTAACATCTAGGTGACCTGAATGGAGAACACCATGGTCCATTCTGCACCAGCCTGCTTTGCCGTGAGGAAGGCAAGGTCTAGCAAAGGTGGGCACATGGGGAAAGGAAGGAGGAAAGAAAAGGAAGAAAACCCAGTGTCTTTCAACCAGCAAAAATTTCATGGAAGATGTAGAGAAAGCCATCGTGCCAGCAAGTAGGTCAAAACCAGACCCTCAAGACTCAAAATCCAGAAATCCACCTCAAAACCATGGCTTGTATTTACATTTTGCCAAAGAAACCTGGCAGAACAAATTCCTCCAGAAACTGCTGATCCCTGCAGACTCCAAGGACACGTAAAGAAACTTTTACACACTGAGTTTTAAAGCCTAAGAGCACCAGAAGAGGGTTGTTTGTTTTTAAAACCTGCTCCCAGGCTGAAACCCTCAATTCCAGGGTGAAATTAATGTACACAGAGGTGTTTACAAGCCTCTCCAATGACAATTTTATAAACGGAAGGGCCGACACAAGCTGAGCTGTAGCCTTGAGAGTTATGAGCATGATCCCACATTCTTCCTGTCTCCAGAGGTGACCCATCTCTTACACGTCACTTCAGCCTCACACACAAATGTTAATTTGGGACCAATGACTCACGATTCCTGTTTTCCAGAACATTCAAACCAATATTGCAAGGAAACCTGTGGTGGTTCACCCCCCCCCTATAGCTGAGGGGCTGGGTAAGAACAGGAAAGGCAGGAAGTAAAAAATGGAGCAAAAAAAATGGATAAACAGTTCTGTTAACCTCTCCTGAGCCTTCACAAGTGATGTGCTGCAGAAGGTCCCCCCTGCGCAGGTCACAGGGTGTGCAGAGGCTTTGCAGCAAAAGGCCAAGTCCTAGTTGGAAATGCTAATGATGCTTGGTTGATATGGAGCAAATTGAAGACAAACAGACCCACTCAAACATCCCAGATGCACCATCACACAGAGAGACCCTCCTAGGAGTTGCACTGCACTGCCTGGCTGCCATGGGCTCAGGGGAGGAATATTTTAAAGTTTTTATTAGATAAAAAAAAAAAAGAGTATATAAAACCACCTGGCTCCACAAACACTGAAACTTTACACACAAGGAAAAAAAAAAATTAAAGAAGAATGAAAAAAAAGAGGCAGCTGATGACTTAAACAGGCTGGAGGGATGCCAGTATGGGTATCTCCAGTAGGACAAAATCTGTCCCCAGCACAGTCCCAAGGAGCACATCACTGCAGCAAAAGCAAGGACCTGCTGCAGATCTCAGAAGCTCCTGAGGGCTCCCAAAGCTGCCGTTTGCAGGAGGCTGGTCTCTGGCTTCAGCACTGTTTGCACACCCTTGCCAAGACTAAAAGCTTTTTAAATGCTCTCCTCATTTAAACCACACCAAGGGTTCTGCAGGTGCAAACCTGTCCAACAGGTCCATGTGGGTGCCCCAGGATGGAGCAGCACCCGCCGGGTCCACCACCACTGCAATCAGGATTCTCTTAAAGAATAAGACAAAAATGCAGATTATGCAAGATTTCCAGTGGAGACAGGCTGAAGGCTCCCAGGTAAGGTGGGACTCCATCACACCACAGGCTGTACAGCCAGGAAGGGCCACCTTCTCCATGCCCCAGGGATCTCACAGCCCTGTGTCCTGCTCCTGCAGGTGTAACCTTGGTAAATTAATCCCAGGGGATGTCTTTGTCATCAAATGGTAAACAAACAAAGGGATTAAGCAATAAAATCATCTATTATCAACTCACATATAAAACCCCAGCCAGTCTGCACTGCTGGTAGAGAAGAAAACATGCAAACGTTCAAGGCACCTTCAAGACCTCTCATCAGCTGCTTTTCCTTTCTGAGGAGCGTCACCTTTTCTGAAGACAGTGCAAAGCCTGTAATTCCTACCCAAAGTGACATGACTTCATTTCCTCTGGAAGACAACAGCTCTACCAGCCCCTCCTTCCCCTGTCTCTCTCTCTCATGAGCAACGTGCTCAGATCTCCAGGAAGGGGGTAAGGTCAGGAGCAAACGCCTGGATTGCTCCCAGATTAGCAGCCCAGAGGGAGCCATTCCAACAGAAAGCATTTACAATATTCTTGGTATTAAATGCTTTCGGCCAAGATGAAATTCGTTCAAGTTTGCACTTTTGTTTTTCCAAAGCTCTGAAGTCATTTCTCTCCCCAAAGCTGCCTCCACGGGCTGGATTTGTGGGAAAGGGAAAATCTCACGTACAGAAACCAGCAAAGCTAAATAATAAACAGAGGCATTTGCTCAGATGCTGAAGCCTGATCAATTATCCTCCACAGAAGCAAAGTGCCCACATTAGAAAGGCAAATTGCTGCACCTAAACTGATGATTGTGTCACCCTAATTTCCTGAGATTCATCGTTTCAGTCAAACCCTTCTCTAAATATAAATAGGAAAATAAAACATACAATCAAGCAAGCATCTAAAAAAAACCCTTGACTACAATTTGGCTGGACAAGAGCTTTATGAGGAGCAGCTGGTTTATCCCCAAGAATTCAAAATTATTTTATTAGGATCCATGAGCTCTTTGTCAAGGATGGCAAGACCCTATTAAATCACTGAACATTTAACAGTTCCATTTATTACATTTTGCCCTTCCCCCTCTTTCCAACACAAACCAATCTTTTCTTTCCCCCCCACCCCTTTTTATTTCCCAACTCCACCGGTTCCACACACAATGAATTCCTATCACAATGCTGGATGGGGAGCACCTCATCTATTAAAATGCCATCACTATCAGCTCTGTAGGTGATGACTTCAGAGAGGAAATAACATTGCTTCTCTTTTTCTCCCCTCCTCCCTCTGCAGCTTCACATTTTCTCCCAAGCAAAAGGGCACTGTGCTCTCAGACTGGAACTGATAAAAACCACTATGGAGCAAAGAAAGGCCTAAAGGCTGAATGAACCAGTTTTAACTCCTTCTGAAAAACACTTTTCCTAAGACCAAGGCTGAAGAAAACACTACCTGGGGTAGATCCTGGATGAAGGAAAAAAATAAAATAAAGTTATCAGGTTCTTGGGGGCTTTTTTGGTGCCAGCTGGAATGCAACCCACTTTCACCCACCAAGTTAATATAATCTAATGAATTAAAAAGCTCCAAAGAAAACATGGTCATAAAGCATGTTTAAACCTCAAAACCTGGCTTGACAAAACTTCCAAACAATCTGGAGGAAACTTGCAGTGTATGAATGTACCCTCTTTCAGAAGGGATGTGTTGCCTGAGAGTAAAGGTCCTCTCCTGCACTCACAGGCATCAGACCCACCTTGATGGCCAAACATAAAGGCAGCAATTTCTATCAATTCAGGCAAAAGGTTAAATGTGCCAAGCTTGCAGATTGGCACATGCCTTATTTGAGGGATTCTGAAATTAAGTAAGAGCCTTGGACAACTGCTGAGAGGGAAGTGTGGGAGAATTCAGGACATCCCTGACATTGGGCTGCCTGGTAGTCCTTGGCTGAAAACACTCAGAAATATTCCCACTGTAGCAATTTCACACAGCAGCACAGCAGTACAATGACCAATGTCCACATAAAACCCATAAAGACAAAGATATGTTAAACATTTCAGATTATTAATCTTTAAAACAGTTCAGCAGTTTTCCAGCCGTCAGTAATTGGGATGGATCATTCCCAAGCACTACAACTCTCCTGCTGTTTAGATGGAAACCACGGACCTGGGACAAGCCAACACAGATGGGTAACAAATGACCAAACACTGAGTCTTGGGATTTAAACAATATCTAGGAAGGAGTTGCAAAGAGCTCCAGCAAAGGTGCAAAAAGGAAGGAAGAATCCTTTTTCTTTTACAAATCCTCAATGCTCTGATGCTCTGCACTGAACACCACAGCTGGTAGGTGAGGGCATCCTGGCTGGACCAGACAATAGGACACTGGGTGGAGTAGTGACAGCAATGCCTCCTAACATGCTCCATAGAAATCTTCTTCCCAAATCCAGACTTAAGAGTGATTTATAGCATGAAGCAATATTCCATCCAATATTCTTAATTTCAAAAGGCTGGGGTTTGTTTTGGGTGGCTTTTTGCCTTAATCTCAGTTGCTCCAAGAGTTCATATATATTTAATTATTGGCATCATCTCAGACATTGTTGAATTTTGGCCCTCAGTAATACCCTGTGGCAAGGAGCTCTGCGAATTAACAGGGGGGAAACCATTCCCTATTTCCTTTGGAGAGCAGTGTTAAGGCTGCATAGTTAAATTCCCAGAGGCCAGGAAATGAAAACATTAAATATTCTAAGAACATCACTAAAGAAATCATGTTTTACATATATGCCATTCCAATCAAATATTTTTCCTGTTTAATCATTGAACTCTAATGCAACTCATGCTGGTGTTAAAGGTTCATGAAGAAAAAAGAGAAAGGAAGGGTTTCATACAGGATATAACATAACCAGGCAACCACTCCTGCAGACACTCAAATTTCATATTTTCTAAATGTGTTGATTCTAACTAGACAAGCTTAATGGCACAGTAATTATATAAATTACCTGGAATACATAACACTGCATTATACATAATAAATGAACTGTTGTAGAGGGAATGCCAACGAAATATCATAACTAATTTTTATTCAGCTTCACTCTTTAAAGAAAAAGAAAATAAATCAAAGGCCATGTAACTGCAGCCAAACAATGAGCAAAACCAGCTTCTACAAGAAGCTTCTTCCCACAGGCCTTTGCTTAAATCTGGGCAATTAAGATATTTCCAGGAGGTTGGGGACTGCAAACCAAGATTTCTCCCGGAACTTCCAAACAAAAAATTCAACTTCCCCACTCTGAGATCTAGCAAAGTCCTGGGCAACCTTAGCTGAAGTTGCCATGGGCAGGACCATAATCCCACAACATTCAAGAAAATAGTGAAGGGGGAACGGAAGTTTCCCATTTAAGACCTGTCAAACAAAATGAAACAATCCCCACATTTTTTAATTTCTTTTTTAAATTCGAGCTCTCCTGACGCAAGCCAAGCACTGATGAGGTACAGCTGAGATTGTCTGGCAGGAGCAACCAGTTAGTCCAAAGCTGTGATAGTTTACGCAAATATTTTCAACTACAAATAATATTTCACCAACGTGACACAGATGCTGGGGCAGCTCTCAATCAGATGCTGGGGTGACAGTCTTGCATTTCTGTGTGATTTGATGAGAGGTAAAGGTCAATCAACATAAAAGGGAATTGCAGCATCTCAGGAAAAGGAATGACAAGACGACTCTCACCTCCTCAGCATTACTGCCCTGGATCACCAGACACACAGAGACATCCCATCCTCTTCTGCAGATGCCTCACTACTTTATTTTTTTATTATTATTTATTTATTTTTTACACTTTTGCATTAGTCCTATAGAAAAACTCTGCTCCAATCTTCCTAAAGTCATTTTGCAGACTGCTCCCAAAGCAACACGGCAGAGCCCTGCCCCAGCAGAAGGTGGGCTTGGTCTGTTTGATAACAGGCTTCTTGTCTACGAAAGCAAGGTTTGGAGTGACTGGCACTACTGGGGGCTTCTTGCATAAGAGCTGCTTGTATTTTACATTTACTTGACAGTAAAATACCCAGTATTGTTGAGCTTCTGCCAGACCACTGGAAGAGAGCACTTTGCTGGAGCAAGAGCTACCCTGAACATCCAACTAGGATGAAGTCCCCATGTCACTCAACACCACAGCCCTCCTTCAACCCATTCCTCCCAGTGAGACTTTGAAAGCAACTGAAGTCAAACAGATGCTTCCAACTCATTTTCTTGAGGAAAGAAGAAATAAAACCCCTAAAAGGCCAGCAAACCGCTTACGGGAGTGCACAGACTTGAAATACATGCATATATTCAAGAAAAATCAAACCATAGGCTTTGACTGCAGCCATAAGAACAAAGTATCTGACCTCAGTCTTCAAAGACAAGGAAATTCAGAAATAACACTGGATCTTGTGCTACTCATCCCTACTGTGCTGGGCTCTTAGAATCCACACAGGCCACCCAAAGCTAAAGAGACCTCCAGAAAAATGTTCAACTCCAAGGGATATGTTAAAAATGAGCCCAAGGCAGGTTATGTGGTTGAAGTGAAATGCGTAGCATCCATCAGGAGTGTTGTATATACCATTCCTGAACTGCACCAGTCACACTCATCTGGTTATGATTTACAAATTAGCACTAGGTAAAATAAGAATTTCCTCACACTTCAAAATCTGAAATACCAGCTATTCCTCCCAGAATTAACTTCATCCCCCCCTTACCTTTCAACAGCCAATACATTTTTTCATGGTGATAGCATCTCTTTGGCAAATATTGAGCTCTCGGCTCTGTTCCCCTTCCCTTTGGTGGGAGTCTGATGGGCATTGAAACCAAACTTGTCACTGGGGTGGAAAGCAGTAACCCTGGTTTTGCCTGCCCCATTCTTCTCACTGTTTGTGACAGCTCAAACGTTTGTGCAACCAAACACAAAATAAAAGTAGAGATAGCTGGGAAAATAGCTCAGCAAAAGGGGTTGTTTTCCACCAGATCTGTCCAGGGCAGCAAATGCAGATGCTGGGAGAGCACAAGGGACAGCATGTGAAAAGACCCAACTCACTGCTTGATGGTGGTGCCCTCCTGGAGAGCTTGGGTGGGGCAGGGCTGAGCAACGTGGGCACTGAGGGACTGGTGGTCCCCAAGGAGGGACACGCACCCCCACAGCAGCATTACTGTGGGACGTGGAGGAGAGGTGCAGGCAGCAGCTCAGCCGTGCTGGGTCCCCTGTGCTGCTCCAAGCAGAGCTCCAGTGAGGTAACAGGGGATGACTCAGGACTGTGATGTGAGGGCCAGTAATTACACCTCCCACTTACGTGCGGTCGTGCCCGTACTGGCCTCTCTCCCCTCAGCTATGACCGTGTGAGAGAAACATTCGTGTGGATGGAGCAGGAAGGCGCTTTCAGCCACATCATCTGGGAAATGTAAAAAAACAAACCAAGCCCTTTGATTGAAGCCTTCCTTCACCACAACCTAGGTCAGGAAACGTCGTCTCTGCAGACATCCACATTCAAATACCCCTTTACACTTGATACAGTGCTGGTTACAGCGAGGCTGAGCACAAAACCAGACCTAAACAGCTTCCCACAGGACTGAAGATGATAGAAACCCCATCAGCTCGTTGGGACAGTAATAGGACAAAACACACCCCAAACTCAACCTGCCACCATCGCCACCCCATAGACCGGCCTGACCCGTTGATGTGGACCAACTGCAATCCTGGGCACCAGGACACCCTCCCTCCAGCTTCCTCTGGACCTGGTGGCCCAGGAGGGGACATCTGCAGCCACCACAGACCTGTGTCTTAGTGCACATGGGTCCAGTGCCCAAATGATAGCTTTTCACTTTGTAAAATCCTGTCTGTGCCAGGTGACCCCACGGCTTTAACATCTTCATTTACTTTCCACCACAGAAGGTCCTCATCTACATGGTAATAGTTTCTTGTTTAAACACTTCTGCAGCTTGATTCCCAGTGGTTTCTGCACATCACTCAGGTCATATGCTGACAGTTGCAAGTAAAATCACTAAGTGCTGCTGGAACTTGCACTGATTTGTAACAAAGTGGCTTGGAACCAACATTTTCATCAAAGGTGCTTCTGCCTCACCCCTTTTGCTAAATACAAAGTGTTTTCCCTCTTGGGAAAGGAATACTAGAAATAAGAACAGCTTTAAGCAGAAGCTCACAGAAAACCTGGAAATCACCAGAGGAAAATAAACTTTTCTTCCCTATCAGATTTGATTTGCTGGATAAACAACCACTATCCAACAAATCAATGCTAATTTCTCCTGCCTGTTTTATTTGCTCACCCATCACAAGAATGGCCACGCTCTGCTCGGCTACTTCATGCCCAGCACCGAGCTGAGCACTGCCCCAAGGAGCTACTGGTGACATCTCATCTCAGCAGAGTTAAAGACATATAGATATATACATACATACACACACAGACTTTACTACCTCAACAGGCCTTCCTGCACACAACAGTGCCCCACAGCAGAAGTGACACTGCTTCACAACACTACAAGAACACGACTCTCTCCCGGGAAGGAGGCAAAGCCACACATGCAAGCATTAAAAATAAAATAACATATTTCACACAAAAATTATACTGAGCTTGCCAACCACTACAAATGATTATTTCAGAGCAATAGTGTTTGCAAGGCTAGCCAGCAGCTTCAGAGTAAACCCTGTGAGTCACTTAACGTGTACTCTGCGGTGGGTGACACCGTGTCATGGATCATCCACTGCTCAGAGAGTGGAACTGCTGGTTTTAGTCAAACACAGCAATCTGGTAGTAAATACAACATTGTGTCCTGGCCAACAACTGACTGGTGTCATTAGAAAGTATGTGTTCCATCAATTACAAAGTTAATTATAAAGTTATGACAGGTCACTCAGTTGGAAAACAATCATTTCACTTGACAACATTAAATAGAGACAGTGCCCCACCTTCATCAGTCTGCAAATTACAATGGATTGCTTGGGACAAACCCAGGTATCTTCAACGCTGGCAGGTGCCCAAAACCTAACCCAATAAACTCCTCAGGGGTGAGATGGATGAATATCACCCTGTGAGAATCCAGTTTGGCAGCAAGGAAAACACAGCAGGTGAAGATGGATGGCAAATTAAGAAACGCAGCCCCAGTGAACAAGTTCTGTAGCAAACTTTCTAATTTACCAGCAGGAGTAAAATTTCAAATATAACAAACATGATGTTGTGGGAGTCCTCATGCCCAAGCTGGGGAGGGACTGATGAGCTCAACACTTGCCCTCACACAGGACCATCTGTGTTGATGGATAGCTGTCCAAAAATCCCTTGCACAAGGAAGCTCTGCTGGAAGTCTGTCACTTACACATAGGGAATAGGCTAATTGACTGCTTTTCTTTTTAAGGAGTTTTGGTAAAAGCACTACAATAAGTGGTGGTAGTGTCATGATACTAGGACTTCAGAAAATCTGCACTACATATTTCTGGGGTAAAATTCCCCCAATAGGATAGATATTGCACCTTCTGTGATCACCCAAGAGCTGGGATACCAGACTGCCCTCAGCTCAACAAGCCTTTTGTATAAGGCTCAGCTGTACTTGCACACACACACAAGAAAAATTATCCTAGGAAGACCACAGAGGTTTCAGTGGGTCAAGTTATACCTATCTCCCAAACAGTAATTAGCCTGCTCCAAACATAAGCATGCTGCCATTTCCAATTAGGTTACCCCTCTTCTCCCCCAGATTTACCAGGAATACAGCTCATGAGGTGCCCAACTTGCATCTCCTTAACTAGTTTTCTGCAGGTGATGGGTGTCCTCCTGGGGCAGCCCTCTAGGCTATTTAAATTGCCTCTGCAACATGAAAAGACAAACCCAGCTCCTGTAGAAGACATCTTAATCTTCCTTTTACAGCGTGTACTTACAAAACACATCACAGATTGACAAGCACATGCATTAGTTTTAAAGAGTGCAATGAAGAAGCTGGATAAAGCAAAAAATACCCTAGATAGTCAACCCCCCCTCCATTTCCCCCTGAAACATCTGCAGCCCTGAGACACAGTTCATTAGATTCAGAACAGTCATGCACATTGAACCTCCTGTTATTGCTTTGGGGACTTGCATCATGGTTACCTTCAGTTTGACAAATACATTCTCATACAGCACAACTAAAAAAACTGGCTCCCAAGGAACAGGATAGAGACATATATATGTGTATGTGTGCATGTCTACATAGAAATAAATAATAAGCATATATTTCCACATGATACATGCTGACATTTCCTTATCAATGCAAATAGCCTTGCCCTGATGCTTCCTGAGGCTATGTGATGATAGGAACACCACAAGATGCAGATGTGAGGAGTTTCACACCCAAACCTTGTCACACAGGTATATATACTGCATTACTACAAATCCCAGGCATTTTCCACATTAATTCTTGAGCCTCTGCCTCTGGATCTGAGCTGGCTCTGGTATGCTGGGCCCATTGACAAGTGCTGGCTCCACAATTTGCTGCTGATGTGCTCATCAGGCCCAAGAGAAGTGTGATCTTGTTGCAGATGCAAGGGGATGAGCTTGCACCTCAAAGAACAGCAAGTTTAAATCTTCTGCCCCAAAACCCATAAAAATAGCTTTTAAAATTTGCATAACATCTATTTAAAAGCTACATGAGATGAGTAAAACAAGGTTGCTTGCTTTGCAATGGTTAACAGCCACCCCCCCCCCCCCCAACACCACGCAGGCTCACACAATTATAGTAGTTAGATAAATCAGAGATGCTCCTCTAAGCCATAACAAAGCCCAGAAGTCTGGAGATCTCTTAGAGGCAGCGTTATCAATTCTGCACAGTTGCAGGGAGCTCTATTTATATAAACACCCCCTTTGTTTCTGCTGCAAGTGCATGGATTGGAGTTATCTCCCTTATCTGGCTCTGTCCTTGAGACACAGCTCCTCTGCTTGCTGCACACCATGACAGCTTTCCTACTCCAGGCAACACCAGGATTGGCTGAACTTCACCAGAGGCATCTGGAAGCAGCGTTTTACAGTCTCACTCAGATTTTTCCTCAGTGCTTGCTTCTGAACTGCTGATACTGCAAGGAAGAGGCAGAAATCAAACCATCCCTCCTTGCAGCACAGCCAGACCATGCTCCAGAAAGGCTGCTCTGCACCTCAGCCACCCCTGCACCCAATGGGACCACACAAGAGGGCCACTGAGGGACCACAGCCAGCGGGTGGGATGACCTGGTACAGGAGATGATGCTGTAACAGCTATTGGCATACTGGTGCTCTGCAGTCAAACAATGCATTTGCTTTTTGTAGGTCTGAACTTCCATCCCAACTCTCCTCTAGCAAATGACACTACATGGGAGCCAGAGACCCAGCAACAAGGGCTGCTCTCAAGTCACATGGGGCCATGTGTGTCCCCACACTCCAGAGCTCAAAGCCACTAGTGACCAGAAGCAGCAGCGGCTCCATTTTCAAAATCTCATGTGAACATGGGCCACTGCACCAACAGTCACAGGCCATCTTGTATCTTCTAAAAGTAATTTGCATTTTTTTCATCATTTTTAACAGGTTCGGGTTGGTTGGTTGTTTTTAAACAAACAATTTGATATCTGTTTTCCATTTTTATTTGGTTTTCACAGTTCTGTCTTTGCTTATGGGAATGACTTTTTATTTGTCCTTTTTATGAAGTTTTAAATTTAAAGCTCTTTCATTTTTAATCAACTGTCTATATTAATTTCCTCTGCAATTTAGACAAAGTTTACTTGTATCAGTTTCTCGAGCTATATTCCCTCTTGCTGAATAAGGCTCAAACATACTCATTTCCTCATGATGGATTATTTTAATTAGACTCTGCTGCTTTTGAAGTATATGTCTTCCCTGGATGCTCTCCATCTCTTTTGGAGCATCACCTTTTGCATTGCCTTGCCAGGGCTCTGCCCTGTGTTCCTCACCAATCCAGCAAGAGAGCACTTGGAGTATCTTCCTATCAACAAATGTTCAATTTAGCAAAACCTACTGGTTTATCTGGCCTTGCTGCTGAATCTTCAGCTGCAATCTAAACTGGTTTAGATGGTTAATAAAACATTAAAGATCAAATAAACGTATTTAAATCCAGAGCAATGCAAAGGCACTCTTTATTTTCAAGAGTGCCTACTACATGTGATGTGCTTTCCAAACCTCTGATGAGAGCCTGCCTAAAAAGACACCTTAAGTATGGACAAGGTGAGGAGCCAAGGGCAGCCTCAGTGCTTGGCAGGCTCATGGTGCAGTTTTCACACCCAGTTTGCAACCACTGAAACATCCCCCAAGCAACGTCCATGGAGACACCCATGAGGTGCTCAGCAGTTTCTGAAAAAGATCAAGACATTCACTTCAGTCTCTCATTAGTTATTAATTTCCAAAGGCATTCTGAAACATGTCTGGATAAAGCTGTGCTGTGTACAACTCTCCAGCAAAGGTCTGATATTAAGAAGAGCTTCACCAGCAAGTCCAAGAGTTTGCTCACAAACTTCCTGGGAAAAAACAAGCAAACCACAGACACCACTCCAAGGAGCTGCCTTTGTGAGGAGGGATGGAAATAAAGTGTCTGGGGGAGATCCTTGCATTGTCTGACGTTTTGTGGCCAGCCAGACAATTCCCATCAGAAAAGTCTACAACGGAATACTGACTGGCTAATCCTATATTTAAAAATTCCCTAATGTATGGTTGCTACATTTAGCCTCAGCACAACTGAGATTTGTAGGATTAAAACCAATTGTGCTAGCCCAGTTGGATGCATCTTAAATGATCATCCTTCCAGTGGGGAGATATTCAAACACTTTTTGGAAACCATTGTCTTCTCTTTGCAGCAACAGCCACATACCCAAGATCCCAAATTCTTCATTTTTTAAATTCCTGACTGTCTACACTTCCTAAAGCCCTAAGTAAATGTTGCCTCTTGGCCAACCCATCTGCACGAAACAGAAACATCTTCTGTTGATGAGCAATGTACTTTGTCAATATAAGGACAGGGATAGAATGGACCAAACGAATTTCTGGGCCTTCAGCTAAGATGCAGAAGCAATTTCAGCTGACAAGCAGTAATATGCTAAACTTAGCCATCTCCTGTTTTAATTAAGTTTATCAAAACCCCCATCATTTTGCATATCCTGAAGAACTGGGTACATTTCTGGGGTACTGAAAGGTCAAGGTACTAGAAATCAAAAAATGCTTAAATTAAATGATATCTATGGGTACAAACTCTGCCTCCATGGCTTTTCCATACTGCATTTTCCCCACGTGCATCTCAGCTTGATTTTTAGCCATTATCTTATTGCTATAATTAATAGATTTGACTTTCCCATTAACCACAATACACTTTAACAGTTCAAAACAATGAATCCAAGACACGAATCACTCCAGCCCTGCCAGCCTGGTAGAGTCAGTCTCAGCAACAAAAGGTTTCAATCAGATAGCCAAAACCTTTGTCCATCAGATTTAGATTTGTCCTGAAATGCAAGACAGACTTTCCTCCTTCCCCCCAGCCCCTCGCAGAGCCAAAAAGCACAGAAACCAAGAAAATTAAAACCTGCTGCATTATTCTGCAACATGCTACAAAATGTAATAGAAACCCAAAGGTCTCTTTGCTCTCCCCTCCTCATCAAGTTGAATTATTTTTTTAAACAGTCATGTAGTTGCAGCTCTGCCTACATCTCCAAAAGCTAAACAATTATTCCACAATAGGGGTATTTTGTTCACTCAGAAAAAAATCATCTAATGAAAAACTATGTTGGTGGTTGAATCCGTTTCCTTTAGGAGGAGCTGGCTGTAATCTCAGTGGGACTTGTGGTTTCAGCTATTCATACTGCTCATAGCAGTTTCTGTTTTTTCTCAAAGCAATGTAACCCAGCAACACAGAAAAAAGCTGTGATTAACTTCTTCTGAGATACAAGATGTCATGGCAATGTGAGTCGCCTCTTTGCTGAAGAGAATCATAAATCTCTATTGCTCTGTCCTTCTTGCACAGCCATCCTGCATCCCAGGCTGAGTCTAAAGGGAAAGTTAAGAAATCACTGAAATTCTCTCTTTTACACAAGAATAAGTTGACTGTGGACTCTCAGACCAGAGATCACTCTTCAAAGCTACAAGGAACTGCATCTCTCAGACCCTGATCAATAGCTTCAGTTCCCTGCCAGCCACAGGAGAGCTTTAAAATTAACGAGCACTATATTTACTGACTTTACCTAATGAACAGCTATCAATTGTCTACACACACAGAAAACATTAACCTTCTCTTGGTAAGCAAATATCCATATGGGATGGAATAAAACTGGAAGGGAACATCTGTGCATCAAAACCTTACATAAATTACAGACTTTTTAAAAAAATGCACTAAAAGCTGGTGTCAATCCCAATAAATATTTTTAAAAAAAGAAAAAACAAACAAAAAAAAAGCAGACAAGGGAAATAATAAGAATAACAAGGAAAAAAACCCACTTCTTTCCCTCTTTCTCCATGTATCTCATATGAGCCACCCCAGCTTTGAAATACAACTCTACAGTAAGGTATCTAGGCTTTGATATCTGAGATATTGTGCTGCCAGCTCTCTTCTTCCTCAGGCCAACACCAAACTCAGCAACATCCCCTCAGCATACCTTCATTTTTTATCCTTTATCTGTTTGCTCTTCTCCATCTTCAATCAGCCAAGGGGGAACACAGCACTGAGAGAGAGCTCAGCAAGTGACCCCAACAGGAACTCTCTTCCAACTGATCAGCTCCTTGTTTCTCCCAAACTGGTCAGTTCCTGGTTGATACAGCTCAGGCCTCACCCACCACCCCAACCATGATCACCTGGGGGCAGTTGGGGCCTCACCCAGCTGGGCCAGGTTCTGTCTGTGGGGCCTTGGGGAATAAAACCTGTTGCTGGGTTGTGACTCATCCACAGGCCAACTCCAACTCAGGGCCCACAGCCCAGGCCCCAGCACTTCACATACAGAATAAGTTAATAGCTTAAAAAAAAAAAAAGACCCAGCTGGCACCAACGGGGGGATGTTGGGACAAACTCTTGTTTTGCAGTGGCCAGCACACCTCTGCTGTCCAAACCAGTCTGGAATGTGGATGACATGTAGCCAGGCTATAGAGGCCTTACCCAAGAGCTGAAGGGCTTCCAGCATCTCTGGACTCGAGCAGGTTTCAGACCCAACCGACATGAGCAGCAGAGCCTCTGGAGCTGCCACCAGAGCAGTGGAGAAGCCAGACTCCTCCCTGGCACTGCTGCTCCATCATTCCTCCAGTGCCAGCAGCTCTGGGATGAGCACCAGCCTTCCTCTACCCGGCACTTAACTAATGAATACACTCATGTGTCTCTTCTTTATGCTCTAGGAGATAGTTTTGTGGTTTTTTTAATGACAGGTTCTGTTATCTCCTGTGTATATTAAAATTGGCCTTTCAGCTCATCCATGAACACCAGATCCCCAAGTCAGAGATGACCTCTCAGTGACACTACAAAGCCATACCTCCAGACGAGGGCAACCCCCTGACAAGGCATTTGACACGGGCTCTTTTCATGTCTCAGGACTGCAGCAAGAGGGGAAAAAACTGCCCAGAACTCAGGGTTTCCAAACTGTTCTCCAGCAGCAGTTATTTATTGTTACTCTGTCCTACAATGTCATTTCCCAAGCACTCAGGTTCTGTAGAAGAAAGAAAGAGGCCATTCCCTGATATCAAGAGCTACAAAATATCTTGAGAAAAAAAAACTGGCAAAGGATCAGCAGATGGGCACGAGATGAAAGCAAAGCAATCCTGGGGCTGAAAAGCATGAATTTTATGTTACGCAAAGCTGACCAGGTGGGGTTTTTTGACAAAAAGAAAGAAAAAATAGAGCAAAGAAAAGTCCTATCAGAAGACAAGAATAAATTTATCACAGCTGAAGTAGCATTGAAGAAAATTCACCACCATCCAGACTACAAGCCTTGCTTGCCTGTTGCATCCAGACTCTGGATTTCTGACTAGGAGTTGCAATGTTTTTGCCTGCAGCTTCCCAGATTTCTCCCTTCCTTGCACAGCCACAGAACCTGCCCCTGCCAAGACACCACCAGCTGGGCAGAAAAAAAAACCAAACCCCAACCAGGCATCTCCAAAGACACCTTTATTCCTCCACGCTCTTCTCTTTGGGAAGCAATCCTTCAGGAACCAGCTATCAGCTCTTAATGACTGGGTTTGTTACTCACAGGCCCCACAATGAAACAGGGGGTGGCTAAGGTTACCATGCTGTGGCAATAATCAAATTTAAGGGGATTATAATCATTATAAGCTAATCAGGGTAGAATTATATATTTTTAATTAGCAGCTGCTGTGTGGTTAAAGCTCTAGAATCCCCCAGCTGTTTGCTGTAAGTGCAACCAACAGTACCCTATTTGAAGTGCAAAATGCATACTTTTACATGGAAAATATATTAAGGAAATTTAAAAATTGCCTTTAAAAATACTATATGCTGTGAAGTCTTATTATAGATCATTCTTTTTGCTTTCAGCATTGGAAAGATTTTTTTTTAAGCCCATAAATTCTTGTATTTCATCTTACACTGAACGTAGGCCAAATATAAAAAGGGAATCATTTACAATACATTGTGTATATTGTTACTCCAAACCACACAGTAGTTACCCGTAAATCCTCCAGCATTTGGTATAAACACAGTGTTTGTCTACTCATTGTAAGTCTAGAAAAGGACATATTTCTGCAGAGCCTTAAGAGGTATTCACTGCATGAATAATAGAGACTGAATAAAACTTGTCATTTGGATTTTCTTGTAACAACAGACTTTAATCCAAGATTCCCAAGTAAAGAAACAGATCTCCACAGTTTCTGTAACCACCCCTGCTCACACTTGTATTTTTAAATTATTCTTCAGCTGCATTTTCACTGAGAACCTTTCTATGTTATCGCAGAGACTCCAACAGGCACCAGCTCTTGGAGACCTTGCTTTGTTTAAAAATAAAGCAAACCCAACAGCCAGTTTATCTGGAAAAAAGCTGGTTTTGTTAAAGGGTGTTCCAATTATAAGGAGCCTGGTCAGAGCCTGCAGATGCTTGCCAAGAAGAGTTGCTCTCTAAGCAGCCAAATTTGGCAGAAGTTTACAAAAAAAAAAACCCCAACAGCAAAGCAGTTGGTCTTGTCTTCAAACACGTTCTTCAAGTTCCCAGTGTTAGACCAGCCTCTTTCTCCACAACCCAGCAGCCCTGTGACACTTTGGTCTAACACAGGGTAGGAACAGAACCACATCTAGCACAGCCAGGCCCCTCATTCCCACAATCTCCCACCTCTGTCAACCAGTCCCTTCCACTAATGAAAATATCAAACAGCACATGCTGGTTGGGAACCTCCTGCAAACCTTTCCCACTCACCCTAAAGTCACATTATCAGAAGTCAAATCCACTCAGAAGATGAGAAGACTCACAAGGATCGTTAAACAATCACCAAGACATAGGTTAGCATGATATATTGCTGAGTGTCAACAGGTTTTTTGCCCTCTGCATCACGTTATTTTGACCAGACCATGTCCACTGAGCAATCATGGGCTGTCTCCTGGACATACTCCCTGGAACACAGGGACTTTCTCCAAGGCTGCAACAGCTCTCTTGCTCAAGACTAGGGAAAAACTAGTCTTAGGAGGGGTTAAAATATAGAATTAGGCTCCTCGGTAACTATTTGAAGGTATGCCTTAAGGTACATCTACAAGGTGCAGGAGAGGGCTAAGCAGTTACCTGTTTCAGGACGTGGTCAGGCAGATCACAGAATCACAGAATGTCAGGGATTGGAAGGGACCTCAAAAGATCATCTAGTCCAATCCCCCTGCCGGAGCAGGATCACCTAGATGAGGTTACACAGGAACATGTCCAGGCGGGTTTTGAATATCTCCAGAGAAGGAGACTCCACAACCTCCCTGGGCAGCCCATTCCAGTGTCCTGTTACCCTCACTGAGAAGAAGTTTCTTCTCATATTTAAGTGGAACCTCCTGTGTTCCAGTTTGTACCCGTTACCCCTTGTCTTATCATTGTTTGTCACCGAGAAGAGCCTGGCTCCATCTTCGTGACACTCCCCCTTTATATATTTATAAAAATTAATGAGGTCTCCCCTTAGTCTCCTCTTTTGCAAGCTAAAGAGACCCAGCTCCCTCAAATGTTGAGACAAAGGTTGGACTTGAAGTCCTAGAAGTCTTTTCCAACCTAAATGATTCTACGATACCTTCAAATTCACAGCCCTCACAGAGGAGAGGGCTCTGGCCAGGGGAGGAGACAACCGAGCTGGCCAGGTGATGAGCACCTCTCCAAGCCACAGCAGTCCAGCTCTGGGTGGCCTGTTTCTGGGTCCAGCGCTACCCCAGCCCATGGTGACCAGACTGTCAGCAATGCTCTGCCTGAGCCTTGTCCAGCTCAAAACCAGTGACACTTCCCCACCTCTGCAGCTGGTGAGCATTTGTAACTGTTCCAGCATCTCTCTCGTTGCAGACCAGGTACAGATTCTATTACTGCAAAAGACAGATGTCTTTAGGTTCAGCTATTTCTGATAAAACTGTTTTCTCTGAAATAGCCACGATGTAATCCAGATTGCATACCAGCTGTTAACAGAAACTGTTATTTCTAAGAGTTTTCGAGCACTAGGCAGTCCTGAATAATGTCCTCTGCTGTGTCTGTGGACTTTGACTAACGGTCAGCAACAGACGCTTCGGAAAACCCAACAACCAGTATTTGACTTAAAGATCAAATACTCTCCATTGACTCAGACTAACACAGCTAACCCTGGAAATAAATCAGATTGGGAAAAGCTGAGAGCTCTTGGGTAAATCATCTGGTCTTGAAGATGGGTGTTGCCATCAAGACTGTCCTCAGCAACACCACCCAAAACTCTGTGTTATTGACAGCTTCAGACAAGGGTTGCCAGTGATGGGAGCTGTACAGGACTTAAAACTCTTCTCTTTCCACTCTAAAACACAACACACCCTCAAAGCAAGTGCAAAACATATTCAGGAGAGAAAGGGGCCTAAAAAGCATCACAAACACAGCACTTTCAAGCCACAAGGACAGAGCCACCTCTGAAGACATCAACTCTGACAAGAAGAGATGTGCAAGGAAATCAAAGACTTCCACAGAGCTGTGGCACTCAGCTGTACCCAGGCAAGCAAATCACGGACTAAATTAAGCGCCTGAAGCATGACACAGCTGCAAAATCCTAGAGCTTTTGACTGCTTTGCAGCATGGTTCTTTCAACTCTACCCCATGCTGGGACTTTAATCTGCAGGGCTGTAATGGTACTATCAGCAATGTTAGAGGCGAGACTAAAAATAAACACGGGACAAGAAAAATGCAAAGCTCCTCCCCCCCCCCCCC